>JANCMC010007202.1:599079-625430 GCA_024363005.1 Charaxes varanes
GGCCAGAATGAATTCAATTTGCCTCTCTATCTCCGGTGAGGTCTAATTGTCTCGTGATCGAAAAAGGTTATATATATGTACGAGTATATTATATAGATGTATATTAATTTGCTACAAATATTTATATTTATTATGGGTTCTCATCGATAAGTTAATATTTTTTGAACAGATTTTTTATTTTTACTCATTATTTTTATCTGATCCATCAGTAATTTATGTGGTTGCTTGTTAAACCATATGGTATGAGAAATAAGAAAAAAATAACTTTGTCGTAGATAGTATGGCTGTGAGAGTGAAAATGTATGCTCGCACGTCTCTTGCCCCTACAGTAATATACGAAACGTAAGTATATATCTCTTTCTATCTTCATTAACTTATATCTCCCTCTCAACTTCCGTTCGCTTCGCTCGATCACACTTTTGCGTAACGCTCGAGACACGCATTCACCAGCTTACTCCCCAAGTCAATTGAGCGTAAAGAAGTTTTCACATCAAAAAGTATTTTTTAAATATCAAGCGGGCGACAGCTAAAAGGCTCGCTCTAGCTAAATTGTGTTACCATTTTATGTAAATGTTAACGATACGTCAGATGCGCAATTAATACAAAACTCGTAAATAATTCATAAAACACTCACGTTTCCCACATTTCGGTACTGAACGTGATCGGGTGTGACATAATGAAAAATATTATACGCCAAAGGGCGGCGTGGGCGGAAAAATGACAGCTGTCAACCGGATTAAATATGGCGGTAGGTGGTGAAAGCTATGCGTTCGGAATTATTGGCTTCGATTTTTATCTGTTGATTTTTGAACGGATAAAGTTTAGATTGATGTGTTTTACGGGTTTATAAAAAATGTTATATAAATAATTAGATGAAGACAACAATTTTTTTTAACAGTAATGCATATATTTGTATATAATGAGTGTTGCTTTTGGAAAATAATATTTATAAAAGTATGGATAAAGTTGCGTTACAATAGAAAATTACATAATTATTTTATTCCTTGTTGCCATGATTTGCAAACTTTACTTCATACCGGCGCCAGACTTAGCTCAAAGTGTTTGTACAGTTTTGACCTTGAAGATTACAAAGTTCTACAAAACTTTGCGCAACTACGAGAAGTCCCCGGCTACACTACATGATCATTGATCATTCAAATGAAGCTGTCTGGCGCCGGCATCATAAAAAATAAGTTTTGACAGAGAGAGACAGATGAGGAAATCAGAGTTCGCAACGTCGAGCCGCTTGACTAGGGATGTATCTTAATCCAAGAAAAAAAATCACATACAAATCTCTTTTCGATCGAATTATTAAGGCTTTTGATCAGTTAACAGTTATATTGAAAGCCGCTAGTAAATATTCCGGATTCGAATTCTAAACAAATAATCCCGATACCATTTATAGTGCTCCAACTGCTTAACTTGGCCCCCATTAAACCGATATTTCGGGCTAATGAACAAAGCGCTTAGGATAATGCAATGCGGGTGTACACAAGCTAGACCGGCCGATGTGTTCTACGTCTGTGCTCTGACCGGACCGATAAGTTTTGGCTAGCCTTATACCAGATTTTACTAGATGACATATATAACTCCCTCAATCTGCCTTAATAAGCTAGCTTTGCAAACGTCACTGTTGAATTGTCCTTATAGTAATTAGTGATGATATAACCACCGCTACATAACAAGATGGCAATGATGTCGATTGGACAAAATTACACCAAAGCAAAGTAGATGGCGCTGTACGGATGACGACGATCGCAGTACAAACACTGAAAATCTCCATACAAACTAACTCACGCTAGCAAAGTTTACCATCACTATATATAGACCTTCTGACGAACAAATGTCGGCGAGGCGCGGCCGCCCCGGACTCAATTAGCCCGGACACGAAGATCTTCCTTTGCGGTGGTTAAGCATAGCGACCTACGCTCTCACCTTTCATTTTCACTTTAAGAGAAGACTTTATGAATAACCTTTGTAGAGTCTATCTCCTGATCATGCTATTGTGTTGAAGCGAAACGTGCATTGAGGCACATCGGAAAGTCAGTGTAGTGCTGTGCTTTGGTGGCGGATTCTGTAGAGTAGTTTTCGGGCATTGCACCGATTTTCCCTCGTATTCATTCGCGGATTAAAGCAAAATAGTTTAGTTTTTCATGCACGTTTGTGATTTTATTTAGGACATTAAATGTAGCATAATCTCAAAGTCTGCAGTACGATATCTTTTACACCATGTATAAAGATATATGTTACTTATTTAAGGTATAACAACACGTCGCCATTTCATTTCTTTGTAAAAGTAGCACCTTGAACGCACAACGCATAAATTATAGGTATTGGCATCTCAAGTACAATAGCCTTCGTCTATGCATTAATATAATTGATAGCACTTCCGCAGCTCCCGCTGCCTTGTTACAAACACGTGTTGCTAATACACTATTGTTTATAATGTATCGTCTTTGTTTTTTTATTATTTATTACCATTTATAAGCCCCAAGATGTATTAAGCCCAATTATAGCGTTTTATCTTATCTGTCTATATAAATAGAATTATCTTTGCCATCTCTATTTTTTACAAACTGTTAAGTCTCTAAATTTAAGATCTATATTTTATACAGGATCCTTGCTTCAACTACTGTCCCATTTATTAAAAAAGAAAAAGAAAATTCTATCAATGTAATTACATCGCAAAAAAAAAAATAACCCCTAAACCATGTCGAGTTAAAACGGAACTCTTTGCTGTAACTTCAATTTTATTTAGTTAATTTATGACACATAAACAGAATATGATATCACTTAAACTAATAAAAAAAATATCAAACTTGTGGACATGCCGTATTCCATAAACAAAAGTGTGTTTGACTACAACTATATGTTAAGCGCAATAATCATAATGGCCCTGCTTTAACACATATCGGCTAATGTTCGATTATACCATAAGTATATCGGTTTGTTGGAAGTCATTAATGATTGATACCACGTCGTAAATCTGAACTTTTGTCAGGATTATTGCACGAGGTTATTGACTTTTGGTAACTCACGAAAACCTTATCGAGGCACGCTTGTGAGTAATAGTGCCCCCAGTGAGTTTATGTGTCCTTTGATTACCACAATATGCAGGCTGGATGTGATTTGTAATCGAATTTTTAAAAGCCAATAATAACACTTGTATAATTCTTATCGTGTAGGTAGTGCTGTTTCTTTAGCAATTTCGGCGTATTGATTTGTGTTTTCTTATCATTCCAAGGGCCCCCTTAAATATATGCAAGTGACGAATTAAGGATATTGTCACGAAAGTATTCTAAGTTCCGATATTAAAGGTATAGCATGAAACGATTTTTGCTTGGTCTTTATTGCGAACCACTTAGGTATGGATTACGAAAATTAATAATATTTTCTGGAAAATTAAAAAAAAATTAAAATATTTTTGGAACATGATTGCAACGCTGCCTATGATATCGGACAAAAGCATTATATAAATACGCAAAAGGGTATGAAATCAAGTCACATAAAATGCAAGAGAGATCCTGATACGAAGCGCTATCAGTCGATAAGGTTACTGCCAAGTCAAGGTCATTGCTTTGATTAAAACGCATGTCACACACCTGATGACCCACTGACCCACGGTTTAAGGAATAGTTCCTTATGTGCGTCACAAAAAAACAATCTCTTTAATGTTAATCTTCAAACGATTCCACTAACATAGATTTTGCAAACAATAAACACGCATATGGTGGCGAAAATTTTCGAAAGTAAATTCCATTTGTCAGTACCAACAGTCTTACAACAATGTTTTATTAAATTATTATACTTCAACAAAATATCCACCACAGTTCGATATGCTGTTTGACTTCTTGACCCAAGTTCCTATGAGATGTGATACAAAGATGCCTATAGCAATCGCTAGGGAAATAGCAGCAAGAAAGATGCCTCTCAATTGAGGACTAGAAGTTTCACTTATAAAAACTGGGCCTAGTGGTCCTATAAGGCCGACACAAAGTCCTGTGAAAAATCTTCCGAGGAGGATTAGGGCAAGATTGTCGGCACAGGCAATCAAGATCCAGCCAAGCAGGAAGGGAGCACACACCATATAGTGAGCGTTTCGTCTGCCAAATTTCTCCATTAGCCATCCACCGATGAGGCACCCTGGTGCCATAGGAAGTGCTGCCATTGCGGCTGCAACAATTAAATATTTATATTAATTACTTTAAAAAAATTATAAATAAAACGGACAAGAATTAATCAAGTTGGTTAAATAAATGATATATGTATTAGGCCTTCACAGCACAAGTTCCTACTATTTGACCGAATACTACATAGAGTTTCTAGAGAGATGTTGGAACATTTACTTCTGCGAGCCTTATGGTAGTGCGATGGGCGTCAGTAGACACTAAGTGAAACACTATGTGAAACACCAAACACACTGTTTTATTATTTATATATAAAGTTTAATTGAATATTTAACACGGAATTTCACACGCTTAAACACTTTTTATTTCACTGCTTAAACCATTAATAAACATTCAAGACATAAAGGCCAAAGAGTACATTTACTAGAACAAGAGCCAAAGTATTTTAAATAGAATGAGGAACATTTAGAAATTCTTTGATCATGTCAACAGTCGAAAAGCAAAAGTCGTTGTTTTTATTATTTCGATTTCTAAGCTAGTTGTGACTGCCAGGGCAACGAGAGGCTGATTTTGGTCAGAGGGCGTATTTGAATTGATTTTGCAGTAATTATATGTTGCAATGACCCGATTAATGTCACTTTGTGATATTAGTCGTAAGGTTGTAGAGATCGAGGGGGTTCCGAGGATGACGTCAGATGGCAATCGGTCATCTTAACTCGCCCCACAGCCACCGGTATAACGCTAGGAAGAAGAAGAAGAAGGTAGCGCAGTTATATTACGGACACTTTTCTATCTTTGTGTCGTGGTTTTTATGTGAAACTGTAGTATTTGTTTTGCGTCTTACGCAAACTTAGCGCGCTTAAAGCTGAGCTGTACACCTTTTTCACGTGGTAGTGCAGACAGTTTAGATTTAAGTTAGTAAGTTTTGTTATTTTATTAACTACTAATATATATTACCTTAAGCTGTTTGTAGTATCTCGTTTGAAATACATTCCTTTTTCTTTCTTCCACCTCCTTTCTTCTATCCGAATTTAGTTTGAAAAATTCATTTCCCACAAAAAAGATTCTACAAGAATTCGCAGGCGGTCGTTATGAGTCCAAAACAAAAATAAGTCGTCAAAAAATTCCACATCCAACAGATTTAAAATAGCATAACTCAAAAATCATTCCGAGAGTCCGCGGCGATTTTGCGCGGCGTAACGATCCCCGAAAGGCCCAAAAGAATCGGCCAACTCATTAATGGTATTCCGTAGAACTATATTAATCACAGCCAGCCACGCCCCCTGGCGGCTAAACACCAAATAATATCTGCCAGAGCAACCTCGAAGGGCGCGTAAAAAACAATAATTAATTTTATCCCCTGGCGTCCACGGGGCGGACGTTTTTTAACCTGTGGCAGGTGAACCTAGACATATTGCGATTATTAATATTTCATCCTTTAGTAAATTTATTTACATTATGCTTTAAAGTTTAAATTCCCTCCTCAATGATATAGGTCGTTATTGTGTAAATAAAGATAATTAAAAATAAAATATAAAAAGCAGTTTAAGTTCGTGGCGGAGGTGGAAGCGGGGATTATAGGATAATAGAATTTAGTAATTGACCCAACCTTCGGGCATGATAAAAGTCTGCCGAACCCGCTAGTTTAATATATTAAATACATATTACAATTTCTCTATTGAGCATTTCATTCAGTTTTACCGAAGGAAATTACATTTTACAGACTTTTCACTTCGCTTTTTTTTTATACAGACTGAGTTCCGCTTTTAACAACTTACCTCATGAATATTTAACTATTGTCCTTTGCGTTCAATATCACATTTGAATTACATACACAATGGGACGTGTAAAATAAATTGTCACATTAATTTAATATGTACCGTACTATATTTATAATGAGAAGGCTTTTTTAAAGGTTTTTGACTATTTGCTTACTTACGTTCACATAAATGGTATATATAAAAGCGAAATATAAAACTTTTTGAGTAGGTTTTTCAAAGCGTAAAATTTTTATGCAGCTTTACATTATAAAAACTCGAAGTGCCCACTAAATTTGACTCCAGGCGCGTATTTGAAGTCTCTTTAAATATTTTACAAAATTAATACCCTTGACTTAAGTTTTGCTTTAAAATAACTTTGCTTACTATGAGAGCTACAAACTTGATGTTCGTAACTTTATAAACTGCATAAAAGCCTCGCTTCAAAATTTAAAGAGCTGTCTAGGTAGACGTTAGAGTTTTTTTACATGTATTAATAATCGGTAGACTAGCTAACTATGTAAACCTTAATGGCTATTTAAAAATATGTAGGCAATTGAAATTTTCAGATAGACGTTTAATTTGATTTCAAGCATTAAAAATTACCTTGAATTACCAAGATGAACTTTTGAACTTAAAGCATTTTTTTTTGATAAATAAATAAGAATAAAATATATGTGAAGAAGTCTAATTTTTCAATTTGTTATTTATTTCCGTTTGATTGTATGGATTGCAAAAAGGTGTGAACTTTGAAGGGTTAATGTTTATGTGCAAGATTTGTTCACATTATTCGAGAAGGTATATGAAATTATATTTAAAATCGACCAAATTTTTAGTCGTGGTCATAACTACGTTTTATACGGTTTGTAGACTGTATGAGAGTGTGAATATAACAATTTTCACTGGGGGTATGCTGGGTATAAAGTTTTTTTTTAAGTATTAGTAATATTTTTTCGGTGTCTAATATCCCCGTTTCCCCTTGTGTTAGGGGTGGATATGGCAATACCCCAGCAGCGTCGGGGTTTGAACCGGGTACCATTCGGATTTCAGTCCACCCCTTCTACCGTTGAGCTATTGAGGTTCTTGTATGTTGCCATTAATGATAATTTTTTAGCACTAAGAAAAATTAATCTTACTTATTGGGGTGGCTCAGACACCCAAAATAAGGTTTGGCCGAAGACAATATTAAAAAAAATAAACAAATAAATAGAAAATATATTTTGTTAAAAAAATATTTTGCCGTATAATTTAGTCATCAGATTTTGTAGTTAAGTCAAATTTTCTTTCCATATCTACTAATGCCTATTAATTAAATTATTAACGAAACAATTCAGCAGATCTATGAATATGAAAATAATCGCTGTAGAATAAATTCTGCAGCATTACGCTAAGGTGGCCGCCATTTCAAATAAAGCACCATCCAATAACAGGCTATTTTGAGTTATTATTATTTTGTATGTTCTAGGTGTTTCAATTGGATAAAGTTTTTATTATAATGACTATCATTTATTTAATTTAATTTATTCTTAAATTTTTAAATATTATTATAAAATTAAAAACATTTAAAAATATATAAAAAAATAGATCTTCGCCGGCAGCGAGGCAAGGACCCAAGCAACCGGTGGTTAGGGCTCCAGATTGAGAAACTTCCTCACAATACGTGCCGTTGGATTCTTTATCGTACAATATATATTACGGAATAAAGTTAAAGTCAAAGAAAATTTGGTGAAATTTAGGAGCCAGTGGACTCAGCCACACGTTGCTGCCGCGGTACGAACTGCTTAACCTAGCGATCGTTTCAAATGTGGGCTACGGATTACGTTACCACATCTTCAATAAATTAAACAAAAATAAGTTAAGAAAATTACAATACATACTTACACCGCTTCTTTTCAGAAAATACACAATATTAATGAAAAGATACGATATTCTCAAATAAAAATGGACAAGAGCGTGTCAAGACACGCTTATATTGAAGGGTTCCGTATCTAATACGCTATAAACGTATTTGTTCTATAAATAACTTCAAAAGTTTTTGTCCGATTTCGTTCAAAATTATTTTCCTAATGAGTTTTTAGAATGTCCTATCGACATGGAAAAATTCAAGTCTCTACGTCTAATAGCTTGGAAATGCTAGGAGGAACCAACTTACGGACAAACAGACGGACGGACTGACAGAGCGAAATTATAAGGGTTCCTTGTAGTATACTACGGAACCCTAAAAGGGTTAAAGTTTAATAAATAACACTTTTAATATATTATTCGTGTGACAAAAAATATGTTTTGACGCTAACCGGTCGCGATTCGATGCAATTATGGTGGAAGATCGTCCATCAATTGATTTACAATCTACCCGTCTTATTCATTGTCATTAATATTGTTTATTTTCTGAAAAGAAGCGGTGTAAGTACGTAATTTCATTTTCTTAACTTATTTTTGTTTATACTAATTATAAAAACGGCTTTTAAACTCACGCGCATGTTACATCGGGATTGCCCGATTGTTTAGGCGTAACTAACTAATTAACCTAACCTAACCTGTTTCGTGTCTCTTAAAATAGAATGTTTTTTGAATTATGTTGTAACCAAGGAAATTTGATTTGAGAGGTAAAAGATCCCATTGTAAAAATTAAAATTACCACTATTTAAGTTATATGATTACCGGTACACATTGGATGCTACAGAAATATTGAAATAATTCAAATTGTTCTACTAATGACTTTGTTCTAATCAATTTTGTAAACTTCATAAATATAAAAATTCCTCAAAACATTCATATTTACGAACGATTCAAAAGAGTTCAAAGAAAGGCATATTAAAATAAAATTACTTCGTGTTTCATGCACGATTTTACCATGCATGCCATTTTTATTATCAACATCTTACTTCTTTGAGGTAAGGTAAGTCATGGAAGGACCTTTCTCTTCTAAGTCGCGGGAGAGTACCATAATATCCATAATATAGCAGCTACATAAAACACACTCAATTTTAGTTTCATTAGTATTTTCCCCTATATTAACATATTTCCAAAATGGTTAATATTAATGTTGTCTCATTTTGGGCATCGAAAATATAGGCCCTAGCCACATTGCCAAATATACTATAGTTTGTTATTGAAACGACAAGAAGAAGAATGGCTAATAAAGATATTTTTATAAGCCGTGATAGCCCAGTGGTCGTAAAATATTGATCCACGACATGTCACTGAGACAATTTGTCTTCAAATCTTATATGTATGCGACATGATAATCATTCACACTTTTACCATTGAATTTTATATATTTTAGCCTGACTGGTATTTAAACCGGTCCACAAAGAATTCGAGCGTATCATTCATACCCAAACACTTGGAGCAATGGAATGTATGTAAGTTTACAATACAAATGATTTCGGACGCAATTTAAATTGTCCGCTATCATTATAACTCGACCATGACAGATGTTTTTGTTAATACACAAATTTAACTCCACTACGCCATAGAATTTCAAACAGACTAATTTATGCTATCCAAGTCGCTGTAAGTTCGCGTATAATTAACCCCTAAGTGATAAAAGTGGCCCTCGCGGACGAAGTCGCGGGGTACATCTAGTGTATTATATAAACTGATGGTCGACTGAATTACAGAAAATTTGGCTGTGGGGCGGTTCCCGATTAGTGTCACTCAGTGACATTAATCGGAAACCACTGTTTTACGTCTCTTCTCGAATACGGAAATCAGAGGTATTTTTTTAAAAACCAGTGTTAGCGTGAGACCGGGTGATAGATGGATGATTATCCATCTATCATCCGGTATCGATACGAACTACTTAACCTGACGATAGACTTAAATGTTGGCTACTAATGAAACTGCTACCCCAAGCTCAGTTACATTGAATGCATGAAAAAATACTCTCGACTCTCGTTATAATTATATAATAAAAATATGTTCTTAATTTTTAACCAAATTTCCTGAAAGTCAGTTAAAGTGAAGCCTTATGTTCTGTGGTTAATTTGCTCTTCGTAAAAGTTAGTTCGTAAATGCATTTCTCCGCGTAAAAAAACTGGTCACTTATAAAAAAGATTTAATGACATCTGTCAGTCGGCAAAAATAAATAAAATAATAATTCTTAAAATGAATAATATGAATAAGTTATGGGTGAAATAGGTATTTTTGCCTGTCCTAAGGCAGGACTAAAGTATAAAGGCAAAACGGACCATCAACTTGCGTCCACGCTAGTATGTCCATGCGTTAGGTACAAAATTATATAACTTTCTCTTAGTCTCACGTACTAGTAGTTAATTGATATTTACATTTAATGCTAATTTGTTTAACTGATAGAATCAAAAGAATATGGGTAAAGTTGACTCACAGGTGGTTCCACAGGGACAGGCAGACGCCGAACAGCATGTGGAACACTCCAATGATGATGGAGATCTTCATCTTGTAGGCGTTCATGAAGATGATCTTGTTGGCCTCCGCCAGCTGCAATATGCTAAGAAATTCGTCTCTCTCTGATTTGTTTACAAACATGCTTTATCTATTATATTTTAATGTACATTTTCTACTCCTGTACTTTTATCTGTTACTAGTTGTTAAGTGGGTCAAAATCCTGTCAGAGGTCAAAACTCATTTTGGGTTTCTGAGCTGCTCCAGTAAGTAGGTTTTAACTCGCGGCTTCGTTCGCGTAAAATTAGGTGAAAAATGTTAGAATATATTATATACATACATAATTTTTTTTTATATTATATACATACATAATTTAAACTAGACTATTTGAATAATGCAGATGTCAACCTTAACATTAAGGACAAACCGCATTGGTTTTTTTAATGTTAAATTAAAAAAAAAACTTGTAATTTCTTATAAATAAATAAAGAAATAAATAAAATATATAGCCTATAGCCTTCCTCGATAAATGGGCCATCTAACACTGAAAGAATATTCAAATCGGACCGGTAGTTCTTGAGATTAGCACGTTTAAGCAAACAAGTAAACTCCTCAGCTTTATAAATTAGTATAAGATTTATACAATTACGTACAATAAATTCAGTACTTATATATATTATTAAACCTATGCAAAAGTCTATACTCTGTGGCCCAAAATAGCAATTTTAACAGTATCGCTATAATTCTTATAGCTCAAAGTGTTTTACATATCTGTCCTTAAAGATTACAAAGTACTGTAAAATTTTGTGCAGCTATACAAAGTCCCCGGCCACTAGATGACCATTGAAGTAATCATTCAAATGAAGCTATGTCTGGCTCCGGCATAACGCTAAAATAACACACTCATTATGCCATAGACTACGAAAACTATAAAAGAGCCTAATACGTGACACGACAAACAAAATGAAAAACACATATTTACATTTCCCGCGTATTTATTTTCTTAATGTATACATACAAATAGTTTCTCAAAAAAAATTAAATACAATTTAGCAGTTTTAATTTCGTTTCTATATTTAATTTGGTGAATAAAAATGGATGCTGACGAATTTGCCTGAACACCAACAGAAATTTCGAATTTAACGCAAGTAGATAAGATCATTTTTTTGTGTTTTTGAAATAAAACTTTTAAAAAAATTTAAAAAAATTCAAACAGTTTATACGAATAAACTGTTTGAATTTTTTTACATTTTTTGATTTCTACGAAGAATACGTATTGTATGGAACGATATATAATTAAGGCAAAAAACTCACTCCACTCGCCTTCTTTGAGTATTCTCTCAACATTTTTTGCGTAAATAAAAATATTATTATAAAAAGTGCCTGTCAAAATGTTTTTTTTTATTAAGTACGTATTAACCACAGAAATATAAGAACAAGATATTAACCACTCATCTTCTTTCTTTCATTTCAGTCACGTACAATGGAGAAGACATGAACGAGATTGGGCAACATGGCATCTATGAGGAAAAACAACTTTAACAATTTTTGTACGTTCCTTGTCGTTCACATATATCCACAAACTAAGCACAATATGATAGTGTTTCTTCAAAAAATTGGAACTTGTAAATGATGAATCATTGTTATTCAATCCATCTCTGTGTGTATTTGTCTAAGATTCTGCCTAATTACTGATTCCTAGCGCATAATGGGGAATCGCAATTGGAAGGCATTCGAATAATAATCAGATATGCGTGCATCGCTACGTTACTGTAGCATACACCAGCTATACTCACATTTCTAAACTTATTTAAGGTACCATCCTTCACAAGCTATAACATGTAAACAAATGTAATATAGTAGCCGTTGCATATGACAAGAACGTGCTTGTGGTTTTGTGTTTTTATTATCTTTTTTGTATAATAATTTTTCAATGAACATTCGTTACAAGTTGGACTCCTGAATAAAAAAACATGATTTTAGCCCATTTCCCTATATCAAATAAAGATGGTTTCTATATACAATCGCTATATATAAACCTCCCGAGGAACAACTGTTGGCGAGGCGTGCCCGCCGCGGGCAACTCCAGCTAGCCCGGACTGAACAGCTTCCATTGTGATCGAAACATATCTACTAACGATCGCATGAGCGTTAGTAGATATGTTAGTTAGCGTACACATCCCTCGCCGAAAATCTTCCACCTTGGTGCCTTTCCACAAGTAGAGTTAATAATCTTTAAGATAAAAAGTAATCTTTAGCTTATCTCACACTACCCTACCGGTCTTATTCAAAATTCTCACAGCAATACCAGCTTCCGGATTTCGTGTTTCGCTATGTAAATGTCCCGGTTATGTCCCCGATTTGCCTCACGCTATACGTACCGTTGTTTATTCCAATTCAAAAGATACTTTATACAAATAGGTTTTTTACACGCTTTTTTGGCAACTCCGTTCCACTGTGAAGCAGCATTTTCTAAGTAATCGGATAGTTGTAAATTTTCTTATGTTCTAATACCAGAACCCGACATGGCTCAAAGTGTTTGTACATTTTTGTCCTTGAAGTTTACAAAGTTCTACCAAACTTTGTGAAATCCCCGGCCACACGACGTAATCATTCAAATGAAGTTATGTCTGCCTCCGGCATAACGCAATCTGTACTTAAATAAATATTTTGATACGAATCTTAAGTGTCCGCCCAGAAATCGGAATTTTTATCCTTTGATTACGAGCTCTTAGGCTGTAGGGAACATTAAAATAATATTTTAGAAAGAGGCTAGATATATAGCCGTAGCAGTATTGAACAAAATATTTTCATAGATTATATAATGCCGATATGCTACAACAGTAAGAAAAGATAGTAAATCAAACACTCAAATCTACATACGAGAAAAAAACCATTTAGTTAATCAAGCAATTTATTAGCAAGCATCCAAAGGGTGAAAAGGGGTAATTGGCAAAAACCCAGTGATTAGGGTAAGACGAGAGCCATTTGAGATTTATTGATTAGTAGAGGTACGCAAACGACGCCATCTTATATTATTTGTGGCTACGACTTTGGTCGTTACTTATGTGCCCAATGACATTAATTTGAATTTAGAAACTTTCAAATGTATTACATACCAACATACTATAGTTTATGGCTACATTCTAGTTTATATATTTTAGCTACCTACTCTATGGTTTCTGTTTGGTTGCCATTTCGGTGAATCTTCGAGCGATAATAATCTATTTACAAATTGCCAATTTTTCAGCTAGCCCCTCATAGAAGATGGTCCTCCTTATTAGAATCTCCACAATTTGATACGAACAGGTTTTAAAAATCGAAGACTATAAAATTATTAACTAGCTTAACTCTATGGTGTGCTAATTAATTATGGTATTAACTTTTCTAACTCCCTCCCAGTAACTCCCTTTATAAGGTACCAAATGTCGCAAGAATACTTTTGTAATTTAGGGTAGTCTTCGAAACAGCTTATTCAATTCTACTGGAATTTCCACGTGAGAATCGAAGCATCCATAGTGTTCCAGCCAGACATAGCTCGAAGTCTTTGTACATTTCTGTCCTTGAAGTCTACAAACTTCTAAAAAACTTTATAAAGTTAACAAAGTCCCCGGATACACTACATGATCATTGTAATGATCATTCAAATGAAGCTACATATCTCTGGCTCCGGCGTAATACTAGTAGTTTTTTGTTTGGAAATATTGAGTGTATATATTACGCATATTAAATCAGTATTCTTTACTTATTTAGATCATTAATTAATAGATCATTGATAAATTATGAATATTTAAAATGTTTTATTAGAATAAAGTCAAGTAAGAAATTTAGCTGAAATAAAACAAGTCTTTCATATTTATTATAGTTTATAATCAACAAAAACAGTAAATAGATATTCGAAAAGACAAAAACAAGTACAGAAATAACTCCAAAGCGCTTGTAGAAGACAGATACAAAAATACTTTGATAAATGCAACAATCAAGGAATGCCCGCATTTGTTCGTCAAAATCAAAAGGTCACTTTACTCTTATAGAATAGTTATTAGACTCTAAATCTAAACATATCGCACGTTTAGTCATAAACTGACTTATTAAGTTTTATGTCTAAATTGAATGATACAGGCAGCTTCGTTTCAACGTCCTCTATCAGCCAATCTAAGAATTATTTCAATATCTCTATCCAATACTGAGATACGGCTACTTTTGTCATTTTAACAAAAAACTTATTTTATACTCAAAATTATTATTTTGGTCAATATCATATATTAAAGAAACAAAATTCTAAAAAAGTATTTGCCTTTAACAAGATTAATAGTGATGTTTAGCTTTTTGGTACAGATTATATAAAACACACACAAATGCTGTCGAAAATACATATTTTTTCTTAGGAAAAAATAATAAACAATCAGCAAAGTCATTATTTTGTGCTATTGCTTTGAAAACCTTCTAAATAGCGCGGTTTAAGGCAAATTATTTGCTTCAGCTCTTATAGACTACATTTTGGATAGTTATTAAGTAATATTGCGTTCAGAAATTTCACCACCTGTAAAAAAAGAGAATAAATATTTGTAATTGTATGAAAAACCATACTTTCCATTCTGATATAAGTAAAAATTATCGATATTTTTTACGCGCAATTATATAGTTACATAATATATTTTACTAGCTGCTTCCCGAAATTTCGTCTGCGTAAAATTGCGTAAGCCCTAAGAATTTTAATCTGGCCCTATCGAAAATCCTTTCTTAGGGGATGTCTACTAACTTTAACTACCTCGCCAAATTTCATCGTTATACGTCCCGCGGTTTTCGAGATTTCATGTTAGGGCACGTTGTAGAGAAATCATTTCAAAACGGACAGAATTAATTTTTACACTTTTGTATAGCAGAAACTAGTCACCTTATGTTGGCATGTGAGTCGATCGCTAGGTTAAGTTGCTCACGCTGTGACCGGGTGATAGTTGAGTGACCCATTTTAGCACTGGTTTACATTTGATATCCGACCTCTTCCGTGTTTCGGAAGGCACGTAAAACAGTGGAACCCAACTAACGTCAGTCAGTGATATTAGTCATGAAGTTGCAGAGTCCTTGGGGGTTCCGAGGATGACGTTAGATGGCAATCGGTCATTTTAACTCTCCCCACAATCACAACCACTGCAATCTAAGCGGTCCCTGGTACTAGACCAGGATAAACCTAGGAAAAAGAAGAAGACTGCTACTAGCGACAAATAAAAGACACTACAATTTAAAGTAAGAAAAAAAGTAATAAAGGCTCTTTATTAGAAAACCTTAATATTTAATATTGTGAGGCATTTATTAAGAATCGCTTTGATATTCTGTCAAATGTCCAGCATTTATTACTTCCATCTGGGTCAACTTGGATCTAAATTACTTTCTTTAAAGAACTATATACACTGTCAATTCCAATTTTTAAAATGAAAGCTTTTGCAGGCGCGTTGTTAATTTTTGAGATGAGACAAAACCATTAAACTCGCGATACTGTCACCATAGGTACCGACACCGCGCGCGTCCTTGACCGTAGCGATGTGATCGCTTAGTGAAATTAGGTGTTCAAGTTTTCGAGCCTCCCACATTGAAGATTCTTTCGTTTTCTTCTTATTAATTATTAATAACCATTTTTTACCCGCGACTTCATCCGCCTAAAATAAGAGAAAAAAAATTAGCTTGATCATATATAGCCTATATATAACCTTTCTCGATAAATGAGCTATCTGACACTGAAAGAATTTTTCAAATCAGACGCATGGGATGAAAATGGCAATATCTGTAACCGCTCATTTCCGAGATGAATGATTATCGTAACCTTATTTAGGGCATTCAAACCTCTGTGGTTTATAATATGCAATTTAACGATGTCCTATAATGTATTTTGTTACAAAATTAAATAAATAATAATAATGTATAAGGCATAGTTTTAATTATTTTCAGGAACTACAATACAAAGCGAGGCACTAGCGTCTAAACAAGATAGAGCCCGTGTCTTACACGGTAGTCTATGATAGTTACGATGATAGTGCAGAGGAGTCTGGGATCGAACCTTGTACCTACCTTTATGCGGCCGTTCTTTTGAAGCTCTAGGCTTTGGATATAGGTACTGCACGTAAATAGCTTATCTCGCAGTTTTTGCCCTAAGAATGTGGTAATATTTTTGTTGCGGCGACATATCGGCTGCTTCGGTTGGCTGCCTAATCGAGTTAAAACGTCCGTGGTAATGTCGGGAGCGCTTAGGGGAAAATAGAATTTATACCGGCTACCACGTAACTAGCATAATGTTATTTACATGTTAAACCGCTCTAGACGCTTTGGTTTTCACTTTGAAATATTGGATTAAGGACTAAATTTCCAATGACGTCATGTACGTTTCAATACGTTCGGAAAATAGGTAGTGTTAGGTATGTATACTACATAGGAAAATATACATTAACCATTCGTTTTTCAATTTGTAGACAGTATATTTCTATTTTCAAAACATATTTT
The DNA here is from genome assembly GCA_024363005.1 of Charaxes varanes. Lineage (NCBI taxonomy): Eukaryota > Metazoa > Arthropoda > Insecta > Lepidoptera > Nymphalidae > Charaxes > Charaxes varanes. The sequence continues at coordinate 615,824 of JANCMC010007202.1, forward strand.
TATTATTTATTGTTTACACCCTTCCTTGATTCATTTGTATTTTTCCTCGAAGGTTGGCTGTAAGAGATAAAAGAAGTTCATCTTTTTACACTCTCTGTATTAAGTTCTTTTGTTTTTAAGTAAATTAAATTCATACGTATATTTACTTCCGACTAAACTAGTTATTCGTTACTCATGACAGCGATGATGATTGTATCACGTACCCACTGTTCTTCTCATACATTATGCATTACATTTGTTGCTTATAATACACTAGGTTATACATCGTCACCAAATTATGTGAAAGAATACGAGTACCTATATAGACTAAAATTTTCCAGAGACTTATAATCAGAATTATTTTATTTTTTACATGGATTTAAAGACTACTCAAAAGACATATTTTATTGTCTTTCTGTCCGTAAGCATTTTTAACGTCTAATTTGTCTAATAGTGGGGAGGCCTTTGCCCAGCATAACAGGCTTATTAAAAAAAATTGACTTGAATGTAACGTCATAGAAGTGCCATCAAAATCGGTTTAGCTGTTTCAGCGATTACCTGTAATGAATTATAAACACACACACACAGATAAAAATTATAACATTTTTTTTGTAGATAGTACATTCCTTAAGTAATTAATTAATTAATTATTTAACTTAGGGTATCTGGCATTGCCAGTCAATGCCTCCGGTATCCATCCATCTGCAGATGGAGTCGTGCTAAAAGGCATTTTCCAGCAAATAAAAAATCCTTTAGTAATCGAATTTCAACGTTACAAACAAATACTTCAATTTTAATTAAATTGATGTAGTAAAACCAAAGTAGAATGCTGAAATCAAAAGCGCTAACATATAATTGGCGAAATTAAGCAATGAAACTGTGAATGGGCACTTGACCTGTTTCGTTACTGGTGTATTTGGTAACGCTTTGAATGCATTTAAATGAATGTCATATTTACTGAACAATTTCGAATGGCTTTACTACGTATCAAAAAAACTGTATACAAACTGAATTTTTCTCAACACAAGGCTATGGTAGAATTATTGAAGAGGTTTAAAGAGACGTAGATAATATGCTTAAAAGTATCTTTACTCTATTGAAAATCAAAACAAAACAAACGCATATTGTTAGTTAAGTTTTACTCGTTGATTCCAATGTATTTTTTTTTTTTTTTTTTTTTTTTTTTTTTTTTTTTTTTTTTTTTTTTTTTTTTTTTTTTTTTTTTTTTTTCGGTTGCAGCCAGAGCAACTTAACTTAGTGATCGACTCAAATGCCGACCACTGATTAGGCCACGACCTCCTCAAACAAACTTAGTCAAGAATTTACCGTATTTAAAGAAAATACTCATTCATATTCGGTACTTATTTTTATTTATAAACGTAAAAATGAATCTTTAGGTGGGTGACATATTCATACCGGTTTTGTGCTAAATTTTTTTAGTAAAACAATAAGTAATGACTAAGAAAATAACTGTTTTAATTACTTTTTACGTTTAAAAAAGTAGATATTATGAGCATTCACAAATATTTGCATTGATCTATGAATTCAAAAAGCTTTTATTTCATTTGCATTTGAAAGTGGCCATAGGATCACAATCACACAATCCCATTGAGTTTGGGCTCGATTTTTTCGTTGTGTTCAATTACTTTTTAGATAATATTCAGGGTCTGTCAGTCAGGGATGAAACTGGAAGGTTACAATGGGAACTCTGTTATAAAACCACCCAATCCCATCGAATTTGGACTCGTTTGGTTCGTCTTGTCGAGTATGGTATTCAAGGTCTGATGATGGAGCTGGAAGATTGCCATATAGGAACTTCTAATAAAACGACACATTCCCATTGATTTTGAGCTCGATTGATTCGTCTTGTTGAGTACTTTGTATATATAAGGTTTTCAGAGTCTCATTCTTGAGCTGAATAATGGTGGCCATAGGATCTCTTAACATATCGTCACATTTTCATTAGAGTTTGGGCTCGTTTAATTCGTCTTAGTGATTTTTTGTTAGTCTTATACGGTATTATGTATGTTACAGATAAACATGTAAATTAATTAACTTGATCTGATTTTGAAAATTTCCAAACAAAGTAAATACGAGTACTTAAATCTCGGGACTAGCATTTGTATCATATAAATTGAGTAATGACATGTATAAAGTTATAGTAACCTTTTGATACGTCAGTCATCCCTACCTTCAATCCCCTTCATTCGCGTCATTTTGAACTAGTCGAGTCAGTCTTGTAATAAAGATTTGTGATCAAATTGTTTTTGCTTGTTGAGAGATATTAAACTCAACCCTCATCGTATAGTTAATACTTACAAATAAAGGAAAGTTAGTTAATTACATTACACAAGCGTATAATTTTGGCGTATTGTATCAAAATTTAGCGTTTTTAATATTGCTTACAATGTCTACCTACATTAATTGATAATTAGACACATATTTCTAAATAATTATATTACATGATGGGCCCGTCTACATCTACTTTCTTAACAATGTGTCCCGTCTGCATCAAATTTTCTAAAGATGTGGCCCTTGTCTGCCAAAAGGTTGCCGCCCCTAAATTATAAAAAAAGACAAGAGCTTAACAATTAATATGGACGATCATGGTGTTGATGATGTATTTGCTGATAAAAAAAACTGAACAAACTTCTGTATAATATTAATACGTGAAGCGAAAACTTTTGGTATCATTTTGCGAAAATTGCGCGGCCGGAGGGCTACGAAATTAAGCAAAATTATGGTTCCTACAGATAATGGTGTGGAAATGCTATTATTGTTTTAAAATATGCAATATTAATACATTGAATTATGAAGAAAGACCTCAGGCACAGGCTTACTATATTATATTATCCAGTACTACATTATATTATCCAGTAACATTCCCGTTCCCATTCCCATTCACGTTCAATTTCCTTTTCGCTTTCGCTTTGCCATTCCTTTTTTATTACACAAACCTTGTCCTAAGAATAACGAATACAACTAAAAAGAAATTATCCAATTTGGTGCAGTCGTTCGGAAGTTATGCACGTGCATACATTTCATTGACTCATTTTGATTTGCGACTATAAATTGAGATGTAAGCTATTCTATCTTTCGTGTGGCCGGGGACTTTGTGTAACTGTACAAAAATTTGTAGAACTTTGTAGTCTTCCAAGACAAAAATGTACATACACTGAGCTATGTTTGGCTCCGGCATAAGGGATAGGCAACTTTAATTTTAATAGAGGGACTTGATCAAAATTTCAATCTTTCAATCTAAAATAGACGATATTTTGAGTAAAAGTAAGTATCGTAGAGTAAAAGTAGTTATCGTATATGTAATAAGTTTTTCTTAACAAACTCAAAAATGATAAAAGTGCCAAACGTCCATCAGCACTTTTCACTGTCAGTGATTATGTAAAATATAGTCGGAGCCTATGAAGCGTTTCATATTGTAAAACCAGACAAGATCAGACAGTTTCTTTGATCGACTCGCTGAAAACTTTTACGATGAATCACGCCGTTTGCAACCTTCCGTTTGTCAAATAGCGTTGGATGAACAATGCTCAAGATTTTTTTTTGTTTCGAACAACCCTTACTTGTTAGTAATAACTAAACCATATGGCTGTATGTATCGGTGTCCGGTAAGTACCGCATAATTGTTTCTGTGCTAATAGGTGCACTAAGAGATTTCAGGTACAATGTTCTTTCTGTTTCATGCCTTACAACGCGAAGCATCTGGGAAGTGCTCTACTTTCAATTAATCAAATTCGCATTTGTTCATCGGCTGCGGTTCACCTATGTGACTACTTAGGTGAACAGCCTGCTCGTTTGCCCATTGTATTTTTTTTATGTTACAAGGGGCAACAGAGTAGGCAACAGACAGCTAAGTGCCTACCAAAACTTATGGACATCTGCACGACCAGGAGGCTAACAGATCTGTTACCGGTCTTTAATGACGAGTTTGGGCCATCGGGAAGTCTTACAAACCGAACGAAACGCGACAACAATACCATCACTTGACGTGACAGCATTGCCGCCACTTCACGCTAGTGTGTCTGGTGCGTGTGTGCGTGTGTGTGTGTGTGTGCGTCCGCATATGTAATACCGTAATCCGCCTTTAATGTGTCACATTTTTTTATAGATGACCCCTAAGGATGAATTTCAAACAGTTGAGGACAACGAACGAGAATGACAAGATTCCTATGTGACAGCCCTAAGGGATCTCATTTGGTATATGGTAATATTATTGTGCTGACACAATGGGCACAATTACAATGCTTCTGGCTCAATCAGCGCATAATGGTTGACCCGTATCCTCAGCAGTCCGCACCTTTCAGCTGACCTGATTACGTGGTTATTGTTTACGCTCCGCTACCTAGGGTTATTGATATTCCTCTCATTTTATTAAATTGCCTGGCCATTCTATTATCCATTCTCTATTCCATATAATATTAATAAGTAGTTGCTATCCGCGACTTTGTCCGCGTAAAATTAGGGTTAAACTTAACGTGATAATACATAACCCATAGCCTTCCTCGATAAATGGGCTATCTAACACTGAAAGAATTCTTCAAATCCGACCGGTAATTCTTGAGATTTTTTTTTATATTACAAGGGGCAAACGAGCAGGCGGTTCACCTAAGTGAATATCGACGCCCATGGACAACTGCAACACCGGAGGGCTCGCAGATGCGTTGCCAGCCTTTGAGAAATGAGTATGCTCTTTTCTTGAAGGTCCCTAAGTCGTATCCGATTAGCGCGTTTAAGCAAACAAACAAACTATTCATATTTATATATTAGTATAGATATAGATTTGAGGGAAGTATATTTGATATTAATAATTTTGTTACAAGTGTCCATCAATCATCTACAGGAGATATGGTAATTGTGTGAAGAAATGTGACCAATATCGATTCATATGGGCTCTTCTCAGTGCAGGGTGCGCTTATAAACTTGCTTTTAATTCGTAAAATTTATCACCACCAGAGATTTCTACTATTATATAGACCTTTAAGTTAATTGACTTTATAGTTAAACATCTGTTTCCCTCGCTTTAACGGCTTAAAATTGTAAGAGCCTTAGAGCTCATTAATCTAGCCCTATTGAAAAATCCTTTCTTAGCAGATTTTTACTACTTGTCAATTTTCGTCATTGTACGTCTCGCGGTTTTCGAGATTTTGTGTTAGGTGATCTTTCGCTTTTATGTCTATACATAGATGTAAAAGCTATTTTTTTCTCCTATTCTTACGTACTTTTATTAGTATTGTACAATGCTGTATAAAAATGTGACACGTAAAATAAGTTTTTTGTTATTTTTACAGAACTAAGGAAAAAAATGTATTTGGCTCATAGAATTTTACACAACTATACCTACGTCTAGATATTCTTATATAAAGCTTAAGAATTTGTTTGTTTGTTTGCTTGAGCACGCTCATCTCAGGAACTAATGGTCCGATTTGAAAAAAAATATTTCAATTTTAGATAGCCCATTTATCGTGAAAAGATATATATCATCACGCTTTAATTGAATCTATTTTTTTTTATCTAATTCTTTGCGGACTAAGTCGCAGGCACAGCTCGTTTAAACGTACATACAATACCATTGAGTGTCTTTCTTATGAAACGAAAAATTGTCTAGATATTAGATAGATGTCTAGATGTTTTTGAACGAAAATTCGACGTAAGCATACCGGTTCAAAATAACAAAATATATGTCTCAAGTAGGGCCCAATATAAATAAACATTAATTAACTCAGTTACAATAATATTTAAGTTATCCTGTTAAAGAGCATTACTTGTTTACTGCACTAATTAAATCGAGGAAAATTCCGGCCTCCACCTACGGTTCTAGTCTTAATATAGCTTGATAACGATTGTACACACAACTTTGTGGTTAGTTTTGTTACATAATATATCAGGATGAACAGTATATCCTCCTTTATCTTCAAATATTGCTCATGGAGGATCTTCTGTTGATTTAGCAATTTTCTCTTTACACTTAGCTGGAATTTCTTCTATTTTAGGAGCAATTAATTTTATTACTACAATTATTAATATACGAATTAATAATATATCATATGATCAAATACCCTTATTTGTATGATCAGTTGGAATTACTGCTTTATTATTATTATTATCAATTTTTTTTTCAATATTCTTATAGATTAATTTAAACGAGTGTTACCAACATTCATGCTGGTTTCATAGCACCTCATGGAAAGAAGACAAAAACGATCCTCTTATAATTTGGTACCTAATTTCAGTTTCACAAAATTTGAAGAGTACTTTTGGATCAGGCGAAGACATTTCTTCATTGCCAACTTCGATATTTCCGAACGGATACGACTTAGGGACCTTCTAGAAAAGAGCATACTCATTTCTCAAAGGCCTGCAACGCATCTGCAGGCCCTCTGGTGTTGCAGTTGTCCATGGGCGTCGGTAGTCACTTAGGTGAATGCCGGCTGCTCGTTTGCCCCTTGTAATTAAAAGAAATACATTTTTTTTTCAGATATATTTAATACATTTACATTTAAACAACAAAAAATGTGCCAGTAGAACTTTACTCTGTGCTAGTAGAAACTACTGGCATCAATTTTGCCAATAACATATCTTTTGAATAGGTATCGTTTTATATAACTAGTATGCTATATCTTAGACTATACAGCAATTTTACAATTTTCCATTGATTTGATATTATCAACTGCTGTTTTATTAATAAAATGAATCTATAGGTATGTATAAAAATCCATCGTGTTCATTCGTTGAAAACGAGAACAAAACCAACAGAATTTATATCGGTGAAGCACCGATATAACTTGTATTAGTTTTGTTTCATTCCCTTTATTTCAGACCGTAGTCCTACAAGGAACCCTCATAGTTTCGCTCTGTCCGTCATCCGTCTGACCGCTCGCAAGGGGGTCACCCACCCTAACATTCCCAAAATATTAGATGTAGACACTTGAAATTTTGGACGCTGACACAACATCTTAAAACTCATTAGGAAAATTTTTTCTGACGAAATCGGATAATAACTTTTGAAGTTATTTAGTAATCAATACCTTGATCGCATATCAGATATTTGAAGATTAAAATATCTTTTAAAGGTAGATCTATTTCAAAATCGATCTTTAAATGGAAGAAAATGACAAAATAAAATAGCTACCTCGCAGAATTTTTTCATAGTCCTTTCACATTATATACAAAAAAACTCAATTCGTTTCCCGGCCATGCTGTAAGTTTGGTAAGTTGATAATGTTAATATAACAAACGTTTTTGTTTTAAATTATTATCTACAGTTGAAGTTAAACAATACAGTGGAAGAAAATGTCGAAAAACGATATTACCTTCGCTGGAGTAGAATATGTCGCATATGGTAAATAAATAAATCGTAAAATGATCAACTCCTAAAAACAGATTTTTGGGAATTCGCAAAAAAAAGTTTTGTCATTTACGTCTTATTCCGCTTATAATTCGATAAAAACGATATTATAGTAACAACTTATGTATTTTAATTATAGTTACTGAAGTGATGAATGATATTGAAAAGTTATTTTAATGATAGTTTATTATTTCTTTGTGTTTTTAATAAAAACTTATTTTAGTTAAACTGAAAAAAATAGCCGCATCTCAGTGTTGGATGGAGATTTTTTTTCATATTTTTACTTGAAGATTGCCAAATTTCATGATTTTAGGTCAAGAGAAAGTGACATATAAAGGGTTTGATTCCCTGTTTGAATGTACTAGTACGGAAAATGTGTCATAAATGGCCATTTCTTTTGATTGCTAATTTTTATCCCTATACAATTTTTACAAGTGCTTCGTTAAACGAACCCACGCCCCCCGCCGCGGAAGGCAGTGACACAGCCCACTGCGCCAACGAGCCAGTTCATATATATATATATATATAAGTCAAAACATCAGGAATGGGAACGGGAATAATATTATAGGCTGTTGTAAACAGTAAGTAACCCAACGATCGGGCAGGACAACGTCTGTTCGGTCCGCTAGTATAGCAAAGAAAATTTCATTAGTCTATACAAAAAAAAGTTAACCGAGGTTAGTTAGATACAAACTTTATGTCAGTTAAGATAACAATAATCGCTTTATTATAATAATAAATCCAATATTTATTGTTATATTGAATCGTCAAATAATACCTTTACTTTATTGTCACTCGTTAATAAAAAAGTTCAATAAATAAAAGAAATAGTAAACAGTTTAATAAACACATTGTTTTTTTAAGTAATTAATATGTTCGATTGTTTAGTAAGTAATGGCACATTAAAGTTAAATCAAGGCGAGATAAAAATTATCGGTACTCTATAAGAGTGTATACAGGATGCTTCAACAAATTGTTAATTCAATACAATAATCTGTTGAAACATATATATAATACATTAACTGTATTTATAGTCAATGTACATATTTTATGTAGTTGTTCTATTTTTCTTTTACAATTGATAAAAAAGTTCTACAATCACTTGAAGAAGAAGAAAAAAGAAAAAATTTTCAGTGAACTTTTTGTTATATTTCCTGATCCCTTTCTTTTATTATACACACTAAAACGTGGCCGAGTTTAATAAATGAGAGGTTTATTTGTTTTATTTAGAGCGGCCTGTATACGTACAGGTGAACAAATTAAATCACATGCGCGTACGCAACATTCTAGGCTTTGTTGGTCGCAGTCCCTTTCTAGCAGCCGACATGAACGCTTGTCTTGAGGGAGCACATACCAGCCAAGTTAAAATTAATTTAATTAAATAGATTTTATTACAACGCTTATCATAAATTTATATATAATATTTTAGTGATAAAATTTAGTTATTTAGTATAAAGTCTACAAGGGTTCCTACGAGGGCTATTGATCAACATTTTTTTTTATCTGACCGATGTGAAAGGTGAGTCGAGTGGCAATTATTTTAACCAGAAATACAGCTCTAGTAGTTAAGAGTGTAATAAGATCAAGATTTGGAAAAATGTATACGAATTTACATTTTTCCAAATCTATTTTTATTTTTTTCGTCAATCGACAAAATGAATAAACTCTTTAATTGTCATTGAAGTTTTTTTGCATTAAATGTCGTAATAACAAGCTACTAACCAAAAAATTAGAGAAAATCCTTTAACAAATAGACTACTGAAGTGGAAACGTATTATAGTAGGGACCATATCACTTGCTAAAAACGTACGTTGACCCCTCATAAAGAGCTGCTAAGGCATCGTTTCACAAACTTTTTTGCGAAGTGCGGTTACTTGTATACATTTTCTGCGAGACGTCGAAGGCTGATGGATTATAGTCCTTAATTAAATTATTGATTAAGGTATATGGAACGGTAAAAAAAAATAACCATAAACACTGAATTTCTAGAAAATAACATCGGAAAATTGTATTCAACTAGCGGATCATATATTTTTATTACAGTTGCAATTATTCTACTCGAAATGGAACAAAACTAAGAATTATAATCTATTTTGCCCTCTTATTTATCACAGATACCCGTGTCCCTGCTTGAGGGAGCGCGCCATCAACGAGGTTTGTTCCCGGGGAGTAATCACAGTTTAGTATAGTGTGTTTCGGTAATATTTATTATAACTAACTGTTTCGTGCTGCTTCGTTCGCGTAAAATTGCGAGAGCTCTTAGAC
>JANCMC010007202.1:625530-742780 GCA_024363005.1 Charaxes varanes
AGCCAAATTTCAACTTTTTACGTTGTTTATTACGATATCATGTTAGTTGACTTTTCACTTTTATATATAAAGATGTTCTGGTATCATATGGTTATGGAAAAGACCACGATGACGCAGGTCTGCTTATAAAAAACTGCTGTTATAATGCTTAATTGCTAAATCGTAGGTAGATCGTCTTTTGCATCGTTTTTCGGTATATAAAAGCCAATGTAAAACTGAAGGTGAAAAAAAATACTATAAAGCCGCAAACGAATGCCATCATAAAATATTTCGCGTCTTCAAATATAATAATTAATCGATGTAGCCCTAAAGTTCTTAAAGAGAATGTGTTTGTGTAATAAATTTTTGAACTGTTTGCCGTTTTATTTATCTCATTTAGATAGCACTATATAACGACGGTAAACATCTGCACATATGCCTTATAGCGACGGAACAAACAAAATGTTGTGATTTAAAAAAAAATGGATAATAATTACGTGTTGGGGTTCCGTAGTTTTACAAGGAACCGTTATAGGTTCGCTCTGTTAATTTAACCGTCCGTCTGTCCGTCCGCATGTGGTCTTCACCCTTACGATTACCAAACTATTCGATGTAGGTACTTGATATTTTTCATGTTGATACGATATGCTAATAACTCACTAGGAAAATTATTTTCAGCGAAATTGGACAATAACATTTGAACTTAAGGATAGTGAAGGATAAGGAATCCTTCTATATAAGCGTGACCATTCTTTATATAGAACCCCAAGGGTGAATATTGTAAAAAAGATGATGAGATGTTTTTAAGAATTACGTGTCACGTTGTTTATCCGCGATGGACTCCCAAACTAGTAATACGAATTAAATCAAATTTACACACCGTGTGCAGTTTGATCCAACTTGAAAGACAGGATAGCTAGATTTAATTTATAGGCGCAAATAAAAATGCTTCGCTGAAATGTATGCACGTGCCTAACTTCCGAACGACTGCACCAAATGGGATAATTTCTTTTTGTGTTCGTCATTGTCAGGACAAGGTTTGTATAATAAAAAAGGAATGGCAAAGTGAAAGCGAAGAAGAAAAGTAACGGGGACGGGAAAGGGAACGGGACTAATGTTATAGGATGACAGAATGTAGTAAATAGTAAGTTACCCAACGTTCGAGCAGAACAACGTCTGCCGGGTACAAAAAAAATTCATGCTTGTATGGGTGTCTCATCGCGTAACTCGTTCAAAACGATGGTTATTGTTAAACTTTAGGAACCAGCCATTATTCAATAGAATAGAAGTCGTTGCAATTTGCATGGACAAGATACAAAGACTTACAATTACAGTATACAATGCGTAATGACTTTGCAGCAATAAGACTACGTTAAGAGAGAATAGACTAGTCATGTGATTGTTTGTATTTTTTGTATTGTTTAAAACAATAGATGCAACTTTATTTTTATCTCTTAGTCGATTTTTAGGATGCCGTGCCTGAAATGGAAGAAAGGAATCTGTATAGGATTACTTTATGGTCTGTCCGTCTGTAGACCATTCTTCTCAGGAGCGGTAGAGCTATAAAGTTCAAATGACTATCGAATGCTGAAGACGGCAGTCTCGTGAATAATGCAATCCTCTAAGTGTATGCAATCAAAATGTGGTCGTTTTTGTCGCATTTACTAGTACATTAGCAGAGGGAAACAAAACGTATACGGTAATTCCCGTTGACCTACTATCATGAAATGCAAGAAGTCCAAGTATTCGAAAAATTCCGGAAACCGAAAATTTGTGAAAGAAAAAGTTACCGTAACATTGTCAATTCAAAGAACTTTTATGAAAAATATAAAATTTCTTAAAATACCCTGGCAAAGAATAACTTGATGGCACGGAACTTTTAGTGCGCAAGTGTTACTCGAACTTGTCCGGTTTATTAATATTTAATTAGAAGAAGTACTGTTACAATTATTTATAGATCATATAAAAGTATTCATATATTTAGCAATGACGAACAAATCAAATAAAGTATCTGATAACTATGGCGGGAAATTATTTGATGATGTTATTTTTAGTCGCATGGAACAAGGATTAAGTGAAGAGCGTGTAAATGCAATAATATAGATCATTTTCAACGGAGATTTGGTTGTGATAATAGGGGGAATCTCCTATGACACGGTACTCTTATAACGCATTAATATAATTCTATATTATATTATGCGCATTCGTCGTCGTACAAGCGTGTTGTACGAGGATACTCAAAAAACGCGTTTTACTATAACGCGGAATAAATATACTGTGTTAAGGGGGATACAGTACGCGTCTAACTCTACATACGTTTATAGCCCATTTCTGGGAAACGCTATTCTCCCGAAATGATATATATAGGAATGAGTCAACATTTGCGCGACGCTACAAAGTTTTACCCAAAAAATAAAACAAATTGCAATTTTAAACGAATTACGGCTTTTGACAGTTCTAGAAATGACATTTAAATAGCTCAAATCTAGATAGCTCGTGCCTTGTCCCACAATAATTAACAAACAAAGCAATAATCACAACGGATGGTATCTTTGAATCTGTTTGTGCCGGTGATTATATACGACAATGCAAATGTGCGATAACAGCGACCTTGCCGTTTGTGTCAGCATCTATTCAACTGGTTGAGTTATTTCATCACATTACACAAACTGAATTGGTCATGGTTTGTTTTTTATAAGAATAGTACGAATAACTTATTCCTAATATTTCCTATACCCCTCCTTCTTTATCCTAACTTTATCCCCCCTGTCTAGTCCGCTTAAATTGCAGAGGGAGTGGCTGTGGGGCGAGTTAAGACGACCGACCGCCATTTGACGTCATCCCCGGAATCCCCACAACCCGCCCGACACGCGTACCGGTGCCACTCTTTTATCTTACAACACGAGTTTGTAGTTACAATATAGACTTCTCATCAGAAAAATCGAAATACCTTGCAAGTTTATGTTTTTTTAAAAGATTATCAGAAAAATGTGTATATTTAGGAATATATTTCAATATATTCGAACGTAAGTGTTTCAATTTTTCTGATGAGAAGTATAGTTGACGCTGACAAAATAACGTATACGAACCTTTTGAAAAATCATCAATACACAAGAACAATCAAGAAATAATATAAATAATCTAGAATAATTTATTGGATTAATCTGGATAATAGGTATAATTTATGTATACAAATTTCATTCCCCGAATTGACTTCTGTCCGGCTCTCTACCGGAACGTTTAATGGCTTGGTAAAAAAATGATCTTATAGCTACATATACATATGATCAAACTTTACCATTAGAAATCCAAACCTTCGAAAATCGAACTTTATAAATGGAAAGCTGATTTTTGCTTTTATTGTATTTTTGATTTAATTAAATGTTTCTTTATGAGACACGCAAAGAGCGAGTCAAGAAATTTCTACAAAAGAATCCTTTTTAACATTTTTGAACTGTTTATCCGTATATTCATATAGTCCAGTACATATTTATTTATTATTTATTATTAAATTAGAAGATAAATCTTTCACGCATTAAAATTTATAAACCATCAATAAGTTTAAAGTCTTACGACTTTTTTCCTACAAAAAGTTTAGTTGGACAGGTCTAGAATTTAATACAGTTACAATTTTTTTTTTGATAGAATTCATCGACCTACTACGAGTGCTACCAGTGTCTGACCTTCAATAAATGTCACATCCAACTTTTGACACGACCAACGCTAAGCTCCCACAATCTTTTGTATTCTCGAACGAAAAAAAGCAGGCTTATAAACGAATAAAAACTGCCCCATACAATGACCCATTAATAGCCACGCAAATTGCTACTGCGGTAGTGATAAAAAGATGTACATTTCAACCAATATAAGGTCTTGGTCTGTTATTCGAATGAGTAACTGATGCTAATTTGTCGCCATCCTTCATATTTATACAAAACACTCCTCAATCGGTACAGCCGGTGTAGAAAAGTCGCTGATATTTAAATCTGACAAGGCCACGGAGAAGCTTGTACTATCATTAGCGTTCCTGCATCCACTTGCCCCAATAAAAAATATGGAGCACCTAAAACTTTTTACAAGGTTTTTTACTGCAGATAAGATCCCTAGTTAAATGTCATTACCACCAAGTCGCGGAACTACCTCATGTAAGGAATTAATTATTGTGTGTCACCTTTAAGTGATATTTTGCTCATATATTGATTATGACTACATTGTTACTATGCTTACCGATTTATTTCTGATCATCATTCAAAAAGAATGTTTACTAACCTCACCTCAAATAGCAATATATTACTAACGTTTGGTAAAAAGATGACAAATTGTCCATGTTATCTTTTTCTTTTTTATTTGGGCACAAACAGTATACATAAGTTTTATAAAACTAGAACATAAAATTGAATATAAAGTTCGTCAAGTACTTGCTTAATTAATGTTTGGTTTACATTTTTTAGGATGCCCAATTCCAACACTGATTTTTAAATGTCCAACCTCCTTCGTGTTTCGTAAAAGCACGTAAAACGGTCACGTGTGGGTCACGAACAATGTCACTGAGTGATATTAGTTGTGAGATTGGCTGGATTCCGGGGATGAAGACAGACGGCAGTTCTTAACTATCCTATTTTTTAAACAATTTAAATTAATACCTTAATAAAGTGCAACCTTAATATAACGTACCTCAATATAACGACTTCCTCGATTTAACAAATTCTTTGTAATCCCCTTGAATTGAATAAATGAATTTTATGTTCCGATTTGTTTATTTTATTTCACTTTATACGTAGCGAAGCACGTACCGGGCCGCTAGTATCTTAATAAACTAATGTTTCTGAGGAAATTCCTATAAGATATCTAGCGTTATCCCGGTCTAGTACCAGAGTCCGCCTAAATTGCAGAAGATATGGTTGTGAGGACAGTTGACTGACTGGTAACCGACTGCCATCTGACGACATCCCCGGAACCCCCACAATTACACGACATTAATCGGGATCTACGGTCTTACATGCCTTCCGAAAGGAGGAGGTCGGATATTTGGAAACAAGTGGTATAAATGGTCAGGCATCTATCACCCGGCCGCGGTTAAAGCCACTTAACCTAGAGATCCATTGGACTCGACTCAGGCAATTTCTATGAGCATCGTTACAAATTACTGAAACAGACAGTCTTTTTGGTCGCTTTTTATGTCCATAAAATATATACTTGCGCCTTCAATTCCGTATTTCTTAGGAACAATAATATCCCACGGGTATCGTGCATTTTAAGAATAAAAGTTTATATTACTCTCTGGCATATTATTCAAATATCCCGTTGACCAGTTACTTTATTACTGAGTAAGAAAAGGGGAGATGAACTTGTGATAACTCATTTTTTAGGGTTCCATACATTCAGCGCAAAAAGAACTTTTAAGGCAGGCGTCCACATATCGGAATCGCATCAGACGCATCGTATCAAACGGACTTTTTTTACTACCCGTCCGCAGTGTCAGTAGCGATCGAATTGCTAACGCCACTCTATTGAGATTTGCACTCCGTATGACGTCATCGTCATTGCCAACGGGTAGATTCGTGCGTTCCGTACGATGCAGACAAGATATAATTTTATATGAAATTTTATTTCATTTAAACTTCATAATGAATTTAAAACTTTAATAGGACCAAATAGTTTTCTCATAACCCCTGAAGCGGAGTGTTGCGTAGATGACAACTGCGCCAATGGGCCAGTCGATATCTAATTATAAAAATTTTAAAATATGAAGCTTAGATTACATCTTTAGAGCTTCAATTGGTCGAGAAAAGTTGGACTGAAATTTGTTAAGGGCTGCAGTTGATCTCAGGTGCCATATTTTTTATATTGTAGCGGGTAAACGAGTAGGCGACGGGCAGCTAAGTGTCTACTGACGCCCATGGACATCTAAATGACCAGGAGGCAAGCAGATGCGTTGCCGACCTTTAATGCCGAATTTAGGCCACCGGGAAATCTCACAAACCAAACGAAACACGACAACAATATCATCACATCAGGTAACAGCCTTGCCTCTACTTCAAGCCGATCTTACGTAAGAAAGAGGTACAGGTAAACGCGCAGGGCCAATTCGGCTACAAGCATGGCGCTATCGATATAGCGCTATGAATTATACATTAATAAGTATTATTTATTTTAGAAAATCCTTTGAGTAAAACATTTTTAATACCTGCTTTATTTGACATTGAGAGGTCCAGTGTTCAAGTTGATCAAATAAATATGTTATCTAGCAATTATGTCTTCGCGTTTGGACTCTTCTCAGGTCGGGAAGTAAGGAATCTTTAAGGCGTTTAGGTGCAATTTGAATTACGAAAAAAATATTTCTAGTAATTTTCTACTGACAGGCTTCAAGGTTCACGTATTCATTAAAGGCATAACGATACAAAATGTTTAGGTTTTTAGGTTAAGATTAGATCTTCTTCTGGACAACTTGTGTACTGACAATAATCGAAAAGTAAATGTAGTGCTGTACTTTTTTGCACTTGTAATGTGGCTTTTGGGTTGCACCAATTTTCCCTCTTATTCATTCGCGGATTCAATCAAAGTAGTTTAGTATTTCTTGCTTACCAAAAAACAAACCGGATGGGTTCGAAACTAGTCGGGTAGTCCTGACATATCTGCACGTGAGTCTAGAAAGCCGTTATATTAGATAATTAAACAATTTAAAAAATCATGAAATTTTGAAGTATTATAGTTAATTGCAAATTTAATATCGTGGTGCCTCATAGAGGTAACGAGGGATCCAAAGGCTGGCTCGTGCCTCGGTCAAAGGTTTAGCATTGTTATCCAACAAGATAACGAAGCCAGTCTTTTGGAAACCTACGCACTTACACCGATGCGGATCATCTTTTTAATTTTTTTTTCAATTTATATTTTTGTTATGTAATATGTTTTTAAGAGTAATTCAGAATCATTTTATTTATTATGTATATAGTTTTTCCTCTTCACATTTACATTAAAGTTCATTGTAAATATTATAGCAATATTTAGAATAATTATATTATTCACATACTAAACGTTTAATTATCTTTCTTTATATTATCTTTTGCAAGCTCCTGTTAAGATTAGCACATGAACTTCATTCTGCACAGATACCCATTGAGATATTGATTCTCGAAGTTTTGTGTAATTGTAAGTAGGAGAAGGTTTTCTCAGAATTCCTTAGATTCACCATGCTGGTGCCAGATCCATCCTATTGCACAATAAGGAACCATAACAGTGGCTGGGACTTGTGACCCAGACGTAATGTTAAGAGTACTTATTATAAGTGGCCACTAATACTTACCTTCACTGACAGTGTTCCCTTCCTGTTTAGTTAAATCTGCTATCCTAATCAGGTGCAGTATCTAAGATCGAAAGAGGCTTGCTTCTCGTTTTCGTACTCGCAATTATTAGTAACTATTATTAATTGCAATTATTAGTATCATCTAAATGCTATCATTAAAATGAATGTCTTAAAAGAAATGAGAGATTTAAAATTCGGGGGCGGAGCGGTCGGCCGTGGGTGCAGTACCTTATTTAACGCCTACTGTCAATGCTTTTATATATCCACAGTTGACATGTATAAAAGCATTGACAGTAGGCGTTAAATAAGATAATTTTAACAGCCTTACTACATTTGCCAAATCTACGCGCTACTACGTCGTCTCTTAGTTCGTCTGTCAGTATATTCCCAAGGTATTTATGTATTAATTATAACTAAAACTATTATATATAACTAAAAAAAGAGGAATAAATTTACGTCAATTAACGAGTGTCACGCAACTCACCTTAATAAATCCAGGATCGAGGGTCTCCGCCTACGGTTTTCCCTTGTAAACATTTATCTCTCTTTATCATGAAGTCCTATTAGAGTTTATGTTACGTGCGCAATATAATCTCTCAGCATATCTCTGAATAAATGAATGGGCGTCGGTTGACATTCAAGTAATTCCCTGCCCGTTTCTCCTTCTTATATAAAACAGATAGTTGTTAACCGCCACTTAGTGCACGTAAAATTAAAAATTAGATGAATCATTTCAGTGTGATGATGTATAACCTATAGCCTTCCTCGGTAAATGGGCTTTCTAAAGCTGAAAGAATTTTTAGATCGGACCAGTAGTTCCGGAGATTAGCGCGTTCAAGCAAACAAACAAACTAAACTCTTCAGCTTTATATATTAGTATAGATAAGTCTTGGTGAGAGTCTAACTCTATAAACAATTATTCGAATGTTTGTCAAAAATATATTACATAGTAGGAGGAATACTAGCACTAAATGGGTCATGTACCCCTAGCACGAAAATTTTTGGACAGCTTACTTTCGATAACCGAACGTCAAATGGAGGTTCGTGCTACCATTTGGCACGAGTTACTTCGACGTAACGTCGCGGAGTCAATACGAGCGAAATCCAATATAATTCGTGTTAGCATTTTTTATCAAGTCGCGTAAAACGGCAGCATGAAGGCAAAGTAGTTTAGTTTCTCATGCATGTCATGGATTTCCGCAAAGTAACGCCTGATTCTATCAATTACTTTAATTAATCAATTAATCTTCATATTAATTTTAATACTGGCAACACTTTGTCACAAAATTTTAAAGATTCCCAAAAAATATTTTCTTCTCCTTTATTTTATTAGCATAACCAGGCAAGTGCGAGTCAGACTAGTGCACTAAGGGTTCAGTACCATCAAGGCATACTTTAGTAGGTTATTTTAAGATTTAATTTTAATTTGACACAGATATTTTTCTTCGGATACATCAACAAATTTACAGTTTAGGATTTTTTCCTATACTGGTGCGAAAAGATATAAGCTTCTTGCCAAAGTTAATGATTTTAGATCAACGGGATACCCCACTAGCTACCACTACCTTATTGGTTTTAGTTCCCTTAGCATATATATGAGGAATGTGACACAAACAGCCATGTCTTTTGATTGCGTGTCCTTAGAGGCTCGACTTTTTTACAGTCTCAAGGGACCGTAGACCTCACTTGGCATTAATGTCTATTTTATATATCTACGCGTCCTGAGAAAAAGAGTCTTGGAAGACACACAGACGGACAGCGAAGTTATCCTATAAGGGTTCCCTTTTTCCCTTGGAGGTACGGAAACCTAAAAAAAACAATGAGTATGTAAGAAATAACTTAAGTCTTGTGTCTCGAACTCCTTACAACCCTACTTATATCGAGGCACTAAAGCTATCGGTGTGATAAGATCTGCCATTGTTTGGTCCGATAATGCGGATATTACGCCTATTTATTTCACTCGTAATTATAAATTTCTTTTTTATATGATCTTCTTCTTCCTAACGTTGTCCCGGTTTGTACCAGGGTCCGCTTAGATTGCAGAGGATTTGGCTGTGGGGCGAGTTAAGATGATCGATTGCCATCTGACGTCATCTCTCACCAAGCTCACCAAATCAAAGCAAAGGATATTTTATTAAAGTAGAAGTACACCTTTACAAAGTTCTCTTGAATGCCGGCTGCCTGCTCGTTTGCCCCTTGTAACACAAACAAAAATTATCAAAATTTTATTAATAATTTACTTTAATGGAGGGAAGGCCTCTGATGACTATAATACAGGAGTCCAACCAATATACTCGTATGATATTAAGCTATTTAATGCACTTAAAATGTTTTCTAACATTATATTATCATATTTTTGGGCAAATAAATATATATTATTATTGTTATTATGACCTAAGTGACTTCCTACGCCCATGGACACCGCCAGAAGGCTCGCAGAGGCGTTGCCGGCCTTTAAAAAGGGTTTTAGGCCACCGGGAACTCTCACAAACCGAACGGAACCCGACAACAATACCATCACTTGACAGTATAGCCAAAATATTATAAAATTTTTTGGGCACATTGTTGTTGATATGTAAAAAACAATAGCCAAGAGCGTGTCAAGACACGCATAGAAGGGATCCGTATTTGATATGCTATAAACGTATTTGTCAAATAACTTCAAAAGTTGGTGTCCGATATCATTCAAAATAATTTTCCTAATAAGGTTTTAACTTGTTCTATCAACACGGAAAACTTTAAGTCTCTATGTTTGGAAATGCTAGGAGGGGGAACCACTTTACGGGCAGACAGACGGAAGGACGGACGGACAGAGCGAAATTATAAGGGTTGCTTATAGTACTACGGAATCCTAAAAATGCTACTGAACTCTCAATTTCAACGAATCTGGGCCGAAATATTGCTAGTAATATAAAAGGTCACCTTTCACGAAATCTCAAATACCACTTGATATACAAATATGAAATTTGGCAAAGATGGTGTTCAAATTTAAAAGATATCCGCGAAGGTAAGATCGATAGGGCTAAATGGGGAAAAGAGTGGTTTGTGTTAGCTCTGGTCAGAGAAGAGTGGTCTAAGAGAGGGGAGGCCTTTGCCCAGCTGTGGGGCATTGCAGGCTAATTAAAAAAATATATGCTATGAGGAAGCTAGAATTCAGTAGAGACTACGCAGTCGCTTTAGGTGTGCGTTAAAACGCTTGTAAAGGATATCATTCCGGAATATATACAGTCACCTGAAATCAACCGTTCGTTGATTGAAACTTTACTAATGTGGTAATATTTATACAATTAACGCCATCTCGTCTGGTATTTCATATTACATTAGAATGGATCCATCTCACCTCGAATGTAACGTATCGCATTTTCAGAATCAAATTCAGACATTGATTGCAACTTATTAATTTTATTATAATACTTTTAATCAATAGTATAATAACATAAAGGAGCACTGACCCAAGTATTTACCTGTTTCAGCTTACCCTTTATTCTATTCAAGACTGAGAAGATAGACCGTGACATTAGGGACCCTGCGTTTGACAAGCCTCCTAGCCTTCAACGGACTAGGTAATTATATTGAATATTGTCTAAAATTTGCAAAGATATTTAACTCCAATTTTAACATTAATTTTTCACATTTTAAACCAAGTTTTCCGAAACCAAATATATTTTATTCCCGGTAATTAGAAAGATGAGCACGGAAGTGACCAATTTTTATTAATTAGTACTAACTTATAAGTTCTTAAAAATCTTTCAAGTATTGCCCTCAATATTTTTTATTTAAAATATATAAAAACTAAATATATATCCTTACTAAAATTGCACATAGTATATAATGGACAAACACAAAAGTATATTAAAATCAATTAGTATTAAATATGTCTTTGCTAACTGATAGAATCAGGCATTACTTTGAGAATATCCGTGACTTGCATGACAAACTTTACTTTGCTTAAATCCGCGAATGCGCCATCTAGTTTGCTTTGGTGTAACCTTTTCCACTTGACATCATTGCCATCTAGTTATGTAGCAGCCGCTACAAAATAAAGCTGAAGATTTTGTTTATTCGAAAGCGGTAATCTCAGGAACTACTGGTCTGATTTGAAAAACTCTTTCAGTGTTAGATAGCCAATTTATCGAGGAAGGCTATAGGCTATATATCATCAGCAATTACGTTAAAATTGAATCTATTTTTATGTGGACAGAGCCGCGGGCACAGTTAGTTGTGTATATTTGTTTATATGAAAATATTCAATATGGAGCCGACCCGAAGAAACCGTTTAAACTTGGCATATGTAAACTTTACAAGGGATCCTCGGGTGTCGATCTGAGAAAGGCCCTTAAGAAACTCAATAGCAAGTGAGTGGTGGCTGACAAAATCGATGAGACTTACGTTCGTATAAATAAACATTAAGCTATAACCCTTGATTGATTTCTTTACTGTACACATAAAACAGGAAAGATACACAAACTAAACCAATACATAATAACTTAAATTAAAATGTGTACAAAGGCAAGTTTTTTCCGTAAAGGAATCTCTTCCCGCCAACCTTTACAGCACAAAAGGACATTTACAAAAATAAATACATGTGGTATAAGTAAAATGAAATAAAACGAAAATTAAAGCATATATACCATTGTATGTATTTACATACCATAATACTGCTCAAGTTTTTAAAGAGACGCAAGGTATTATTTTTTAAGAACTACGAACTAAAGGTAAATTATTTGTCCCTTGCTTACATTGTTTTCATTGTGACCTGTTCCTCATGTGTTCCATGACTTCGTAACGTGTAAGCTCGTACGTTATGAAATTATAAACAGGAATCACTGAGATACAGATAAGATTGTGGTAATGAAGACGGTGGTAAAACGAAAAAAGGAAGTAATGGCGGCTGAGCTTTCAATTTGTATATTCCCTGCAGATATTATGTTGACTTGTTTATCAATTCCTACTTACTTAACAGTGATTTGAAATGTATGGTAGAGTGCATACAGGTTAAAAATGCTTGCCCTCTATGAAAAATAGAGTCTAGATACAAATACCTAAGCTTGTCATTGGATTACAGTATGTGGTTGAGTTTGAATTTACAATAATAATGCTACACATAATTGCAAGCATTGCAATGAATTAGTATCTCTATAGATGCTTTTGAGTTTTCCAAAGTTCTCAATAATACTGCACATATAGTTTGCTGTCGCTTTTTTTACGTACATAATACAACTTTATTTAACTTTAAATCAGTGCAATTGCAATATTTTTTTGCATATTCAAGTAAAATTTATAAGCAAAATGTCTTATTTTCAGGATAAACCTGGTAATCATGCTTGTGGATACTGTGGTCTGCGGTTTGTTAAAAAAGGTCACCACTAGACTATAATTGTCCTTATATGACTGTAAAAGTGCTAATCTTACTGATATAGATGTTAAAAGTTTAGAAAAAGTAAATTGTTTTATTTATTTGAAATCTTGTTTGAATTATTATATCTTGTAGAGTAACATTTTAATTCTATAACTGAAATATTCACAGTAAAAAATTATTATTAGTTTTGCAAGTGGCCTGCAAACCCTCTTGATAATTCTGATATATAGATAATAATTATATTACACAAGCACGATGTTGTAGTGAAAATAAATATTAGCCTTTTTAATAGATACATTTTTCAAATAATTATTTATAACCTTGCCTCCAGTATTATTTTAAACAATGTAGCCAGCATTATATCTAATTTTTTTCTATACGGGCTCTGTCTGTCAAAAGGTTGCTGACCTTTGGTTTAAAATATACAATCGAAGAAAAGAAGAGAAATTATTTTATGGTACTGCTAACATATATCTAAAAACTTGATTTTAGAACTCAATTTTATTGTAATCATTCAACTTGTTCTATTAAATTAAATTTGCTAAACAGTTTTTCCATGAAACCTTTTAAAGCATTTGCTTTATGTAGGACAAGTGTGTAATCTGCATTCCTTTGCTCAGCAGTGGGAGACAGATAACTGATAATAAATAAATAAATACAAATGTGGGTTTATTGGTCAATACTAATGTTCTTATTTATATAATAGTTGTAGAACTATTGAATATGGTTTTAACTTCTAAACATCAATAAGAATATATAAATAGTTTTGGGCTGAGGAAAAGTCGGCGAGACGTCTTGGACACCTTTGCGGGAAAGAAACAGATTCAAATAGGTCAGGAAAAGCTGTGGTTGGTGGTTGGAAGCCTTTACCCAGCATTAGGACAGAATAGGCTAATTAAATATTAAAAAAATAGTTTTGGGTATATTTTTATGATAATCAAAATAAATCCTATGGAGTTCAATTTTTTTTTATTTGTGATCCATATTACATTAGTCAATTTAAAAAAAATTCATGATGTTCCTCAATATGATTCTTTATTTGAACCTAGCTTATTTGCATCATTCTTGGTAACAATATTTTTATTAAATGATACTCTGCTACAACTTATTGCTTTAAGATGTTTCATAAAACATCTAATTTCTTTTTTAAATATTATTTGTTTAAATATAAATTAAAATATATACATGTTGCTAAATGAGTATGAGCTTCAATTATTAATTTCTTGGTTCTCATGCCTTATCTGCTCTCTTATATCTCTATTAGATTGCAAAAGTTCTAGCAACCTGCTATGAATATCATCGTTTTTCTGTTCCAGTAGATCTAAAGCTTGATTTAGTTCATCTAGTTTAGAGTCCAATAAAACATATTCTGTAACAAAATACAATAAAATGAATTATATCTTGCATTCGGAAACCCTTTTTAACGATTAGTTAATATTGTTTTTTGTAACTTGAATCAAATATAATAACAGAGTTAAAAAATATGATAATATTACCTTCTCGGGCAATTTCCTGCTGTTCAGTATCTGATTCTATATCATTCTCAACACATCCATTTTCAGTAGGTTTATTGTTGTCTGTACCAGCCATATTCTATATTTTTTATTTATTTAAGCAATATATTATAACTAATTTGTTAAAAGTACAATTAGAAAGTTAAAATTCAATTAAAAACAAAAACCAATAATTTTCACAACAATACTGTTCATTCGACTGTATAGATTAAAAAGATTGTATGTAATCAGCTGACTGACCACAGATTATTACAATACTTCATGAATCGTTAACCCATAGATAGTACGGTACCCGGCGCTACGTACTCCAACTATTTGTACAGTTTTTTTATGAAGACCGAACACATATACCAAACTCGTAGTGTTGCCACTGTAGCAATTTTTATGATAATTTATCAGTTTTACATGTAATTATTGACGTTTTGTTTGACCCCAAAAGCAAACCCCAGTGGGCAGTGACTCTGCCTTCCGTTCCGGGGGTCGTGGGTTCGATTCCCGCCTTGAGTCTGGATGTATTATCTATATGTACATCTTTATATTTCTCTAAAAAAAAATATTATTTATTACAGGTGTCTGTTACCTATAACACAGGCATTGAGTTATCTACCTTGGGAACAGACGTCCGGGTGTCATAAAGTCCTGTATATATTTATTTTTTCTTTATTTTTTTGTGCGTGTATGCTGTTGGTTAGAGTTCCCTTTTTAGGGTCCCGTCGAACTTATGTGCGAACACAACACTCGCATAGGACATAATCGGCCGTATGCAGACTTTCTATAGTATGAGTTTATTTCTAAGGCTCATTTTGCTTTTAGCGCAAATCGTCATGTATAGTTTCCCCAGCACATAGGCCGCTTTGTTTCGGGCTTTATCTATGTGTTGTTTGTTGGTCAGATGCTTGTCAAAATTTGACTTTCTCTGGCTAGTTTATATGAACACCTCGTAGAGAGATGGTTTTGGGGATGGGTCTTTTGGATTTAGAATTGCGTAAGTACACAGTGGTACTTTTCTTCGCGTTGATATACGCACTTGTTAAACCGGCTTAAGCGGCTACGACATTAGTCGAGGGGACGGAACCAATCCTCCTGCTCTATAGCGACACTTTTTATGACGTTCATAAGAGCTTAAAAAGAAGTCTATATGAATAATCTATTTTCATTTTGATTTGCTCCGCAAACGATTCGATTGCGAACACGACACACGTAAAACCGACAACATTTGGTTGGTCGGCCAATACAGGCGTCAACTACTAACATACCGCCAAGTAGTTTTCTACACGTTGGCCCAACGCATTAGCCCAATGTCATGGCCCAATGTGTACAGCCGCCCATTTATAGATATGTATCGATACAATAGTGCAGCTTAAACTGTACAGTTTTTTCGTAACGATTCATCGAAACGTGTCTATTTAGTCCTGTACAATATACTCGTACATATCTTACATAGTTCCTATCTTTTCGAAATTGTAATGAAGCGATTGTTAAAATGATAGAAAAGAAGATATTTAATGGGAGTATTGTGATATAAAGCTAAATTTTATAATTGATATATTATGCTACTCAAATATTAAGTTAAAGATATAATTGAGGAGATTTATTCCTTATATTTTTAATTATTCTAGGGCTAATCTTTGGGCTTTTATAAAGCAGTGGCGGCTTAAATTCTTGTCAAATATGTGTCAAAGTTTTTGCAATTTGCGATCTGTGGTGATGTGGTGTCGATTTCGGAACCTTTGATTAAAATTAAATAAACCTAAACAAAAGGTGTTGTTAGTTTAATATTAAAATCAAGTTCAATTATTGTAAGTATATATTGCTATTTAGGCTTAGGAAGAAGTATTGTTTATGGCAAATTAGAAGTAGTGAATTGTACGAAAGGAAAAAAAAAACAATTATTTTGTATAAGGTAGTAACTATAGTATCCTCTGTGTCTGTTTTTCTATAGTCATATTTTGTTAAGATTATTGGATTGAAGGCCTGTTTTACAGTAATCAGTATATTACGAGCGTACCTGGAGTACAGAGGCTCTACGCACTCGACTTAGTATATTATTTTTGAGATAATTTAATTTGTTTTTATATCGTGTCACTTTACGTTTCTATTCTTTATGAGTCACTATACTGTTTTCTTTGAACTAAATGATTGCTGTAGCATTTTACTTGCAGATATAACAGTACTTTTAATGTTTTTAGCAAAATGACATCTGGACCTTACAATTATTCATATATTTTTAAATATATAATTATTGGAGACATGGGAGTAGGCAAATCATGTCTGTTACATCAGTTTACAGAGAAAAAATGTAAGTATACATACAGATATGGATGTTAAGTATAAACTTTACAATAGCTTGTGGACTGCAAATGTAAGTATGGGAATATATTGATGCTCCCACTGAATACTAGAGTAAAAGGCTTAGTTACATCTATCCAATTTTTTATTATTTTCTTTGTTGTCTATAGCAAAGTTATTAAAAAAATTGTACATGTATAAACCTATGTCCTAATCTCAATACCTAATAGCAACTTAATCAATCAATTGGTATTAAGCAATAAAAATAATGTTCTAATAAATTTACTACTAAAAATTTACCTTTCATTTGATATATATAACACAATACCATTATTTCTTTTTTAAGCCAAGTATTAGAAAATAACATTTTTTATTTTTCTTGTAAAGTTAGAGATATTCAGAAACCATTTTATTTAGTGGGGTCCACAATATATTAGTGAATCTAAAGAAAATTTTTATTGTTACTAGTTGCCACCAAAGTTGATAATGTTAATATAACTTTTTATTGCTCAGTTATGGCTGATTGTCCTCACTAATTGATTACACAGAGGAATTGGCTGGATCTGATATTTGATAATACATAACATATTATAAAACAAACTTCAAGGCCTTCGTCCGTCCGTCCGTCCTCAAGGTGTTCTCCCCTAAGATTTCCAAAGTAACATAGAGACTTGAAATTTTCCACGTTGATAGAATATGCTAAAAACTCATTAGAGAAAATGTTTTTATCGAAATGGGACAACTTTTGAACAAAAACCTTTATCGCGTTTCATATACGGAACCCTTCTATACAGGTGGAGTAGTGAGACACTTACGATACTCGAGGGCCTGATACTTAATCATCATATATGACGAAAAAAATTGACATTAAATGTAAGCATCAATTAACTATACATGAGATTAAGATAAAGTTAATTAATTATGTACGGTTATGGACATACCAGCATGGTCGCACGGTGGTTCGTTTTCCC
Organism: Charaxes varanes; assembly: GCA_024363005.1. NCBI lineage: Eukaryota > Metazoa > Arthropoda > Insecta > Lepidoptera > Nymphalidae > Charaxes > Charaxes varanes. The sequence continues at coordinate 642,946 of JANCMC010007202.1, forward strand.
TTCAAAGTTTAGTCCTGGCTTAGGACAGGCAAAAATACCTATTTCACTCATCACTTATTCACTTATTTGTTTATTAGGTAGAGCCAAAAAATAAACTGAATTATTAATTTAATTTTTGCTGACTGACAGCCGTCATTAAGTCTGTTTTATAACTGACAAGTTGTTTTACACTGGGAAATGTATTTACGAACTAACTTTTTCGAACAGCAAATTACCCAAAGAACGTAAGGCCACACTTAAACTAATTTTAAGGAAATTCGGTCACATATGAAGTATCTACTTGTATTACATAATTATAACGAGAATCGAGTATCGAGTACCCTCCTTAAGTATTCTAAGTGTCTCACCAGTCACCCAGTATAAGCGTGTCTTGACATGTTGTTTTTTTTTATATAACAAGGGGCAAACGAGGAGGCGGCTCACCTAAGTGACTACCGACGCCCATGGACAACTGCAACACCAGAGGGCTCGCAGATGCGTTGCCGGCTTTTGAGAATTCCTAACCAGCCATGATAGTTTTAAGAAATTTATGTATTAGTTCTTAAGAAATCTGTGTGTATGTATTTTGTCCCCGAACAATTGTAATTTTTTTGTTTTCCGTGAGTAGAACAATATATGTCGTTGTACGCAAAGAGGCGAATTTCAACCAGCAGGCGTTCTGTAGTAAACATGAAGTAATTAGATACGAATGCAATAATCAAATATAGGAAATTAATATTATATATTTCTTAATTGAAACATTTTTTTAAATATTTTGCGTTTAATTAGTGTACCAATATATATATACATACAATTAAATTCATTATACGTGATATGAGAGCTTAAAAATCAACTTGGATTCAAGGGCGGCCCTTATTTGCCATCTTCATGGAATTTAAGCCGGAGTTTTTGTACTTGATGACGACGTGTGGTGTAGTGTTCTTAATTCCGACACGTTGGTCGTATTTTTCATGTAACCTGATGAGAACCCACCAGTCATACAAAAAATCCAAATGCAATTTAGCCGCTTTGTGATGAAGTACGAGGTAGGGATCTACAAAGACGAACGGGTCTGGATGTGGTCCCCTGTCCGGTCTCTTACTGTAAAGGAGACGGTCATTGTTAAAAACTAAGAACAAATTAAGAAATTTCACTCGCCGCTGAATGTATCTGGGAAACGCGTCCGTATGTTTTTGGACAGTGATCGGCAAACTCTTGGCAAGTCAGGGCTATTTAGTTACAGAAATATTATGTATTTCTTTTTTATTATAAGGGGCAACCCCTTAGGCCTCGTCTACGGGGTCGCGAGGCATTGTGTGTCGCGTGCGACGTGGCGTCAATGGCGTGTAAACTCTATGGAAACGTAATCGCTTCTCCGTAACCGATGCGGGCCGCGTCGCCACACGTGACGCGTGTCATTTGTATTATCCTATAATATTATTCTCGTCACCGGCCGCGCGGAACTATAAATATATAGGACTATATATATATATCCCTCCGCCATTTTCAGCTGCCTCTATTCAGGTGGCAGCTGAAAATCGGCGCCTCGTTTCTTTGATTCGTTGCCTATATCGTGCCGCTAGCCTTTTCGCGTTGTGATAAAGGCAGGAACATTATGTTGAGACAGTCTTATTTATGCACAGTTTTTAATCGCGTTTTACCAAGCGTTATTGGCGGTTCTTAGTTTATTTTTGGTTATTTTTAGTTTATTTACAACTTGTGTTGTGCAAGTGACGGGCGTCCTGTCTTATCACTGCCAGAATAGGCACTAGCGCTAATGGCTTTGAGGGGAGGGGCGCCCCGCTTACTTCCGCACATAATAGTAGTTTTTAAGTCTTAGATGATAGGCCTTTTTTTTACATTAATAGATTATAAGATTGTCTCGTGTTAGTTTTAGGTCTTTAATTGTAGTCATTCTGTATTTGTCACAGTCGCTAATAAATGTTGTTTCTTTCTTCTTTCTATATGACACACGGACGACTGTTCCTATGGTAAACAACGTAATGCCTGTGTTATAGATAACAGACGCCTGTTATACACAAATATTTTTTATTTTTGGAGATATATAAATACATATAAATAATACACCCAGACCCGAGGCGGGAATTCAACCCACGGCCCTCGGAGCAGAAGGCATACTGATTCACGACCGACGACACAAAACAACAAAAAACCAACAAAAAACGATTTTAAAAACAGTTTTAGGTAGCCTAATATACTCATTACTCTTATAGCAAATTTTTTTTTAAACCTTGTACCGTTAATGGGCACAACGATATCCTATACTAGTCCTCATATCGCTTGGCATAAACGTACGTTGACCTTTCAGAGTTCTAGCAGAAGTAATAAACCTTTTATGTAGTAATTATAATTAGTTTTTTAATTTGCCCGCTTTCGGTTTAATAAGGTAGTTCAATCTTGAGGAAACTTTAGGTTTGATTATTTGAAAAACGGGATAGTTAAAATTAGTCAAATGTTAAAGCCAGGGCTTAATAATCGTCGTCGCATCGTTAATTCATTAAATTTATGGAAAGCAACCAAACGATTGATCGGTTGGTTGTTTCTGAATCTCGTAAGTACTAGTTTTGTTTTAGACTGGCTGTTATCCACGACTTTGCCCGCATAGGGTTTATTATATTAGTTCAATTTTTGGGGAGTCTTAGGGTTTGATTACTCGTCAAAATGAGCAGTTAAAATTAGTCAAATGTTAAAACCACGACTTTATACACTGCAGTCATCGTAAAGTCACTAGATTTATGTAAAGCAACCGAACGATTGATGGGTTCGTTATTTATGAAGATCGCAAGTAATGATTTTACATTAAACTAGGCGTTACCCGCGAATTCGTTCGTATTAGATTCAATAAGCTAGATAGATAGATAGAATAAACTTTACTTGACACAAGAACACATAGAAAACAATAATTAATAAGATAAGAAAAAACCTTGTAATATGGTAAAATTAGGCGGTCTTATTGCTACAGTCTGATCTCTTTTCTTCACTAGTTTTGGGTATGGAAATAATCATAAAAAAGCCCGAAAAAACCCTAACAGTTACTTTAATTTTTAGGGTATTTTTCGGGCAGGATTCTTTCCATTCGGGCACCTCTTCTGATGTATACACATATCTAGCAGCCCCTTCCGACTTCACGCTGTTGCACACTATCAAAGTTTTCATACAGATCTGTAACATTTTTGAAAATATTTTAACACCTCTGTGCATCGATGATAATGTAGGATTGCCCTCATTTAAATATCTTCGAGTAATGCACACCCAATAAATATTATCACAGACAATAGATAACATCCGAATATTCCGATAACTCTCGCCATTTTTCAAGATAATAAATAAACTGTAAAATTACCTCAGAGTAAAAACTTAAAACCTTGATAGCACTGCGTGTAAAAGGATGAAATGGTATCCTTGAGCGCTTGGTTCGAAGATTTAGGGTTATTTCAAAAGGATTAGCGATATTAGATATATAATTCTTAATGTTCTGTAATAAATAGTATGGAAGAAATTGCATCCTGTTGACCACACATTAATATTATATGAAGTTAAAAGTGTCTGATAACCGAGTGTAGATTGGTTTTGGTCATTGTGTTGATTAGTTACTACCGTTTGTTAGAATTGAGAGTTGAGAACTGAGAATTACGCCGAAGAAAGAAAGTTTAACAAAGTCAGTTATTGTGTGGTGATGGTAAAAAATTAACAAGTCGAATAGTGTGGAATGTGTATTTTTTAAATCCTTTAATTTTTATACAATAAAGTACCTAGATCAAGGAATAAAACAAAGAATACAAATTTCCTATTGCTCAAATACATTGTTTCCCATACGTGTTTGCCAACCGGTGCCGAAGCAAACCTTTCCGTACCTAATGCGTAGGAAATTGGAAAAGCAAAGCGAATATGACGCGGTCCCGGATATTGCTTCTCGGAAATGTAATACGAGCGGAGGCTTACTAAGGAATTTCCGTCGAAACTTATACACGAGGGCTTGCTTTTAACTTCTTGATCGTGTCTTGGAAAGTAAAATATCTTCTTTTTTCTTCCTAGCGTTATTCCGGTCAAATACCAGGGTCCGCTTAGATTGCAGAGAATGTGGCTGTGGGGCGAGTTAACATGATCGATTGCCATCTGACGTCATCCTCGGACAACCCCCCCACAAAGTGATATTAATTGGGTACCACTGTTTTACGTGCCTTCCAAAAAACGGAGGAGATCGGATATCAAATATAAACCAGTGCTAGAATTGTTCTTAGCCAATGCTAAATTTAAAGTTACTTTTGCTCTTACTTACTCTACACGCTACACGTCCTTACAACATACGGGCGAGATTCAGTTTATCGGTCAAACGAGTCATATGAGAAGACTCAAGACTTTGATTTCTTTGCATTTGTCTTTTTTGGGTCTGGGTATTCGGGGGTTGCCCCCCCCCCACCCCGAATATGAACAAACTTCGAAGTTTTGCAAATTAATAAATTTTCTAATTTACATTTAACCTGATCTCTAATATAGTAGCTGTACTACTAAGTAAACAAAATAAATAGAGCAGAAAGGTTATAATGATGATTATCATATAACAATAACGAGGATACCTTGGTATTCTATTACAACCTATATTTTCTTAACCTTTTCTAAAGGATAACTTTACGCATAAAAAATTGTACTCGTCCAAGTGACCACAGAGTAACAGACTTTTTTTTCTCTTTTAGAAGTTTTGTCGCCAAAGAGTAATAGACTTACATCTGTGTTTATAACAATACAGATTAAGTCAAAAACTTTTGTTTTTCAATTATCTCTTTAATTAACATTTTATTGAGATCATAATTCCCATGCTCTTTTCAACATTTATCGTTTAATTATATATTTATTAAGTAATGCATATGACATATACGTGTACTTACTTATAAAATTAAACAAAGTGCATTTTGTTTGTGTGAATTCGTTTTTTTCAGCTAATTTCACGACATTTTCACAGGCAGAGAGTTGATAAGCAATAAAAGAGGCTAATTTATTTTTAACAATAATTTTTTTATAAATTTAAGTAATTTTAACAAAAATTTTGAATCAACGTGAACAAAGTGGCCAGTAACAACTAGTATTAGTTATAAGCTAGGCTAGTTTTACTTTTTTCTCGCCGGTAACTACATTAACTATGAAACCCGATTCCAGAACTAATCGCACGAGTTATATTAGTCGAGTGATATTTGAGATTGTGGGGATTCCGGGGATGATGTCAGACGGCAGTTGGTCATCTTAACTCGCCCCACAGCCACATCCACTGCAATCTAAGCAGACCCTGGTACTAGACCGGGATATCACTAGGTAGGAGATACAATAATATTTATTATCACAAAATAACATAAATTTCTCGTCGTAAAAAAACCAGCCAGTAACTTTTCACAGGGATACAATTTTTGTTGTACGGTTTTCCCCAAATGGATGTCAAAGGTGCGTCTGCGCATTTAAGCAATCGGATAACCCACTTGACGCCAGTTGTACACAGACTGTCATGGCGAGCAGACGTGCGTCGTGCGCTCTCCTTATCATATTATCTCTTACGATAGTCCATAGCAAAATTTTCACGCGATGCCAACTGACCCGGGAACTGTTGAAGAACAATTTCCACCAGAAAACATTTTACAGCAATTGTAAGTCATTGTATTTTAATTAAGTGTGTTATTTTGTTTTGTATTTTGGCCTTTTGTATTTTAATTGTTGCATTGTATGTGTTTAGGCGGGCTATGAGCGTGAAATTACATTGTTTATTATGACTTGGCGATAAACTCTACGTGATATATAGTTTTTAAAGTGTCTTCTATTGGCTAGCGCGCTATCGGGACCTTTACATGCAAATTGTTTTAAAGAATATTATAAACACACTAGCTGTATCTTGCGACTTCGTCCGCGTGTACCACTTTCATTGCTCAGAGGTTTAAAAAGAGTTTTTGGATGAGGTTATTATGTTTATGATATTATGTTTATAAAAACATCTTCGCAACTAATGCATTATTTTAGAACAAATCTGGTTAGCATAAAAAAGTTATAGGGAGCCAACCTTAAAAGATAGACGTATGCTGTCGCGGACTTTTATTTTGAACTTTTAAAGGCAAACAATTAAATATAATTTTAGTTTTATAGCCAAATTTTTTGTATAGTTAAATTATACCAATCTCTGATTAATTTGCTATGATATTGTTGTGGGCCTAGACGTAATCAGAAGCATCCTTTAAAATTAAATACTAGAAAGACAAAAAATTTAAACTGTTTCTTTGGAAATTGTCAAAAAATAGACTCCATAATTTTCATACTACACTTGACCTTTTTATAAGCCGTTTTGAAATGATTTTATTTTATTAGGAAAACAAAGTAATAAAATAAAATAAAATAATATTTCTTAATAAAATTCTTATGATGTAATTTATATACCAATTAAGTTTCCATATTTAAATATAACATAAAGTGTATAGAGCAGAGTACAGATTAGGAAAAAAAGATGATAAAGGTGTATTATATATATAAACCATTCTTTAATCACTCTGTTTATCCGAAAATTGCATTTAAAATGTTGCATCGTTTTAAAGATCTACGTGTACAAGATCGGACTGACTTGCTAGGAATTTTTTTTTAAATATTACAAGGGGCAAACGAGCAAGCGGTGCATCACATAAGAGGATACCGATCGCAGATGGGTTTAGGTGACGGGTAACTCTCATAAACCGAACGAAAAGCGGCAACAATACCGTCGCTTGACGTGACAACATTGCTGTCACTTCACGCCGATCTTATGTGAAATGAAATCGTTTATTTTTGAGCATTACACTATACGATAGATATACTACTATAAATAATAAAGAAATAAAACTTGCTTATACATGTAATGCTAGTATGTGCAATGTGATGCCCCAAAAAAGGTGTAACCTCTCAGCCTTTTTAGGAATGGGTAATATTTCCCATGTAAGAAAGAGGTACTGTTACCAGGACGCGCCGGCCCAATTTGCAGACTAAAAGGGCTGCAAGCGTGACGCTACCTCTTACTTGAACATGAATATATAACACAGTTGTTACAGTGATGGTGTTGGGCGATGGAAGCGCGCAGCGAGCGCTGCAGACGGCGCTGGCGTGCCTATATTGAAAAAAAAAACACTTCTTTTCTTTTATACGACATTGAGAACTTTTACGAAAATGTTAAATTTTCAAAGACATCCAATGTGAGTTTTCTGTGGGCGTTGAAGTTTATTGCATTTTAGTCATTTAAAATTAATTAGTCTCAATTGTCAATGACTAAACGATTGTCTATTGGCTTTTGGCGTTCATACAAATCGTTTGAAAGTTTATCCATTTACATTATTTTTATTCTACGAGGTCTGAGGGTGAAAAGGTGCGAGTTGGAGACGACCTGATTCTTGTATCTGTTGCTACTGAGAGATACTTGGTAAGTAATCTCTAATTCTTATCTTAAAGTCTAACCATTGGAATACCTAGTTTTGAGTACATATAACTAAAATATATAGCTTCTGGTAGTATACGGCGCCACTGGTTTATAGCAGAAAATGATTGACTAACTCATCTTTTTAGTGGTAAAATTTTGTAAACATGTTTTATTAAAATGTTCATTCAGTATTAAAGTGGACTTCTTATTATTTTGTACTTGTTATATTGAAAATAACTTCATATACCTTTATATATGTATGTATATAAAAGCGAAAGTTTAACTATCTAGACATCTCGAAATCCGCGAGACGTACAAAAATGAAATGCCCAATTTCATTTTTGTAGGTAGTCAGACGGAGATTATAGGTAGTAGATTTTGCGATTAGGCCGGATAAAGGAAGTGTAAGGGCTCCGGCAAGTTTATATGAAATTTTGGACGAACGAAGTCGCCGAAAACAGCTAGTCGTTCTTACTGGAATGGCTCAGAAACCCAAAATGAGTTATGGCCTCCGACAGGATTTAGTGCCACTTGTCTCGAGTCTGCACTGTCTCAGCGAATATGTGAGTGACGTAATATCTTTGATAAGTCGGTGGATACGAGTGCATCGTGCAAGGAATTCACCCTCAGGATAATTCTAAACTATGTCTGCATCGAGTGATGTTACTCCTTACATATCGATAGTTTACGTGACCTATGTTTGTTTTTTTGTTCTTCAATTATTAAGTTCTTTAAAATTAATATTTCTCTATTATCTGGCAAATGTTACATTTATAACCAATTTATACTTACTGTAAAATTGTTATAAAAAGAAGATTTTCTATGAAAAAGCACGGCTGTCTTTGGAGAAAATGAAGGAAAACATTAACGACAGCAAATGGCAATGGCATAGTATAATATTAATAAACAACAGTCCTAATGCATTAGTGACGAATTAAAACAGTTAATGTTTATTTTTTATATAAATGAATATTAAAATAACTGTTTTAACAGTTTGTAGATTCCATGGTGAAACAAATCTCTTACAAAGAGCTAAAGTATTAAAATTTTAAACGTGTATTATTTACTTACTATAATGAAATAAATTGTTATTTTTAATTTAATTCCATTCAATTCTTAATTTTTGGCTCTTATCTATACCAACTGGGCATAATTTACTCCACCAATGTCACGTTACTTGAAGAGAAAACAAAGGTGATTGATCGGTGATGGCTGAAATAAAACCTAAATTTTGACACATCATCAAATAGCAGAAATTCCAATGTTATAATGGAAATATTCATTATTTTAATAAAAACGCAAATTATGTGTGCATTTAGGTTTTAAATAAATGTCGACAAATATAATAAAACATCGATATTAGTGATAGAACATCACTACTACGACAAGCTCTTAGTAAGCGAGTTCCTGCGCGCGTGTTACTTGAAGGCATTACTAACGTCTATACGCCGACCCAGCTTAGCATCTAGTAACATACATTAATGGGAGGCACTCAACAACATTAGGATTGAAGCCTCCGATGGAATGGAGGTTTTAAATTTATTCCTGGATTTAACTTTAATTAAGTTATAAAAGCAACCGGCTCAGACGCGTTCCATTTCCTTTCTTTTCTGGACATCCTGAGATATTAGCCGGGACTTTGACCCCACATTTCCCTGTACGCAGCAAAATAATGTTTAAGTCTACGATTGCCTAATTATAATAAAAATATTCTTATTGTATTATTATTATTATAAACATATCAACGGATCAACCCTTATAATACAATACAACAAATAAAATCCTATCAATGTAAAGACGGAGCTAAAAAAGATTACATTCGTTCTTCAAAGACGATTCCCCCAAGTGTAAATTTCATTACAATCAAGATTATCCATACCATCTAGTTATAATTCCACACGACGCATTTCTATCTCATTTTGATTATTTGGTTACTTCAGCAGTCTGCGAACTGGATTCCACGAATCGAGACAGTTTATTTTCAGCTCTTTTTTTTGGAAAATTAATAGAAAATTGTAGGGCCTTTTTTTGTATTGTAATTGTTGCTTTAATCAAAAAAGTTCATACATTTAAAAATGTTTGTCATAAAATGTACCATATAAATACAAACATATATACATATTATGGTTGTTGGTAATTAGGACAAATGAAGTGGATATATAAATGTGGCAATACTGACAAAAGAAGTAGCAACTCAGTGCCATTGTTGCGACGAGAACAATGTACCAAATGTTATGTCCTGTTAATTAACTCATGTATAAACATGAAGCTGAAACAAGGGGTATTGCATCGACTCAATAAGCCATATTAATTATTATTCATCGAAACCCGTGTACTTTTTACAAAAAAGGAAATTAATTTTTTATGATACCTTTCACTGCTTATTTGGACCAGCATTCAAAAGGCTTTACTTGTGATGTGTTTTAAGGCCTCATTCAACCTATAAACTTATAGAGCTCTATCATTAAAGGTAAGATGGACTTGTAAATTATATTTTGGACTCTTTGACGATGGCTGTCTAACTTTTCCCATTCCATCCCGTACAGCTACTCATTCATGCAAGTTCCATAAACGACATTCACAGAAAGGGAAGAGTTGGGTTGCAACAAACCAGTTGCTACCGATGAACCATAAGGTACCTATGATGTGACAGCCGTATAAAGTAGGGAGAAGGAGGATAAGAGGTTTCTGATTGATTCAGATTAATGTTCTTGTGCTTTTAATCAAAACCAATATAAATATATTAACGCAAAAAGAGTAAACTCGTAAAAGTGACGTCACAGTCTTAGAAAACTAGCAATACGGGCAGCGAAATATTTGCCTCCACTCACTTTTATGTGTGGGAATATGAACCATTTACGATTACAAAATTGTTTAAATTTCTATTTTGCTTTCAACTTTGAACGGTCTATAATAATATATTATGAGTAAGCTAAATTATAACCAGAGGTGAGCGATTGATAAAATGAATTAAACGCTGTAGGGCCGTGTAAGTCAACGTAAACACGCCGTAAGGCAATAAATCATGTCTGTCAGAGACGATGAAGACGACCTGATGGTTTCACGATAAAAAGTTGCAAAACGTCTCCAGCTGCCAATTCTCTTATTATTTATGATGCACAAATTATCTGAAGACATACGATGTGATGGTAATTACGAAAGAAATTGCAAGGCTCAAAAATTGTAAAACGTGTAGATTTAATTTTTTTACTCGTGTGTTTACGTTTCCTTTAATTTTATATCTGTAATGCTATTTTTCTTTCTTATTAATTTCTCTTCCGACTGTTACAAGTTTGATATGTTCATTTAGTCACTAGTGCACATTTAACCGGGTGCAACAACTAGAGTCTAGATGAAAGCATTTCAATAACATTTAAGTATAGTAGTAATGTTATCTTCGGGTGATCCGTGAAATTTCATTTGGGCAATAAAAGTTAAATTATATTTGTCGCAGGCGCGCCGAGAATTCCAAATGCGAGGGAAAAATGTGGCACCGCCTTTTTGGACAGATTTTATTTTTACAAATGAAACGGCTATAGTTTACTAAAAGTTAATGGATTAATTATTATTCTTTGATCAATTTTAACCTTTATTAGCATTTCTGCGTGAAAAATCTCAATTAGGGAAGATATTTTTAAAGATTACGTATATTTTAAAATTAATGATAGCATTTCATAAATAAAATTGCACCATCATTAAATATTATTGCCGAGCAATAAATGCTTAACGTAACGTAATATTCAATAATTAGGGGTTTTGAAATTATAATAATTTAAAAATAATTAGCGGGCAGTCTCGATAATTCAACCTTACTTGCTTCTAGACTCCATTAGATTATCGACGCAGCAATCACACAAATCCAGCTTTATTATAAGAAATAATAATAATAAATATATACAGGACTATATGACACATTGACGTCGACGTCTGTTCCTAAGTTAGACAACTCAATGCCTATGTTTTAGGTAACAGACGCCTGTTATACACAATTTTTTTTGTAGAAATATATAAATAAATACATAATATAGATAATACACCCCGACTCGAGGCGGGAATCGAATCCACGACTCCCGGAGCGGAAGGCAGGGACACTGCCCACAGCGCCAACAGGCCAGTCAGCTAGAGAGAACTGGAATAGTAGGAAAACCTAAAATAATTCTAGCAATGTTGTTAAAACATTCCAGTTATTGCTGAGAGAAACTGTCGTGAAAGATGTAAATATCTCTATTATTGCCTACAAATGTTTTCGCAATTTGTTAGTTTAAACAATGCTACTTAAGTCTGTTATGACTATGATTTTATGTTTACGTTATTTTCCCGCCTCAACACCAGTTAACAAACATATTTTCTGCATGCGTTACATTTCAATATAAAAATAACTGGTAACGTTAATTTCACTATTATGTATTAAAATCATCAGTTCAGAGCTTCAAACATTATCAATTATATTTTATTCTTGGAGTAACTTTACACAAAAATAAGTTGTATTTTTTTGTGTAAAGTAACTCCAAGGGCAACATAGCTGAATAAACTAGTGCAGCTTGTTTTGATTTTTCAGAGGATAAACTTCTGATGCATGCCTAATAGTATATGTCCAGTTAAGCTTCTTTAAAAGCTTGTGTTAAAAAGGGCTCGAATGACTCGTGTTAAATTGTCCAGCGGGGTCAGGGCTGGAGCTGAACACCTTAGGATTTTAGTCCGTCTTCCTACGGTTTAGCACTGAGTTGTCAAGGCTCTCAATCTAATTAAAAAATTGAAGCCCACCACACATCAAAGTAAGTTCACAATAAATCAGCCTCAATCCAGCCGACGCAGATAATTCACGCGGTGACGGGTAAGCTCCCTATACATCATCCCGATCCCTCCATCGACAAAACGTCTGCATTCCGGACACTGTCCCGCTAAATCCAGCGTTAGTTAACAAATGACATAAAGCAAATAATTATAAAACTCCTTATTAACCAAAAATCACCATCATCGTAAACAATCGTACTGTAATCTATTGACCTTGGAAATACTAATAATAAAAAGCAGGCCTTTAAATCGTGTTTGCATCCTTACAAAGCCGATTGATGATGTTCTCAGCCATAGACCATGATAGTACCTTGCATGCAACATGTCTGTATCTTATTGCAGGGTTTCGTCCACCACTTCGAGCTCAGACTTGGTTATTGGAATATAGGTTGAAAACAGAACGGATTATTGCTGAGAACAGCGCGTACTGTGAGAAGGAGAAGCTTAGCATTAAAAAAGATATATCTCAGAAACAAGGAACATACGTAACATATCTCACTTTTCTGCGCACTTTATTCTAAAGAAAAACAATTTAATTCCGACTAGAGACAGCCATCTTCTTAGCTTGCGACTTACTGTCTTTAATTTTGGCTTGGCTTATAGGATTCCGCGCGAAGCAAAAATACAGTACTTTTATAAAAGTACGGTAATATCGAGTTTATTCAAATTGTAATAGATACGAAACTACTGTCTATTTAGTAAGCAAAATAAACATATGAAACGTTCATCATAGATAAAATTGTAGTGAGCACGGGAAGACGATGTTTTGAAAAAAATAATTCAGCTTCATTGAGAAATATATAGCGATCGAATGCTATGTTTTTTCCCCTCAAAATTTACGCATATTCTCATTTAAAAAATTACATCTGTTAGTTGCATGATATAGTACAGGGTGCCTTCCTTCAGCTTCTTCGCTGGAAGGAATATATGAGAAGACGATATAATATGCGGTCAATCTAAAAATTTTAATATTTTACGATTTTTTTTGAATAATATGTTGAACGGGCCCATACATCGCACTGTTTCGTTCATACTTGACTGTTCAAACGTCAACAGAATAGTAGGAAGAGCGCGATTAATGCCAGTACCGGCAGCTCCTTGCAGTTTCTACGACGAGGAAACATTAGTTGCAGCTGCGGTCTCCAGCGAAGACGCGGCATACAATTGTATTTTTTGTCTTTGTTCTGCAAAGAGCTCAAGAAATTTTTAGACTTTACGTGTTTCTTTGTGAAGTAACAAAAACTTAAATTTAATATAAAATAAAGATAATTAGTTTCATTTAAAGTCAAGGTCCATAATTTCCTTAATCAGTATTCCCGCTATATCGAATTCAAAACTGATGTCCATGCATTTTATTTCCATTTCTATTACTTATAATAAAATTGACAGCTATTTTGTCTCCCTTCAGATTCACCCACAAAGATTTGGAAGTGAAACCCATCGATTCTGAAGCGAGTGATACAAATTTTTATATTTCGGTGGAATCATTCTTTAAGTAAAAACTTGATGTTTTGATAAATTTGTGCAGTGCCGGAAGATAGAACTTATGTTTGTATATCTTGTCGAGGTTGATGATCTTTAATTAAAGAAAAAAACGTCAATGTATGTAAAATGACATTTTCCAGTGAATATGAACTTATCTTAATAAACCGGGTAAAAATATTTTTATATTTAATTTTTACGAGGATATAGTCATAAAAGTAAAAGAATCAATTTGTCGAGCCAATAAAAATCCACTGAGTCGACCTACTTTCGTCGAAATAAGCATTCAGCGCGGCAAAACTAATCATTGGCCAAGCCCGCACAAAGGAAACCTACACAAGCAAAGCAAAGAACACGAGTCAGCACATTGCGTCCGCTTACATTATTTTTTCTAAGCCAGAGGTTTTAATGTTCGTTATTAAAAGCAATAAGAAACGGTTAGCGGAATTATTTTTTAATGTGATTACTTAATTAACATTTACGGTATGGCTTATTAAACCATCCATAATAGGGATTGTCAGGTCGGCCAACTAGAGTATTAGGTACGTAATTGAAAGGTATGTATGTGATATATTAACATTATTTATAAATAAAAAAATGATATTTTATTGTATTTTTCGAAAAATCATGGCACAATGTCATTTTAATTATGTGTATTCTGAAAAACTTACGTGGAAGTAAATGTTGAAAATTTTCGTGTCAAAGTAAATTTCTCAGACGCTTACCTAATACATGCTTTAACATTAAGCAACGTTACTAGTCTGCTAGACTTAGGAATTCATACAGCTTGCAAAGTTGAAAGGACTACTTATTTGAATTTATTTACATCTCTTTAAATACAGTTCATGTTGTCAACAGAATGTTGTATCAACCCTTTTCCCAAAAGAAGCCTATTCCTGTTGTCCATTATTGCAATAAAAGCACCCGATAACAACATCACTGCAACCGGAGTTAATCATCGTTATACCCGCATCACCCCAAATTGTTGGAGCCGCACAAGAAATATTAAGGACTTCCATTTGCTGTTTTTTTCCTGCACAAGGCGGCAGGCTTAAGATTTATGTAATGTTTACGCATTGCAACACTTGTTTAATACCATCGGGGGATGGGGAAATAGATTTTAATGTGGATGACTCAGCTTTTTATTTTGTTTATCTGCTTGATTATATTTTTATCTACTTTACTCAGGATTCCATTTTGTTTACGTAAATGCATATATATTTTGCTGAAATGCTAAAAAAAGTTCCCTCTGAATGCATGTACAAATAAACTATTAGGATGTCATATTGATGCCATTTCACTCGCTAGAAGCGCATGCGTTGGTGGTGTAATGGTCAGCATAGTTGCCTTCCAAGCAGTTGATCCGGGTTCGATTCCCGGCCAACGCACTCTTTTGATTATTTTATGATTAAGAAAATTAAGAGTGTAAACTCTATGAGTGACTTCTATTCGACTTTGAAGGTACCGTCGGAATCAGTCGTGCTGTGAGAACCCTCAGAACAACAATTTTTCTTATTACAATCCCTTTTGCCTTTAGCTATCACAATTCTTTTTACACTTGATAAATTCCACTAACCTCCTATCCCAAGCGTCGTTGTCTGTGGGTACCTTTTTAGTAAGTCTCACATTAAATCGTACGCCAACAAGCGTGAAGGTGTGATGTGTGTCAAGATTGATTACACGTAACCAAGAGTAAAACGTGATAAAAGTATTACAGACACTCTGTAATATTTTATCTCCCGCAACATTATGCGGAATTTATTTTATAGGATTTTACTTTCTTGGGCGTAAAGCTCGTACCTTATTAAATTTTATGGGGGTTATTTGTTTACGATTAACATACATTATGCAGGAAACTTCCAGCTTATTACACGCTTCACCTTGCACAGGTTGTTATTTGTTTTTATAAAATTGTTTTTATATTCATCTATGACTAAATACGAAACTAAGTATCATAGTGACTTTTACATATTTATTTATTATCTGTTATAGTTCTTTTCGTCTACAGCTATAATGAGTAATAATCTTTGTTTAATACATTGTAATATAAATGAATTTATAATGAGTTTTGTTGCGAGAGTGTTTCCTGGTAAGAGATCGAGGTTAAGATGAGGCAAACGTCATGAGGAAAAATCTTTTATTGTGTCATATGCACACAGATCTAGATAGACAGTCATACTTATTAAGTTTTCATAATTACATAAAAAACATTTATATACATACTTACACAAAATCAATCTTTGTTCATTAATTTCGCTTGAACTCTAAAACCACTGGACCGTTTTAAATTCTGTTTATTTTGTTTCATTCCCCTTACTTCAAGGAAGGTATAAAAGAAAAGAAATAAAATACTGAAAATTCTAAAAAATGAAGATTTGGTCCCTACTTCATATTTTAAATAAACATTTGACTGCCATGTAAAATTAATATTTGATAAAACACTCGGCCAGTGTCACTTTTTATGGAGAAGCTGTAAAGGAAATTGGTTAATTGGCCGTGGTGATTGACCAGTGCTGGTTATCCGTTCCTGGAATTCACGAGCTGTTACAAGAATGTTCTTATACATCAACTGTAAAGCAATGCAGAGCTGGTATATTTCTCACACAACAAACGCTCTATCTTTTTAGCTAAGGAATTCTAGTAAAAAGTTGTCATCTAAGTATTGTCAGTAAATACATTTAACTGGTTATCAGTAGTAAGACTAGTAGAAGATTTCATTATAAAGAGCAATATGAACGATTTTTTTTCATTAGTTCACTTCTATATTTTTACAGTGAAAACTCAACAAGCGTGCTAAATTACAGTTTTAATTTTGAAGTAAAAGCTTCAAAATTATACTTACAACATTTGATCTAAAGTAAGAAATATTGAAAGTTAAAATGATGAAACGCTTTATCGTAATGATATTTTCTTAATTATAGCTAAGGCTATAAATTATAATTATTACTTTTACATAAAAAAGTTTGTTAGTACGATAGCATAACTCTAAAAATGAATGTAAAAATCATATCATGTGTAATTTATGACGGCGCGATGTTATCCTTATGTAGCAGTAACAGCAGCAAGGAGCCGTCCTATCCATCTTTTAGCTGATCCGTGTCAAGGATCGATTATCGTCATTTTTATGTGGATTTATTGATATCGCGGAATAACGATATTTTATCCTGTATCACACGATTTTTATGACGCAGCGGGGCAGACGCTGGTGTTACAGATTAACCTTGAAATTCGATTCTAATAAGGGGATCAACAAGGCACTGCGCTGACTTTCAATTATGCCAATGCACGTTTCACCTCGAAACCGAAC
Source organism: Charaxes varanes (assembly GCA_024363005.1). Taxonomy (NCBI): domain Eukaryota; kingdom Metazoa; phylum Arthropoda; class Insecta; order Lepidoptera; family Nymphalidae; genus Charaxes; species Charaxes varanes. The sequence goes on from JANCMC010007202.1 coordinate 659,943, forward strand.
TATCACCAGTACACAGACTAGAAAGGTTATCCGTAAAGCGGAAAGTGAAAATAATCAAAGTAAACAAAGATAATTTTATATAATACGAATTTCAGACCCAGTTAATCGTTCTCGTTAACTGAACAATTGTAACACAGTTAATTTAAGTGACGTGTGATTGATGCGGGGTTTGATATCCGCTCGGTGCAGCCTCCAGACACTATCGTGTCATCTCAGAGATACGAACATGCTTGAAGTGTTACGGTAAAAACCTTTATCTTTTTTTATATTTGTTAATCGATTTAGGCATATTAACAAACGAAATTGTTTATTTTCTTTTTATTTTTTTTTAATGTTGAAGCATTTTTAAAATATCAAATGAAAGAGAATCTCAAAGAGTAAATATATCTCAAAGAGCACTATTAGGTCCTGCGATTTTAGAACCTTTTGAAACACATTAGCACATCAGGGCGCATCGATTCATTCAAGTGAAATTTGGAGAGTTTTAGTTCGTAAAACATTAACAATTTATTGATCTTTATTATAGGATCTTACAGTCCCGGCGTTGGTGGTGTAATGGTCAGCATAGTTGCCTTCCAAGCAGTTGATCCGGGTTCGATTCCCGGCCAACGCACAGGTTTTTTATTTTTCTATTATTGGGCCCTACATTTTGTGTAATTATTTTATTAAAAAATCTTATAAATACTTCTGGCCAACCAATAAATATAATTTTAATTCTAGACGCAGGTCTTCTAGTAAATATAATAATGTAATAAATGATTTATTTATATACTAGTATAAATAAATTATGGATTATTTATGACTAATTTAAGTTTTTAGTAATATTTCAATAATACTGATAAATAATAATAGTACGTTATATAAAAATATGGCATTGAAAAATATTATATTTCTTGCGCACATGTGTTCGTATTTTGAATGAATTCTATTATTAAGGAAAATATGACGATGAGTATAAGATTAAAATAACAATTTTTTAATGAAATAGGTTTGAAAGAACAAATTGCGCGACATCTTATAAACGTTATAAGTAATATAAAGATATTCTTGCTTTTAGAAAAGCCACTTGAAAACGAGACAAAAGACGAATCTCATCTTACGAAGCTTAAACAGTAACATGCAGAAAATTCATTGGACGACGCACTCGGAGTAAGGGCAAGTAAGAGGAAATACTCGTAATGTCATTTCTGGAAGTTTTCTTATTAAAAGTTTGTTTGAACTCCGACCCCGCACCGCGCATTCCATAGCTTAACCTTCCCATTGCCCTCGTTGCATCGAAATCTTTATTTGTGCAAACTTTGTTGCTGCAAGCTATTTGTCCAAGCGAAAATATCGTTTGATACTATTTACTCTTGTATCAAGTTAACCAACTTTGGGAAACCTACTTATGACCAACTTCGATCGATTGTTACCTACCACACAGGCATTAAGTAGTCTACCTTAGCAACAGACATCACTGTGTCATATAGTGATACGAGTATATATTTATTAGTTTCTAATTCCAAACATTGCAGTTTTATCAGGGTCAAGCTTATGTGGGACTGAATTAAAACGAAATGATTCGGAACTAATCCTTGTAACCGTGATATATGAAACCGTGATCAGAGCGATGACAGTCCTGCACAATACGCTCATAGTGTCGGTATTACAAGACGCTTTCACCTGTGAGTTGCTCCATTATCCTCCATTCATATCCTCAAATAATTTTGTATACAAAATTGTATCGCACTGAAAGTTAATCGTTGCTTAACAGTATCAGTTTAATTAGAAAAAGTACGTTTGTAGTGCTTTTAAAATATTTGACGATTCAAAAGAGCTTGTAAAAGTCTACTTGAATAAAATATCATTTGAATTTGAATTTGATAGAAACTGACTATATTGTCTTAATACCTTACTAGCTCCCGCTAATTTGTTGGCGTGAATTTAATGGTTTGTTATATTTTGAGGGTTTTAATTTATTTGTGCGGAACTCTTATCTTTTTATAAGTAGCCTATGTTCAGCATCATCCATGTCGGATATTACACGTAACAAATAGACAAACAAACAAATATGTTTTAATTTACAAATCTCGTTCTGACAGTAATGAATACAAAATTTGTAATATGGTGCAGTCGTTAGAAAGTGCGCGTACATACATTTCGGCGATTCATTTTTATTTATATAGAAAAAAGGATAAAAATAGATAGATAGGAGATAGATATGATTGGATATGTATTCAATAAGTAATCGTTCAATAAGTCGTATATTCCGAAGAGATTAATAATTCTTCTTCTTGGTATTTCAATGACAAACTGTCTATGTGGTTAGGCAAGATATTTTCGTAGTTCAAAATTACTCAACATTATTTGCCCGATCTGAGGCGGCCATTAAGTACTTTAATAATTAATAATTACCGGTAAGATAATTATCCTTAAACGTCCCACTATATATCCAAAAAAATGGCAAAAAGAACTAGTCCTTTTTTCAAATTAATGACGACATTGAATGAACCATAATCTTTACAAGTTGTTTTAATCCCGTACCCGTGGTATCAAAAACATTACTATTTATAAAACATCCAAATAGATTCAAAGAACGCCGACAGGGACCGAATTAATAAGAACATCAGTCAAGCGAAAAGCTTCCAACGCGTCTGTAACCAAAATAAGGACATTTCAACCAAAATAAAAACGAGAATGGTCACGAAAATGTACGCCCATTTTTGAATGCGCCTAACTCCGGAACCTACCATTACATCGTGATGATATTTTCGTGAGACCACCCTCGAAGTGTGCCCTTTGATATGAAAAAAGAGTGATCAAAATCGGTCCATCCATGATCCGTGTTAACGTAACGTAAACAAACGCAAAAGGTCGAGCCGTAAGGACTCGACGCGACGGTTGACTTAAGTTTCCTTTTTGAAGTGGTCGGCAGAGTTACTTTTATTTTAATCTCGAGGCACGAAACTCGTTCAAGTTTACAGCTTTATAATACGGTTTGGTTCACCTCTTGCTGGCTTTTTCTCCCTTGAGTTATAAGGATAAGAGTGAAAGAGAAAAAAGAAAATACGTGAGCTTGTAGATTGTCTGCAGTGTTCATTCACTCAGAGACTTACTGCACCGCATTCTGCATTAGAGATGTATGTTGGATTTTATTGTCGATATTATTTATTTTTAACAGCTTTAACTCTTTCCTGTGTATAACATGTATGTTAATATGATACGTAACTTTACTATATGTACACAATTTGTGTTTTTATACCTTCAGAGTTCGATAAAATTTAGCCACTTTTTAAAAACAGTTTCATAGTTTCCTTATTATTTTGAAATGATTTAACTAAATGTTGACTGCAGCAGTGCAGCCTAGTAGGAGATACCTCCGGTATCATCTACTAGTAGAGCAAATCTGGCGGATATTTTTAATTGTCACTAAAAAACCTTCAAATAAGCTTCAATAGCTCAACGAAAAGGTGACCTGAAAACGGATGTGGATACCCAGATTCTTTCCTGCTGAACGATTTACCTTTACGCATAAATTAAACTTATTGGGTAAGGAAACCAGAATAATACGAATAATTGAGGTATGCCTAGTATGCGTAGCAATTGGGAATACTGAATCCATACCTAAAGTATTCCTAGTATTATTATTTTAATAAAGTATTTATTATTATCGATATAGTACCTGTTACAACACTATTAGTCCGGGATAGTGGACCGGTTGCCGGATTGGCGCAGGGGTTTTTGTCCCAAGTCTGGAGTCCTGGACACTCGGCTTATGTAATACGCTATGTAAGGAACTTCATTCACAGACGAATTAGCACTGCGAAAAGGATTTCCTCTCCTAAAAAGGAAATGGATACATTTGTTTTAGCAAAGTGAAGAATACCCTCTTTGTTTACAATTTAAACCAGCTTTCAAAAAGGTTCCTTTATTTTTATACTAGACTTTCGCCTCAGCTTCGGGTCTGGCGCTTCGCGTTGGTGCGCTTAAAGTATTTATTTATCAATTTAATAAGCCTTTTAAACTCAATGATAATTCCTCTATAATAGTACAAGAACTATTAAAGTCGCATCCTGAGATTACTCAAAACATAAAAACTTTATCTTTTTAATAAAATTAGTAAAAATTTTATACATTAAAAAAAACGAAATAAAAAACAATACAACAAAAAGAACAAATATTTTTTACGGCATCCAATTTTAAAGGCGGACACTTCAATTTTATTTACATATATAGATATTCTAAGTTGTTATAAACACATTTCCCATCTTAATGTTTAAATACGTCCGGCCATTAAGTTCCCCTTAGTTTTAGCGTTTATTTTCTTATTTAGGTCACGGCCATCCTGACGTCTGCACGACCTCGTGATGTCATCACTTCTATAGAATCGCATAATGGGATATTACCGTCACACCCTTCATCTCAATTGTTATGACAAACGCTTATGGCACAATGTAAACATTCATTATTTAGTTGCTAGCAAATATCTTGAACAAATAATATAAGCCTAGGTAGCTCATTGATAAATGTAATGATTAAATTTATTATAAATGTTAGGTGTACGTACCCAGAACGATTGCCCATCATGGTCGAAGTTTGAACCTTGCATCTTACCGATTTCAGTGCGTCCTTCCACTGTTGCCCAATCTAAGCTTCAATACGGTATTTAAATTATTATTCGTAACGAAATATGTAAATATTTGTATAAGAAATGACATCGAAAAGACCTTGCCTGTCAGTCTTTAAAAAGTTACTTTGACAGGCATACATATTCATAACACATAAATTGTAACACAACACGACGAAAATCCGCAACAGCGTGACAAAAATATCGTCTTACCAATTGTAAAAAATCGCCAGAGATTTGCGACAAGTAATATCAATTTACACGAGGGTACTTAATTAATACTGTCGTCAATACGGTTACCATGATTAGGCAATAGCCTGGATATTTTGAGTTAAAATTGTTGTTCGTCTTATCAAGGCTCAAATCTTTAAAAAATGATCTTGTGAATAACTGTCCCTGTAACAAGCATACAGCTGGAACAGCGTCCAATGAAGAATCGCACCGTACTTTAAATTGGTATCAGTCATGAATTTTTACCTAAACGAGTTAACTATACTTCTGGCAATTTGTGATCTCTTATAAAGTTCATCAATCAATAAAATCTAACATGCTTATCGCCTATGAGAGGAAGGACGCATTAAGTGTTGTTGTATGATACTTTTACGTCCTTATTACAGATTCGTGCTGGATTTTCAGCAGGAAAATTTATATTTCCTGCAATGTTTCGGAAATAAGAATGCACCTTTCTTGAAGATCCTTAATTTCTATCGTGTCGGAAATAACGGAGGTTTTATTATAAGTCAAGGTCGTAAAAAAAAACTCCTATTTTATTTTAGGGCAGAGTCCATATAATAACTTATGAACATGGTAACCCTATCACGTCAAGTAGTGCGATCTCTTTTTTGCGTATGCGCTGCAATTGGATTGCTTTTTGTTTTCTTATTACCAGTCATCATTTAAGCTTATTTCGCTGAGAGATTAAGCATCGCCATCTCTGCAACTTACCAATAAAGAAAATTAATGTGTCCATCTGTGATTTCGATAATAATACTTTTTAATCGCTCGCCATCTTTAACGTTATTAAAACACACATCATCTTTTTAATAATTTTAACCGTCTGTTTTGTTTACTCTTGGTTTGTGAACAGAAGTTCCGTTTTGCCATTTTAAAGACAAATTTCAAACAGAGAAATTGAAAAAATCCCTTATATTCAAACGCAAATAGGGTATAAATTTATTACAATACCTACCTAACAAAACATACATACCTAAATTTATACGCATTTCTACCAAAAGTGACATATAACATTTTAAGTTTTTTAATTATTATTATTAAAATTCTAAGATGATAATCGGACTGCTGTTATGCGCACTTCTGAAACAAGCTTTAAAAAACCTTAGAAGGGTTGACGAGCATATTAGACATACCAACAAAATATTCCTTGAACTTATTCCTTAAATGAAAAAGGTATAGGTAAAATACATAACATCGAATGATCCAAGTTCATATCCTTACAGGGCGCTCTTTGAGAGAGGACCCTTTGGGAATCATTGCTTAACAATCCTGACAGGCGCAAGTGGACGCCTCCTCAATGACGCAGACCTCGATGATGAGCTTCAATTGAAATGCTGGATCTCTTGCATGACTCGGCACTAGAATGTTGGGTACAAGCCAGAGAATTCAGAGGGGATTGTCGGGGGTTTCTTCTAAATTGACTTTGTTAAATAAATTGACTTTGTGAAACCCAGAGTATATTTTGAACGAACTGTAACATGAGCCAAATAAATATTACGATTGTGAAAAATTTGTCCAGATTAATCTGGATTCGAATACTTTAAGTTTATCAGTGTTAATATCTTTATACTGATGAACGATGAGCTTATTAAAATATGTTATGTTTCTACGTAGAGAAGTGATATTTTCCAGGTTACATATTATCGCAATGCCAGTTTTGTACCTGAGGTTAAAATAGGGTAATATGTGAGGCCAGTATAGTGTGTTAATGTTGGTAGATCCATCTTGTTAATTACTCTTCAATCCATGGGCGACGGTAGGCACTTCGGTGCCTACTGCCTGCTCGTCTGCCGCCTTGTAACATAAAAAAAAAAAAAAAAACTGTGTTATAGGAAACAGCAGACTGATACAGATATAAAAAATATATATGTACATATTTTTTAAATATATAAATAAATATATACAGGACTATATGAAACACTGACGTCTGTTCATAAGGTAGACAGCTTAATGCCTGTGTTATAGGTAACAGAAGCCTGTTATACACAAATGATTTTTCTTTGTAGAAATATATAAATACATACGTATAGATATTACACTCAGACTCGAGGCGGGAATCCAACCCACGACCCCCGGAACGGAAGGCAGGGTTAATTCCCACTGCGCCAATAGGCCAGTCAATCATACTTATATACAATATAGAACCAAATTCGAGACGGGAATCGAACCAACAACCCTGGAGCAGAAGACAGGGTAATTGCCAACTGCGCCAACGGTTCGGTCAACGTGAATATTTTTCAGATTTTGTTTTGTCCCTATACTGTGAATCCTTAACGGCTTAATACGAAGCTTTTAGGCAGTCTATTTTATTCACAAAGGCTTATAAAGCTTACCGGACTTTTGTTTTTTAAGAGCGTGTAAAGTCGAAGTTGGATAGAGTCGGAGAAAACCGCTAGTTAATGACTAAAAGAGGGTAAAATAAAACGTGTGCCACTGAATATTTTCAAAATCTGGCAAGGGTCCAAATGATTAACAACTTAACATAATCCGATTTATTTCATGATTGAACTCTTCCATTTCGGTTTGTGGGCAATACAATTGCATCCGATTGTTTTTCTTGTTTCTAGCGTTATACCGGTCAATAACAGGGTCCACGTAGATTGCTGAAATGTTATTTTAATGGTATGTTATTATTTATTTGTCTATTTAACTAAAAACTTTTTTTAGTTAAAACTCAGCTAAGCAAGTTTAAGTTGTGAAGAAATGGGCTCAACTTGAACTAGGTATTTTATGAATAAAAGAACCATAAATCGGGGCCTAGCACGAATGTTTTTAAAGTCGCCTTCAAACGGTTCGAAATGTTTGTGCTAGGCCCTCATGTCGCAGTATCCCTATATTTTCAATAAACCATCTTAAGTAATCTGTTCCGAAGCCGTTCTCCTGACAAGTAGAATTACAAAATTAGTCGAAATAGGTTTCCATTATAAAAACCTTCTCGCATTCTTGGTCACCATATTGATGCAATATATGGAAAGTGACTAAGTCATTACACTCAACGCATAAGGGCCAGAATGCTAAAACAATGCACACACTTACTGGGTATCGATTAGAGTGCGCGCGCATACAATAAAATGTCACGAATTTTGTCAGTGAAAATTCCCTGACACCACCTTGAGGTTATTACAAAGTTATTTTTATTATAAAAACGCTCGTTCCCATATATATATTTTTTATATAAAAAATCTGTTATTTTGTAAGAAAAATTAAGTTTTTATTGGAGACGTGATGGTTTTTTAAATCACAAAGGGCCGGCTTCGAGCAAACGCTTGGTAAGCTTGGAATTATATTTAAATATCGTTTTGGTGTCTATAGTTCATAGGTACCTAATTTTCATTTACTTTGTATTAACTGGAAAAGTACTTTGCGCTGCAAAGTCTGGCAATTTGGTCAGAGATCTTAGGATGCACTCCTGTATCTACTATCTTAACTCTCAGACTCCTCGGAGCCTTGACGTACCCATATCTCATATTTGAATTAGAGGTAGCGCCACGCTTGAAGTCCTTTTGGTCTTCAGCCGAATTAGGCCGGCGCGTCCGGCGTGATTTATTAGTAAGGCCTTAATAGTCTTAAGTAAAAATTTTGATTTAATAGGAAATTGCTTGGTTGTGGTCTCGCTGCCGGCCCTTAATGACGAGTTTAGGCCACCGGGAAGTCTCACAAACCGAACGAAACGCTACAACAACACCATCCCTAGACGTGACAGCATTGCCGCCACTTCACGCCGGTCTCATGTGAGAAAGAGGTACTGATACCCGGACGCGCCGGCCCAATTTGGCTACAAGCGTGGCGCTACCTCTAATTCTCAAAAATCTATCCATGGATGAAACTAAGATTGTGTTATCAAGCAACCTTGCAAACTATGACAAAACTATGTAAGATTACTAAGTGTATTTACTCTCATACTAACCGTGACAACTATGGATACATTTTGGATACCTTACCTTTAAAAGTACTTCAATGTGTTCGTTGGCTCTGGCCTTCGCTTTCTCCGCTTCGGTCTTTTCCTTAGACGCGTTGCTGTTCTCACCATCGTCATATTCATTGAGACTCCTAAATTATTTCACATATTTATTTATTCACCCAAAATACGCAGCCAGTGAATATACGTATAAAATTAACGTATTTTTCCATCATTCCATTGAGCTATGTATACATCGACAACTACGATATTTTTTTCTGTTAATTCATCGTAACTTGTACGCCCGAACACGCGATACGCTTCGTTATTAACATCGACGGACGGACAAACAGACAGACAAAACACAAGTCAATAACGTATTATTAATTATCATCCAAATCTTGGCTATGTTTAAAACATAATCCCTGAATCACTGTAATTATTTTAAAATTATTTAAGTTCCATATATTTTACAAACGAATAAATATGCGATAAAACACAGCAAATTAGATTTGTAATTTAATTGGGCCAGGTTTAGGCCAGTATATGTATGCGAAAATTCACAGCCGTATATGCACTTATTATGTAGTTATGAAGGTTAGATGTATTAATAACCAGCGGACCCGGTAGACGTTGTCCTGCCTGAACTAAAAAGAAATCGAGAAGAAACATACAATACAGATCCCAGTATTGTTCCAAACTCCGTATGACACCATTTAGATAATGTACATATGTGATATCGAAACGCAATCAAAGCAAAGGATTGGATTTCATCTAATGGTACTTCTGTATTGTCACGATACTTCTTTTTAGGGTTCCATAGTCCTTCAAGGAACCGTTAAAGTGTCGCTCTGTCGGCCTGCAAGGTTGACCCCCTAGGATCTCAAAACTATTAGACTTTAAAGTCAAACACAAAGTCAAAATCGTTTATCCATATAGACTTAAGAACGTCATATGTATAATATTATTATTATGTAGTTTAAACGTTATAATAATTAGGTGATAAAATTTACGACTTAAATGCTAAATTTACAAGGGGTTCTCGCGCCCTGCACTGAGAAGAGCCCGCAACAAACTCAGTCAGGTAATATTTCGTTATCACCATTTTATTATCTTCATTCAAATAATCCTTTACATTATAGTAGGATTTATGATTGAGTTAACTTTTTATAAACGGTTTAAATTTATTTAAAGATATCTCCCAAATACCATACGGGAGTTTGTTGTAAAAATGCGCACAGTTACACACTTGAATGTGGAGTTAATTTTTTGAAGCCTTGTAGAGTGCGTTACTAGTTTTTCTTTATTTCTGGGATTTCTGCCAGTGCAATCATCCACTTTCTTAAATTTATGTAAGTTTTTACTTACATAAATGAGATTATTATTTTTTTAAAGAATATTAGGAATACTTTTTAGGTATGTCTAATATTCCTTTTTCCCCTTCTACTAAGCTTAAATCAAAAGATTGTATTAGGAGTGGGTGCGACAATACCCCAACGGCGATGATGTAAGTTTACGCTTGAATATTAAAAAAACCCCATCACTAGGACCAAGAAAAAAATCATAAAGATATACCTAAATGAGGAATTAAGAATTGGAAAGTTTTATATTTTAGAGTATTTTGGTATGTACGTACAAACTGACTGGTAAACACTGTCTAGATCATTCAAATTTATTCGGAAACTGTTAAATCAATGTTTTCAAAGGACCTTGGAATAAAATGTTCTCAACTCTTTGACAGTATTGAATATTTTTAAAAAAACATTATTCTTTTTAACCGACTTTCGAGATTAGCAGTTGGTTCCATTCGAAGTATTTTCTACGTAAAAAACGCCCAAAAATTAGCGCTGCGGTGCTCAATTGAATGGTGCATACAAGCTGAGGCGTAGTGCTTTTTGGCCAAACAACCCTATCTCATTACTTATGTTTTTTTATTTTTAAGTAGTTTTAGAATAAGGGGCTGCTTCTTGTTCTGTTTATATTTTGTTTTTTCTTTTGCCAAATTAATTATTTTTGATTGATTGATATAAAATCAATTAAGAGTGGTATAAGAGAGAATAGTTCATTATTTATAGTGGTAACATTAATAAAGACTGCCTATTAGTCGTCATGTCCTTTTGCTGATGTAATATCTTCTTCTTCTTCCTAGCGTTATCCAGGTCTGGTTCCAGGGTCCACTTAAATTGCAGAGAATGTGGCTGTATGTCTAGGCCGCCTGACGTCATCAGTGGAATCCACATAACCTCTACAATCTCACGATTAATACCACTCAGTGACATTAATCGGGTCCCACTGTTTTGCGTGCCCTTCGAAACACGGAGGAGGTCGAATATCAAATATAAACCAGTGTTAGAATGGGTTACCCATCTATTACCCGGTCGCAGCAAGAGCTCGACTCAAATCTTTTGGGGGCTCTTGGGGGATCGGGTAGAATCTTGGGATCTCTAGTTTAAATTAAACGACACAATATGTTCTAAATTTTAGCGTTTTTAATATCGCTTTGAGTGTCTATCTACTATGATGGTTCGTGAATATTCATATTGTACACTCTAGTCAAAATATATACAACGCAACATTTAAACATAGTCCTAGTGCTCTTATTGTGTATAATAAAACATATTAAAAAAAAATGGTCATAAAAGCAATGTTGCGGAAGTCCGCATTAACTTTCACACAGTGCCAACTGTTGTTACTTCTTTACTCGACGGTTATTGGATTTCTTAGTTTAGTTTCATTTACTCCTTGTAGTCGTAATATCAAATTTTGTGTGAACAAACTACTTTACGTAATAACAACATTTTGTTATTAGCTAAATGACTCTTATTTGCTCTAATAATGTAGACACAATCTCTTTTTGAATTTTATTACCACGGTTTAAACATCAAATGTAGATTATCTTAAATATCTCTTGTATACTAGACCCGGCAGACGTTGTATTCCTCGCTTTACGGTCAGACGAAAAGTCCAGTACTAACGCAATCTATTAGTTGTATTCCGGAGATGTGGCCTCTGCATCTTTTAATATTTTCAAAATATTACTTTCTTTTTTCTTAAACCGTCCCAAATATGTCGCGAATAAAACAAAACAGACAGGGTCAAATAGGGCCTGCTTTTTAGGAGTAGATAGTGAGAAATATGTATAATTCATTTAGGTTATATACCGACAACAACACCACCTACCTGGTTCAATTATCTTTTAAAACGGTATACGATCCCCTCGGAATCGTAAATAGTTTTAAAGCCTCCCAGAATACTCGCCCATAGCCGAATATAGGGAAGAACGCCTTATCACCGGACTTGACTCTTTGAACAGCGCTGATTTCGGGCGAGCTCTACGAGTTCCACATCCTGGAGTCGACTCCTGCTATGGCAGTTGAGTCCCCTAGGAATGAACAGTGCCAACCAAAGAACCGAAATTTAACGGATAAGACTTCACGGATTTGACCTACAGGAAAATCGTCCACAAATGTTTAGATCTGCATACTATATACATAATATGCATAAGACATGTTAAATTTTAATTCTTTATACAACGACATCGTAGTATAATATGAACATCAATACGCATACAGTCGACATTACTACGCCTTGCCACAAGCCTTACACGAACATTTTCGATAGTTTTACTTACCTTTACGTTCGAAACGAAACGTCAAATGAAGGTTCGGGCTCCATTTTGCATGACTTACATAGCCGTAACGTCGTGGATTCTATTAAATTATGCGCACACCGTCCTCTATATAAACTATGATTGTGCCAAATTTCATGCTAAATACGATGCGAATAGCATTGTACGGTTTGGGTTTTAGCAAGATCGAGGTACTTCTTAACTAAGAAGTTGTATTTGTCTTAAATATCTTATTCTTAGAACTAGAAGTACACTCAGTGTTAGGGCGATAACATTTAAAATCCAATTTCATTACAACAAGATTGGAACATGAAATTTTTAAGAAACAACTGCGGATTGGGGCACAGTGCATTCCCATTTATTCGCTGTGCGCCGTGTATCTATAAATATAAATAAAATTTAAGGGTCTATTTGTAACGTCGAAGTTTAATTCACAGCTTGTATTATATAAAGCAATAAAACCTAATAACTTTAGCCTACTATGCAAACAGGACCCGGACATACCTGGATATTGTCTATTATGATATCTATGGATTCCTCCCATTCTTAATGCAAGTTATACTAAAGCCAAGCTTTATGCCTGAGCAAGGCATAGCTTAATTTGAGTGATCATGTAGTGTGGCCGGGGACTTTGTGTAGCTGCGCAAAGTATTGTAGAAGTTTGTAGCCTTCAAGGACATAAATGTACAAAACTTTGAGCTATGTCTGGTTCCGGCATTAATAATGCCTGCGTACACTATACCGTCATTTTTTGAAAGGGGTTTCCCAGTCAGCCAGCTCCATTATGAACACTCTCTCGATGCCCCATCTGTTTTGAAATAATAATTTTTCCATAGGATAGTCGACCAAGAAATCGTTTGCCACGCTAAGGTCGAATGACGTTTGCACGTCAATTAGTTAAAAGGTTCATTTTTGCTTGTTATACATAACGTTAATTTTTAACAATAATCCTTAGCGAAATTTTAATTACGCAGAACTGTCATCCAAAATGGTAAAGCACTTTCTTGGTCGACTATACCTACGCACAGAACGTTGCATTAATTATAAGAAAATAATTTATAATTCTCCAATCAAGATATCAAAGCGGGCTTGGATCGCGAAATTCAATAGCAAAGGTTTGTAAAAATTTCATTAAAGCAACAACTTGTTTTGTACCAGTAAAGCATGAAGTTGCAGAAGCTATTATGAATGGTCGTGATTGATGAGGGGAACAACACCCAACATTTATCTCAGATAAACTGATTAGAAGGGATTGCCTTTGGGAACTTGGATAAAAATGTTAACTTGACACTTGGCCGTTGGAAATTAATGGTCAGACTTTTGCTTGGCTCTTGGCTTATTTAGCCGTCATTTTGTTCGGTCTCTTGAATTAATGATACGGGAGCGACCCAAATTTACTGTCTAGTCTCCTTTTTTGAGGATAAAATGGCCGCAAGAACTCGAAGATGGAAAGGGGTGGACTGAAATATTTAACAACCCGATTTAATCCCGTACGCGCTTTGCTATTGAAGCATAAACTGCAACTCCAGAACTGACTCCCAGAAGCGTTATCGCCCTTTGTGAAATGAGAAGGTTTGCTTTTTCTTGAAGTTTCCTGAATGGCATCGAGTCAAAATCACTACATACAAGGTAGCATCTTCTTCTTCCGTGCCTTATCCCATCATTTAGGGTTGGCCCTCCTCGTAACACGCTTTTGGTCTGCAGCCGAATTGGGCCGGCGTTTTCGGATATCGCTACCTCTTTCCCACATAAGTAAATAAATATATACAGGACTATATGACACACGGACGTCTGTTCCTAAGGTAGACAACTTAATGCCTGTTTAACAAACAGACGCCTGTTATAAACAAATATTTTTTAGGACTCTATAAATACATATACATAGATAATACACCCAGACTCGAGGCGGGAATCAAACCCACGATCCCTGGAGCGGAAGGCAGGGTCACTGCCTACTGAGCCAAGAGGCTGGCCAAATATCACATAAAATGGTCGTGAAGTGGCTGCTATACTGTCACGTCATGTAATAGTATTGTTGATATTTGTGAGAGTTCCCCGCAGCCCTAACCCCTCCTTAAAGACCGGCAACGCATCTGCGAACCCGCTGTCGCCTGGCCGTTTGCCCTTGTAAAATATTTAAAAAAAGAGTTAAAACCAAATAGAAGTGACATTTCTTTGCAAAGTCGTGGGCTAGTAATATTAAAACTTAAACCAAACTGGATTTTGAATCTCATAGAGCAACTTGCATAACGTGGTCTTTCCAAACAGTTGCGACATATGAATATATTACTCGTTAGTTCAATGTTACTTATAAGCAGATATTGTAGTCACCATGACAGTTAAGAATTGCGAAATGCTTACTTAATAATTAGATTTTTTTTTTCACATAATAGGCTCAGCCTGTTGAATAGGAATTTTATGTTCCCAAGGTCGTCTACACACCTATTAAAACGTATTAATATTATTAAGCCTAATAAACGGAATACTTATTGTAAATGTAACTTACAAACCAAGCACTAATTTTATATAATAAAATTATGTTATATAATATAATAAAATTAGTGCTTGGTACGTACGTACGTATTTAAATAAAAGCGATACTACTAAGGAACCTACATATTGTGTGTTGAAACAGTATGAACTATTCATTTAAAATACAAAAATAATTATAGGATACGAATAACTAGTTCGGTGCGTGCCTTCACAACATTAAATCTAGACCTAAATCACTCTCCAAAGTACAATTTATTGGATAACACTCTAATTCCTATTACGATAAAATCATATAAAACTTTATTCGGCCCATTTTCGAAGTAACTTGTTCGAGCCCAGTATTTTTTTGCCATTTCTCACATCGATTTCTAGACGAGATCCTCCTTATCCCGGTCTAGTACCAGAGCCCACTTAGATTGCAGAAGATATGGCTATCGGGCGAATTAAGATGACCGACGGCCGTCTGAAGTCATCCCCTAAACCCCCACAATCTCTACAATTCCATGACTCATATAACTCAGTAATATTAATTGGTGTCCCCTGTTTTACGTGCCTTCTGAAAGACGGAGGAGATTTGATATTTGAAAGCTAGTATAGGAATGGGTCACCCATCCATCACATGCCTGCGGTAAGAACTGCTTAACCTAGTGATCGGCTCAAAAGCCGACCACTGGTTACCACGACCTACTCTCTTGAATCCTAGAACATAGCACTTCCTATTAAATCACATATTATAAAAGCAAGGTGAGCCAGGGTAAATATCGGATTATTACTCAACCGGGGTAATCTGTCCCTCGCTCGGAGACAATGCTATGATGGATGTTACCCTCCCTAATTATAGCCAAACATTCCTCATCCGTCACGCCCTCTTCCGTACCCTCTTTTATCCCAACTGTCAAACTCTGGAATCACCCCCTGTAAATTTAACGTTGTTTATGGAAAAATTTTCCTTCACATTTTCTTATTAGGATGTATTATTTTTTGGTTATGTCATTACCTTGATGGCTTATCTGATGTAACAGGGCGGAAACCTACATCGCGAATTGAAGGTTTTTATTTAGATAATAAGACTGAAGGAAGGAATAATATATATAATATATTATAATATATTTTTTCGCACAATAGTGTAAAGGCCTCTCTACCCTGTTTCCATAAGGTCCTGTCTAAGGCTATGCGTTACCAATCTCTATTATAACGATGCAAGTCATTCCTCCATCTCATTCTTGGCCTGCCGCGATGTCGTTTCCGATCTGGAGTCCATAAAGTGGAGGAAAAATAAGCGCTATATAATAATAATAATGTATAATATTGTTATGAGAATTCGGAGGCGTACAAGCGCGTTGTACGAGAGTAACCCTTCAACGCATTTTCCTATGTGGAATAAACCCACCGTGTTATAGGAGGGATTACAGTACTACATTATCAAAACAGTAACATCTAAAAATCCCTTGCAAATAGCACGGTTGTGGATTTTCGTGCAAGTTGAATGACTATGATGAAGGTCAGTTGCCTAATCCATTCTCGTAACATGATTTGTAGACGGTGAAAGAAGATTTTAAATTGACAATAAGGTAAGGAAATACAAACTGACCACAAACATCCTGCGGTGGCAACGCGCTCGCGCCATCTTGCAACTTGAAGATGTCTTCCCCTAGACATGGTTTGGGCGTGCGGCACATTGTACACTGTGAACAATGTAAATACATTTAAGGAATTAAAACGAAAAAACTCCAGTAGCGTCCGTACGAGCTCTTAAACCTGTCATGCCTTAATAAACTAATTATTTATAAAGAATATTGTGTTTCGCAAACTAAAAGAGTGAAAAACACCACCGAGGATTGCTAACTACCAAACAATACTCTGATGGGATTATTTCTGTCACATAATTAGAACCTGTGAACGCTTTATATTCATCACTATTTCTCCTACACTTAAAGGATAGCCGGAAGAGATCTCTTTTAGGGATAAGTTTATCCGTTTGTTAACTTTGTTCTAATAAGTCTGTATAAATTTCTTGGTACAAAAAATAAAATAAATGAATAAATAACGTGCCTGTTTGGCATTAAGGATCATCCATCCTTGTCACAGGTTGTCAACTTTTCGAAAACCCCTCCCCCTTGGTGTGACATCTATTTTTCAATTTTATGCATGTTATGCCGGAGCGAGACATAGCTTTATTTGAATGATCACGCAATGTGGCCAGGGACTTTGTATAGCTGCACAAAGTTTTGTAGAACTTTGTAGACTTCAAGGATAAAAATGTACAAACACTTTGAGCTATGTCTTGCTCCGGTATTATAAATAATTTAAAGAAAACATCAGCTTCAAATAATTTTTTCAATTATTTGAATGTTTTTAAATTATAGTTAATACACGATATTCGTGACATAGCCACTTCCCCGGATAAAGTCGTTAGGGTACGCCCAGAAACGCAGATGTGTGTTATTAAGTAAGATCTTGCAACACATGCGGGTACCCACGTGTTGGGCAACTTTTTCTCTAAAGTTCCCTCGAGAAATGATTTTTTCTAGGAGCGCAGTATCCGTTCTTGTAAACTTTATATGATACTCGAAAGCGTTATTGTTTTTTGTTAGAGTAGCTGCATTAAAAATTATATAATATGATCATCCGTATTTTCTAGGTCTTGAGAGCAATATTCAATCTTGAAATCTTTTTAATAACCAAATATCTTTTTTTTATGATGTTTTAAAATTAGATTATAAGGAAAATTAATATCTATGAATTGAGCAAAAACTTAGTAAGGTTTAAATTACTGAGAAGTCCTTTAAGGTCAACTAAGTATATTTGTTAACACTGCACAGAGATTTCGAGAATTTGAATGAGGAAAATAAAATAGATCTATTTAATAATAGGGTGCTTTTAATCTATATTAATATATAAAGTTGAACAGTTTGTTAGCTTGTGTACTTGAACGCGCTAACCTTAGGAACCACTAGACCGATCTGAAAAATTCTTTCAGTGTTAGATATCCCATTTATCGAGGAAGGCTATACATCATCACGTTAATATTAAATCGATTTTTTTTCCTAATTTTACGTGGATGAAGTCGCGGGTAACAACTACTCGTATATATTTCTGGAGAAAATTGATTTCTTGCTTGAAAAACTTCTACCCGGGTAAGAAAAACAAGACTATCACAACATTATTTTTCTAACAAAAGTATACAAATTATTATATTATACAATTATTCTTAAACTCTTGATAAGTTTCTTAAGCTGTTATTTTGTTATTCTGTAAATATAAGCGCATTACTAAAAAAAAATAATTAAAAAAACGCATATATCACTTTTAAATAAGAGACTATGACATAGTTTTGTTAAGTTACTTTGATTGTTATTCTGTTAAATTATTAAAATAGTTTGCATTGTCAAGTGCCGAATGTTTCTGTTAAGACCGACTTACATCAAACACGCAAATGTTCATTCTACTCTACTCTATCATTTTTTTTTAAATTTAAACAGCCGAAGGGCATTATTTTATTCTACTGTTTGCGTTCACCTAGATTTTATTTCTTATACTATTTCTTCGCTCGTTCATATTTTGATGTAAACGCATTAGCATTTTCAACGAGCTTTTGTTCACACTAGACGATAAAGAAAGAATGCTTTTGCTCTAGCTCTATGATCGTTTGGTCTAAACTATCGTTTACGATAGTAGCTATTAGGGAAATATGAGAATTACGTATTATTCGATATTTAAAATAACATCCTTCCGTAATCTTCGTATTTAATTAGAGGTAGCGTTCTTTCGGTCTGCAGCCGAATTGTATCTCTTTCTCACATAAGAATGGCGTGAAGTGGCGGTAATGCTGTCACGTTAAGTGATGGTATTGTTATAGCGTTTTGTTCTGTTTGTGAGAGTTCCCGGTGACTTAATCCTCTCTTTAAAGGCAGGCAACGCTTTTGCGAACCTTCTGGTGGGTCGGTAGTTACTACCGCCTTCTCGTTTGCCCCTAAAAATATACAAAAGTCAACTTTTTGAGGCTTTCATAGCTCAGCGTAGTGGGGAAATAGGCATTCCAATATCAAGGCCAGCCTCGCGTAACATAGTATCGGTGTAAAGAACAGGTTGTCGCATCGGAATGTATAACGGTTTGCGGGCTCACTGAGAATCGAGATGCGATTCCATCTGTATTATACGCCTTTAAGATGCGGGATAGAATAGAACGCGAGCGAGAGATCTTTTTGTAATTAATACCATATAATTGTTTCAGCAATGGGAAGAATAATGATTAGATTGCGAAATAAGAGGGTACGCGAATGTACTCGTATGTATAGCCAATTCTTAAGAACAGTTGTATTGAACTTTTCGTGGTGTATAAATGTAAATCTCTAATAGTAAAATTTTGAAAAGATCAATAAATATCTGACTAACTGTTTTGGTTTTGCTTAATAGTTTTGTAGAGCAATGTCGTATGTTTTCATATCAGTTTCGAATTTCATAACGAATCAGGTTGATTTGTTACATGAAATCGAATGATACTTACATTGCCTAGCGGGTTTCTAATCGTTGACAATGGATCATTGAATTATTTCATTGTTCTGTGCAATAGATCGTTTAAATTACGAACCGAAATAGACACCGGATTATTGAATTATTTGACTGATGTATGTAATAGACCATATGACATTTCGTTAGTCTATTTTGAATCGAAATAGACCTCAGAATATAGAATTATTTCAGGGATCTACTTGATTTATAGGATTTATGTATTTCAAAGATCTATGTAATAAGCTATAGAAATGGTCATTTGCCATATCTATGGCTTATTTCGGACCTATAACATTGAATTACTGAATTAATTTATTAGTCTGTGCACTGAACTAAGTGTCATTTTTGGACCTTTCAACGTCAATGTCAAATGAACATTGCTATATCTTATGCCGGGGCCAGACATTGCTTCATTTGAATGATCATATAGTGTGGCCGGGGACTTTGTGTAACTTCACAAAGTTTTGTAGAACTTTGTAGACTGGCTCCGGCATTAGCTGTGTTTATTTCTTAAAGTTGTGTGCTAGTTTAAGTGTTCTATTCGTGACGGATAATGTTGATGAATAAAAATGGTGATGATTGGTGATAAACTGAATAAAATAAAATAATTTAGAGTAGTCCATATTAAAGACGGCCTTATTAATAACAGCCTGTTAACATCCCAAAGCTGGAAAAAGCCAATTTTCTTAAGTAAATTAGAGACAATGCTGGGATTTCAAATTTTAATCTCTGGCTGTTCGTGGAATGCTACATTCTTAGACATCTTAGATATGCGGGTTTCATCACGATCTTGTTAAATCTCTAAATCTTAACTAAATAGATAAAAGTTACGTATTCTTACGTAGAATTTGACCGGGATAGATTCTTTTTGATTTTACTAGTCTCATTTGGAAAATATATCCGAATCGTGGCAAGTCAAAACTAGACATAATTTTAATTAAAAGAAATATGTATATTTTGTTAACACTAAAATCCAATAAAGGCAGCCAAGTCTGTGTAAACACACGCTTACATAGAAGGGTTTCGTACCTGATACGCGATTTTCGGTCAAAATAATTTTCCTAATGGGTTTTTAACATGTTTTATCAACATGGAAAATTTCAAGGCTTCACGTCTAATAGTTTGGAAATCCTAGGAGGGGACCACCTTGCGGACGGACAGACGTACGGTCGGACGGACGAACAGAGCGAAACTATAAGATTTCCTTCTAGGGCTACGGAACCCTAAAAAAGAAACACTACTTTAGCTATGTTTAATGTAGGTACAATGCTTTTTTTTTAAAGAATATTAGGAATACTTTTTAGGTATGTCTAATATTCCCTTTACCCCTCCTACTAAGCTTAAATTAAAAGCAAACAAAGCGATCGCTGTACGATCGCCCATCCTCTTCTGACCTATCCGCTACTGAGTAACGTTTCGTGCGGAATCCCAGAAAGAGTTGGTGCCCAACAACAATTAAAAACACATTTCAAAATCGTCTCATACACGTAATGTTGTAATTTCTGAACTAAAATAAACATCGTAGCACTACCAAGAAGGAATCGATTTAATCCTACCTGATGGTCCATTCTTTCTTGATTTTATTAGTATATGTTATTATAGAGTGGTATATGATGCCTATTGTAAATATATATGTATTTATTAATATGATGAGAGTAATGCCGGAGCCAGACATAGCTCAAAGTGTTTGTACATTTTTGTCCTTGAAGACTACAAAATACAAATGACTATACTACATGATCATTGAAATGAAGCTATGTCTGGTTCCGGCATAAGACTAATTTACCTTATGTAAGGTAACCATATTCGTGTAACATATTACACGAATATTTATTCGTGTAATATGGTACAGTTTCTTTATAATTCAATACCCTTCCTTTCTTGTGTTTTTATATATTGTTAGAGATAAATAATACCAAAACGTGGTTGCACTTTCATCTTTATTTATCGCAAGGACCTAAGTGAATAATCCCAGATACAATTAAAACATTGCTTTTATAGGCACCCACAACTTCCATCTCTTTGCCGTTACAACAGCCACCTTTTGTATTTGTTAATACGATTCTCAATTATGGCAGCACTGTTCTAAATACATTTAATTGGTGCCGCCATTACGACCTACCTATAAGTCAATACAACTTCTTTTATAATTATAACTAACAATATTTTAATATATCAAGGAATAAAAAGGCAATTTTTTTTGTTTTAACTCTGTTCTCATAAAAAATCTTCATTGTTACAGGATCAGGAAGAAATACAAATAACGCACAAGCTGTTCCGGCCATGAGGGTCTAGCAAGAACATTCTCGATTGTTTTACTTACTTTTACGTTTGATAACCAACGTCAAATGTAACATAAAAGCTATCATTTTACACAACTTAGTTTTTAAATAGCTGAACTCGCACGTATCGAATCCTCGACGTGACGGCCAGGTAAGTCGCGCAAAATGGAAGCACGAACCTTCATTTTACGTTCGGTTTCGAACGTAAAAGTAAGTAAAACTATCGAGAATGTTCGTGCTCTGCCCTCTGGTCCTGGGTTAGACAACTACCCTTCATATGTTACTTCATATTTTGATTAAAAGTTAGTAAGACTGATTTTTTTATCCTAATTATTCCTAATTAATTCTAAAAGAAAGATTTACATTGTGAAATTACAACATACTATTTACAGTAAACTAAAATATAATTCATGACGGAACATTAATATTACTAGTTATTAATCCATGCGTTACGCATATAAATAATGTTTTGCTGTACCGACTTCATACCAACCGAAACTAAAAGTGGTTTCCGGTGTGTTGTACTTGCGAATAAAATAAGAAAAGTACCGTTAAGTATAATATTAGTTCATTACTTTTATCAATCCCAGGCGCGGATCCAGACTTCGTAAAAGATGGGCACAGCCATTTAATTTTTGGCAGATTTAAATGCTAGTGTCCTCGACGTCAATATAGTGAATTCCTACAATTCAGCGTTTGTGTTCCCGAATCACTATAACATGGATATCTTTAAGGCTCTACACTATACCTAAGATCAGATGTGATAGCAGTCAAGCGCATGCCTATCCGATATAAAAAAAATTCGTACAATGGATATTATATGGCCCGTTGGCGCAGTGGGCAGTGACCCTGCCTTCTGCTCCGGGGTCGTGGGTTCGATTTCCGCCTCGAGTCTGGGTGTATTATCCATATGTATGTATTTATATATTTACAAAAATTATTCATCATTAGATGACTGAAAGCAAGTATTGGTCTCTTAAACCACTTTATAGTAATTTAGCAACTACTTCTAAATGTAGAGTGAGCCCATATATTGGCTATTGTCGCTGTCATTCCTTCTTTAAAGAACACTTTAACTAGAATAGTAACGAATAATAGTCAAGCATCATTATTGGTAATATTCTTAAAAAAATATTAAAAAAGTTAAACTGCCAAGGCACAATACGAAGCTAAAATAAAACTCACGGAATCCGAAGCCGTAAAAATGAAAAAAAAAAAAGTTTGGCGATGACATTTGTACAACTGAAAACCATAAATCGATTTTGGGAGTTGATTTGAAAACTTTCTCCAAGGGTGACCTCAATGAGGCAAATCTTTGGTAGTAAATATTTGCCGGTCTTGTTGGTTTATTTGTAACCTCAAATATTAGTAGGCTAACGGTAACCCCAAAAATGGTCGCTTCATCGGTAATTCGGCTTTTACGTACCAAAATTCTTGTATTCACACATTTACGCGAACATTTTTCCCGATACTTTATTCACGTTTATGAAAAAAATTGCCTCGATAGCTTGCATCAACTAGAATAACCATAATAATTTGTTTTTGTGGGTTATGGGTTAGCCATTACCGATAAAAAATCAAAAACTTTGTCTTTTCGCGTCTTTTATTTTCACTGTTATTTTTCATCTCCATAGCAACCAAATTCAATGTATTCAAGCCTATTCTTCGACAATGTCCTTTTATAATTAATCTCTTTGATCCATGCGGCCAGCGTCATAGTTAAGTCTAAAAAGTCCGTAACATAACCTTTTAGTGTTTTAACTCTTATTTTTTTATAAGTGTTTTGATGTGTAGTGCATTTGATTTATTTTTAATTCTTGTTGATCTGAAGTTTTTTCTTTTATTAAATTTTAATTTTTAACAGACAATAAAATTAATTTTACACCATGTCTTACATGACTAGACTAGTTTATGGAATACAACAGTTGACGATTCTTTAGAATTTTTTGTATTGCTGATCCAAAACTTCCACTCCTTCTAAGCTTAAATTAAAAGCTTGCGTTAGGAGTGGGTGTATTACAATACCCCAGCGGCGTCATTATTTGAACCGGGTACCTTCACACCTACCGTTGAGCTATTGGGGCTCTAAACAATGTGTCTAGTTAGTTTAGACCACATTTTAGGCTATTACAATAAACAAGTACAAGAAACAAATTAATAAAGGTAATTCTCGGAGCTATTTGAATACTTGTGTTCCATACACACTTTATTTAAAAACAAAAACCAATTTCACATATTGATCGAGCAAAAAATTATTTTTAATCGATTTCAGACGTTACTCTAAGTAAGACAATAGTTATTTGTGTTACATGAGGCCAAAACGACATTTTGTTCCCCGAGGGTGTGATTTTGAATTCAGAGCAAAGCGAAGGATTCTATAGTAGAATCCCGAGCGCATCGAGAGATTCTAAAGTAGAATAATAAGCGTAGCGTGGAATTCAAAATACGCCACCTGAGAACAAAATGTTTTGGCTCCGAGTCACACATATTATTTTTCATTCTAGCTTTGAGAAATAAAATTTGAGAAAAATACGAGTACCTTCACATACCTTCTGACACCGGATTGAAAGGAGGATGAAAAAAAAGAAACGAGTGTGTTCTAGTCCACACGTCTGAAGTAAAACTTCTTAAACTCCACCTATATTCATTATGTAAATATGTCGCAGGTAGTCGAACTAAGTTTATCTCAGCCGACTCAATCTTACTCAGTCTGACTCGGTCAAACTCCCTTTCAATACCCATATTTTTTTATACCACGTGCCTTAGATCGTTTCTTGAGGAGTTAAGTTAAGGATTTTCTTAAGGAAACGCGACAACAACACCATCACTAGAGGTGACAGCATTGCCGCCACTTCACGCCGATCTCATGTGAGAAAGAGGTAATGGTACTCGGACGCGCCGGACCAATTCGGCTACAAGCATGGCGCTACCTCTAATAAAGATTGCAGAGGATGTGGCTGTGGGGCGAGTTAAGCCGACCGATTGATAGCTGACGTTATCCTCTGAACCCCCCACGATCTCTCACGACTAATATCACTCAGTGACTTATTTGAGTCTAGTGAGACAACAGTGGTTTTACGCGTCTTCCTAAACACGGAGGAGGTCGGATATGAAATATGAACCAATGATAGAATGGGTCACCCATCTATCACTCCGTCGCAGCAAGAGCTACTTAACCTAGCGATCGCCTCAAATGCCGACCACTGATTAGACCACGACGAATCAATTTATCATCAACGATTATTATTCTCATTATTACATTTGATGACTTTTTAAAAATCTGCATGTTTTTTACTGGTATAGATGTCTGTTATCATATTATTTTATTTCAATCTACGTTCATGACTTATGTTTCTAGAATAATGTTTTTGTTACTTATGTGAGGGTCCTCTTTCACCTATCGTTAAGCCGGTCTCGCACCAGGGTATGCTTAAACAGAGGATCTAGCTGTGGGAAGACTTAAGATGACCGACTACCGTGTGACGTCATCCCCGGAATCCCCATAATCTCTATAATGTCACGTCTAATCACTCAGTGACATTAATAGGAACCCAATGTTTCAAATGCCCCCCTGAACATGGAAGGTGGTCGGATATTTGGAAACGAGTGTTAAAATGGATCACCAATCGCAGAAATTTGGTTTTTACCTTAGAAGGAGGTGGCACCCTGACTCGCTGCGTCTTCCTCTGTGTGGTCATATCACTGGTTCCGTACACTCCATAGTTACTAGTATATAAACTAAAGCAAAGTAGTTTAGCTTCTCATGCATGTCATGGATTTCCGCAAAGTAACGCCTGATTCTATCAATTATTTGAAAGGACGCCTATCACGAAATTTCTCAAATCATTGGACGTACAATGATGAATTTTAGGCAAGAAGATAGTTTATACTTTTTTTTATCTTAATTTATTAGGCTAAAGGCCTGTGCCATTGTTCTCTTATTATCTTTTTTTTTTTCACTGTTTTTCTTTTCATTATCCTGCTATAGTTTCACTTTCTTTATCGGGCCTTTATCTTCTTCGGGGGTAACCATTTTCGCGATGAGACGGGGGTCTTGGTGGTAGATGGCCGCTCTATGGTTTCCACTACATCTTGCTCCCTCGCAGCAATCGCTTTTTTCACGAGGCGAACAATTAAGTCCTCCATGTCGTCGGTATAGTAGACGCATACCTTCGTGTGACAAGAGATTGCGTTTACCACTCTTAACATCGCCTTTTCAGCTTAGATGAACGTTAGGTACAGTGTCTGGGGCAGGGAAGGTGTACCGCAGCTTGGGTGTAGCTCTCGAGTCGCAGACACGGCTGGCTTGATGAGTTGCGGTTGTACACCTCTTGCAAGGCGTTAGCTACATCCACGGGGCATCTGTGCGTGCACAGCAGCTCTTCAGTGAGGTAGTTTGTACTTAGTAGACATTCAATAATAATAATTTTTTTGATATTCCTAAATTAAGGAGGCCTAAGGGCTCTGTCAAGTAACATTTTACGCCGACGAAGTTCCGGCAAATACCTCATGGATCATACAGGGGTACATATATGCAAATGTTTAATGGAACTAGGGGCCTTAAATTCTACTCTTAATTATAATATTGAAAAATTGAAAATTCATTAGAAAAACTGTTTACAGGAACAAATGTAACTTAAAATTAGGACAACGTTGACAACTGAAAAAGTTAAATAATTTAAATATCTTCTCCCCTCCTCTAACTCGGCCAGTTTGTTTAAAAATCCTGCAGCCAAAGCCTAAAAAAAAATAAAAATAAAATTGGTTGTCTGTATAATCACTTTACGGACCACAATTTTAGGTGATAACGCCGAACGCTTAGACCGATCATGTCTCTAATCGCTGTACCGCGCTCTCGGTTGCACGCTCAGGTCGAGCGAAACGTGACAATGAGTCATGCTTTTTAATGCGTGCAGCCAGCGTTCATCGATCTTTTATAAGATGTTGTGACGTCAAAAGTATTATATCTAAAATTCTTGTTTAATTAATTATTATCTTAATACTAGCTGCTCCCCACGACTTCGTCCGCATGTACTACTCTTATCGCTTAGAGGTTTAAAAATAGTTTTTGATGAGGTTTAATAATAATATTAATCCTCATCAAAAAACTATTTTTTGAAATATATATATAGTTTATAAAAAGACCTTCACAAATAATGCATTATTTTAGAACAATTTTGATTAGCAAAAAAAAAGTTAGACTGAGCCAACCTTAAAAGATAGACATATACTGCTAAAGGGGAACAATTATGTTATACATGACTTTTGCGGAACTTTAACCATTTTTATATAGCCTATAGCCTTCCTCGATAAATGGGCTATCTAACGCTGAAAGAATTTTTCATATTGAACCAGCAGTTCCAGAGATCAGCGCGTTCAAACAAGCAAACTCTTCAGCTTTATATATTAGTATAGATTAATAGAGCTACCCGACGCTATCAAATATACATTGTGCTATCTGATAATGTTGAAGAGTGTAGACGATGTTAGGTGGAGTGCATAATATTTCATATATAGTCTTAGTCATTATGTAGCTAATAAAAACACTAGAGTACGACTAATTATTACTAACCTGAGTCACGTAATCCCCAAAGAACTTGTATTTACCGTAATACTTTACCAGACTATTTTAAAATTTATACTTTTCATAACATTGAAGTCACTCCAATTTTTTTTCATATGGTTTTCGGATTTTTACCTATATTTGTACTTCAGGATATAGTTTTTTGCCAATTTTATGATTATGGGTCAACAGGAAATACCCTATAGATTTAGATTCCTTGTGCTAATGTACGGAAAATCCATATCTATGCTGAAATATATATGTTTGTTTGTTTGAACGCGATAATCTCAGGAACTACTGATCCGATTTGAAAAATCTTTTAGAATTAGATAGCCCTTTTATCGGACAGAGCTATATATAATCACGCTCAAATTTTTTTTTTTTACCTAATTTTAGGCGGACGAAGTCGCGGGCATGGGTGTGATATAAGCTGCCATATCTTTTGATTGCGTACACTTATGGGATTGATTTTTTTTCACAGTTCCAAGGGACCGCTGACTTCAGAATTTGGCATTATTTGGAACACTATAGCTCTACGTGTTCACGAGAAAAAGGGTCTGGACAGACTTACAGACAGACGGCCAATGAAGTGATCATATGAAGGCGTCTTTGAATCAGTGGTCAAAGTCAAGGTCAAACTCCTTTAGAATACAATATATTATAAATATATTATATAAAATATAAACTTTTTTATAATCCTTTATGAACGTCATATGTATAATATTATTATAATTTTTTTAATTATCAAATAATTTGGTGATAAAATTTACGACTTAAAAGTTAAAAGTTTACAAGGGTTTACAGTTGGAGGTACGGATCCCTAATTAGGCAGTTGAAATTTCCCTTAAGACTAAAAGCAGAAATTTGCAAAACACGTATAAATTCAGCAAACCGGATTAAGTGCTGTCATACAAAACATACGTGAATATAAATATAATAGCATACTATAGCTATGTTATTACTTCATATCATTTAATAAGTGGTAAAGCAATTTTTATCTTATATACACTTATATTTTACCCTTAACTGTAATTTTGACTTATTTGTTTTTATATGTTTATATTGGGTATTTACCTTTAATAAAGAAATTTATTATTATTATTAACTAACTTTAGATCCATAACGTAATCGGTCAGTTTATGATTAAGCATGCGATATCATGTTTCTGTTAAATGAATAACAAGGAAACTTTTTTTTGTTTCTGGCCATATTTTATTTTTTCCAAACCACGAAAGTACCTAATACGAAAAGTGATAAAATTTCACAATAAAATATCCATGTATTGTAAAATGTGACCCAAATAGATATGATAGAGCAATGACCAAGTTTATTCTGGATCGCGTACCTAAAATTTGTATATTTATACTTTAGTGGATGTGTGCCAAGAAAACAGTGACATCCCTACACATATTTAAATACTCCTTGACTATCTATAGATATGTTCTTTCATAAATATTTTCTTCGCGGTACAAATTGGTGCATATTGTTTTTATGTCGTTTCACACGCAGTGCAAAAATTAATAAATTCCTTGTAATACTGCGGAATCCTAAAAAGCACTTTACGAAGTTTCAGTAGTGATTTTTATCTAATAATACATATTTTTTATGTTACAATGGGCAAACGAGCAGCCGGTAAGTAACTACCGACGCCCATGGACATCTGCACGACCAGAAAGCTAGCAGACGCTTTGCCGGCCTTTAATGACGAGTTTAGGCCACCGGGAAGTCTCACAAACCGAACGAAACGCGACAACAGTACCATCTCTTGACGTGACGGCATTGCCGCCACTTCACGCCGGTTTTATGTAAGAAAGACGTGTTGGTACCCGAACGCGCCTGTACAATTCGCCTGCAGTCCAACAAGACTGCAAAAACGGCTCTACATTTAATTATTTAAACTAGAGATCGATCCGTTTTTGTTTCTTTCTTTTTCAACTTAGCTTTATGGTATATGATGTGTTTACCTCTAAGTAGCTTAACATTTTGCGTTTATATTATGTGTGTTCTCTAAATTGCGTATGTTTTAAATGCATTAAGCTGTTGGTAAACCCAATAAAATAAAAAAAAATAAAAAAAAACAGTCTAAAGTTAAAATGTCTAATATATTCTAAAAAAAAAAGTGATAGAAGGGGACATTATAATGAGATTACGATCGAAGAGAGCTCCGGGAACAGTGTAAAGCGTGACACCCGCCGGGTGTCACTCGTATTAGGCTGCGTTCACACCGCGTCGTGTCCAGGTCGCTATCGGATCGGTTCTTTCCCGATCCGTTTCAGTCGCACCAGTATTTCAATACGCGCGTTCACACGAGCGTTCGGTGTTTGTCGTGTCTAAAAACCGAATGCGCGCGCATTGAAATACTAGTGCGATTAAACAGATCCGGTTAAAAGCTAGACAAGGCCGCCTACGCCGCGTACGCACCGCGTGCAGGATGATGCGCAGCGCGGCCGGGTCGGGCTCGGGCCCGGGCACGGTGCGCGTGGCGCGCGCCTCGCGCCAGCCCGCCTCGCGCACGCCGGGGATGCAGTCCACGGGGATGCTGCGCACCTGCGGGGCAGAGCGTTAGAGCCCGTTGCTGTGCTGCTGCTGCTGCTATGTAACAGCAATAAGCGGGGCTGACTTACCCCCTCTTTGAAGCAGTTTAACCCGGGATGCACTTTCCGAACTTCCTTTTGTCTCATGTCTATAAGTTTTTTTACTATCTGAAAAATGTAATAAATATAAGTAATTTTAATTCAATATTGCCCTGTTATTACAATTAGCGGCGATGTCGACTGTAATTGGTGAAATATACTTCTCATTAGAAACATCGAAACGCCTTCCAAGTTTTGTATGGATTATCGGAGTAATGTAGTATGTAGTAGTAAGTAATTCAGGGATATATGTCAAAAAAATGGTAGTGTTTCTATTTTTCTGATGAAAAGTATATTTTACTAAATCTAACGCAAATCAATTCTTTATCAAAAGCAAAATAATAAGTTAGTAAAAAGCACCGTTTCTAATGTATCTATGATTACCCAAATCCCAACTGTTTTGAATGATAGCATTGATATTATTGCGTTAGGAAATCGCAAAGGTACTAGGTTTGAACTTTCTCATGTACTTTTTAAGGTTATGTCTGTCAGGGGCGTGCGTGCGTACATAAACGGGAAAGCAGTGCCCACTTTTTTATTCATTCGGGTACATGAAAATTTATCGCATCTTGACGTGACGTGAAATTTTAATAGTGCTTAACCACGATCTCTCTTAGTGGTAAGTGGTGATATGGCTTAAGCCATTAAAAAAAAATATCACTCTTCTGATAAATAAATCATGGTAAACTTGCTGATAAGCTTCCGATAAATAATTTATAATGTGACTCGTTAAATAGTGAAAATTTGACAA
Source organism: Charaxes varanes (assembly GCA_024363005.1). NCBI lineage: Eukaryota > Metazoa > Arthropoda > Insecta > Lepidoptera > Nymphalidae > Charaxes > Charaxes varanes. The sequence goes on from JANCMC010007202.1 coordinate 690,543, forward strand.
CTCTCTAGGACAATATTTATAACGACGTAATTAATCTTCTTAAGTAATAAATAAACAAAAAGACAAAGTAATTAAATATTTATGATATATTTATAACACAATAATCAAAGCTGTCATAGATAAGACATATTATGTATTTTTTATACGTTTGTTCCTGTAAAAGCTCGCGATATTAATGGTATATTGGTTTCAATACAAAAGATATAACAGGAACACTTGCAGAGGGATTTGTTGCTGGACATCGGTTTATACGCATTTGGAAAACACTATCTTTACAGCGTTTTTGCATATTTTATTACATTTTTATTAATAGTGCATATTACACTAAACTGTGCCAGGCATATTGTATACATTATAAAATAAAACCTCAATCTTATTTCAAAACATTTTAGCTATGTAATACGTAACGCTTTAGTGACTACAAATTTAGCATCACGGGCTCCCCTACTATTGATCTACGTGCAATAGAGTTACACGCGTGTATTTGACGTAATCGCGTGCATTTGGTGTGCTTCGACCTTGTCTGACGCACCAGATGCGATAAGTCGCTCTCGCTCGCACGTAACTTTAATTGCCCTAATGCCCTATTTGCGTTCACATTTAAAATGGAAGCCCTATACCGTCATAAAAAAAAAGAAATTCAGCTTTAATTTGATACTTAATTGGCTTTAAAACAGATGAACGAACAAATTTCAAGTTCTGTCCTGTAACGTCATTTGACGTGAAGAGGTCATTTTCAGTCTACAGATTGACAGTTTATTACGAGTTTATTCCAGAAAATGTTTATTAAAGAATGTACATTGCAAAAATAATACAACTGTTTAATATAATAAACGAATAATAATATATAAATATAGCAAATATACATAAGTATATGTAATATTAAATTTAACGTTAAAAACATGAATTCAAATGATGAATAGTATAACTTTATTGTGCATATTTTGTCATATTGATAGTGAATATAATCCGAAGTCTATTAATAACACATAACATAGTATTAGAACGTGACGAAAAGCTGTCAGTTGATAACATTACAATAGGCATGAGACAGTAATCAAAAATCATTTAAATTATGTATTTAACTGATAAAATAAGATGCATAGAGCTTAACAAACGCGTTTATTTTTATATTGCGAGCGAGATTAATAGGGATTAAAAAAAAAGAAACTACAAAATACAACAATCCGCCATGACAGCTAAAACACCCAACAGAGCGTATGACGTCACTGTATGTAAGAGTGCGTTCCAATAAGAGATTGCAACGTTTTAAAGTGCTCATTGATATTCGACATTTGACCACTGCGATCGTTATGGTCGCGGCGAAAACCTCGAGGTGACGCTTAGCGGAACGCAATGTTAAGATAGAGTGACGTCACGAAAACTTCGACCATTTTGGAGGGAATTTGAATTCTAAAATTTATGATATATTTTTCTGCTATAAAAACGTAAATTTCCGCAGAAATATTAACTTTTTTGCCAATAATAGATACCTGAGAATATTTTGAGCTATTTTTCAAAATTTGGCGTCTCGCCTATTGTAGACGCTGGGAAAGAGAGAGGGATATAAAGATATCTAGTGCAAGAAAGAGATGAGAAGTCGTCAGTGAGACCAATAACGTTGTGGGGCTATTGACAGAGAAGTTTTGCAATTACAGAATAAATGTGGAAAAGAGATAGAGGATGTGAAAACGTAGTGTAAGAAAGAGACGAAATGTTGTAAGCGAGATTAATACAATAAATGTAATGCAGTTATAGAAATTTTAAGTTTCTTTAAATTTAGTCTCGTTAATGTATAGAATGTACGGATTTTTTTTATGATTTCTGGAATGTTAAAGTTGGCTTAATTGGCAAAGCGTCTGGGTGCATGCCTGAGACGACGCAGGTTCTATTCCTGTAGGTATATATGTCTTAATATGTAACTACTTAGGGCTATTTTTAATTATATTTTAATTAGATTTAAATATTTTTCTCTGCAACTTGTAAGAAAAATTTATAACAATAATTCAGAAGAGTGATAATCGTACCTAGTACTTATTGATTTTAATCCATCAACCACTGAGCTGTAAGGGCTACTTAAAAAGAGATCTTTGGTCTCGTTTTAAAGATCGTAGGTAGAGAATTTAAGATGTTATTTTTAAATGCAACAATTGTTGTAATTTATTATAATGAATGTAAATAAATATTATAATGTTAAGGTAAACCGAATTTAATTGCATACGGTAAAGAGTTTATTTTTAATTGCGAGTTTTAGCGTTCACTCATAATCTGCTGGATGATAAAATATTTACCAATCACTTTATTTGCTATTTATTTATCACAGGTAACTCTAGCTAATATCAAGGAGATTTTTTCATTTAAGAAAACATTTTTTCGACTATTTTTTTGAATTTAATTATTTAAAATATATGTAAGGTGACACGTCGTAGAAGGAACCTTTTATCTGGTAGTTTATCAGAAATCGTTAAAACCAGCCGATAACGTGTAATATAAGGGTAGTTATATATTTTTTACTTATACTAGATAGTTCTCAATTTGAGTAAAGTTTGAGTTACTCGTATGCTCAATTTGAGTAAAGTTTGAGTTGCCGGTATGCTTAATTTGATTGAAGATTAAATTACTCGTGTGATCAATTTGAGTGAAGTTTAAGTTACTCGTATGCTCAATTTGAGTAAAGTTTGAGTTACTGGTATGCTTAATTTGAGTGAAATCTAAGTTACTCGTATGCTCAGTTTAAGTGAAGTTTGTGTTGCTGGTATGTTTAATCAGAGCAAAGTTTAAGTTACTAGTATGGTCAATTTGCGTGAAGTTTGAGTAACTTGTATGCTCAATTTAAGTGATGTTTGAGTTACTCGTATGCTTAATTTGAGTGAAGTTTAAACTACTAGTGTATCAATTTGAGTTTAGTTTGAGTTACTCGTATCTCCATTGAAGTTTTGAGTCATTTTATCATTGACCTTTGAGCGTTGTATTTAAATATCTTCAAAATTGGTTAAAAATTTGATTTTTCTTTTACTGAATGACCTTCCAATGTTTTTTGTAATTTTATTGATGCGGGAATATTAAATCGCTTTAAGAGTCGGAAAGCCTAGAATAGTATCGTTTTATACTATCTTTATATAAATTAATGTGTAGATACTTGATTACGATACTAAACTCTTAAAAGGGCGGCCAGATTCGAATGCTTATTTTTTGAGTTATTTAGATTCACAATTAAACCCCGTTAGTTGTACTATAATTGAATTTTACTATTATTTTCATTTTGTATTAATATAACATTTGATTGTTACTCAATAAAATCTTTATTTAAATGTTTTCGAAAAGTATGGGAGCGAAGGTCGATATGCTCAACCACCGCAAAGGAAGATCTTCGTGTCCGGGCTAGTTGGAGTTGCCCGGGGCGACCACGCCTCGCCGACAGTTATTCGTCGGAAGGTCTATGATTAATCGTAAGTAGAAACTTCGTTAGCGTGAGTTGGTTTGTGTGAAGATTTTCAGTGTTTGTACTGCGGTCGTCGTCATTCGTACAGCGCCATCTAGTTTGCTTTGGTATAACCTTTTTCCACTCGACATCATTGCCATCTCGTTATATAGCAGCGGCTGCGAGTGGACCGATTTTGATGCGCCATTTATATGAAATCTGACGTGATCGAAATGGTGCTTAGCTGCAATTTATGAATAAATTTTCAGTTGTTTTTAGGTCATCAGCATTTTTGTTTGCTGCGGTGGGGATGTATGTGGTCGAAGTAGAAGAAAATTTAAAATATCAGTTACTCTCTTTTTAGGGTTAATTAATCTACAGAAAATAAATACATTCAAGAAGCGGAATCATTGTTGGTTGGGTGATAAATTGTGAATAAAGCTGGAAATAGCCTTAAAATAAATTCCTTTGTATCTCAGCGACTTAGAACACAAATCATTCACACCTCCCGGAGACATCTTAATGCATAAAACATGGAACGCTTAATACAGCTGTATAATACGTGTTCAAATCTGTAACCTCTTAAAATCTTTTTTTTAAATATGATATTGAATATACTATAATAAGTAAAAATTGTTGTATAAATAAATATATACAGGACTATATGATACACGAACGTCTGTTCCTAAGGTAGGCAACTTAATGCCTGTTTTATACGTAACCGATGCCTGTTATACACAAATATTGTTTTTTGTAGAAATATATAAATACATAGTAGAAGAAAATTCGTAATAATCCATCCTAACGAAATTTTGGGTTCTACGTTTTCGGACAATTTTAATATTCTTAAAAAAAATGCAACTAAAACAATAACAAAGGTATTAAAGCGACTTTCGGTACTTATCACAGCGCGGGTGAGGGAGGGGAGGAGGCAAAAATCTTTAAAAATTGCGTTATGTAATACTTGAACGCCTCTTTAGGTAACGAACCCTGCTCGTTTGCCCCTTGTAATATAGAAAAATAATAAGCTAACAAATATCTTCTCAAACGTCTCAGGGCTTATCCGGTTACGTAAGAGATGAAAGCGTGTATCAGGCCGCTTCAACGTACGAACCTTTCCTTTCAATAAAATCTCAGATTCACTTACAGTCATTGCACCCACTGCCCCGATGGCTCAGTGGTAAAAAGGTGGACATACGATTGTACACGAATTGATCCTCAGGAAAATCGGCAAATCTCTCCTAGCTTACATTAATTTGGACGGGTAACAAGAACTTTAGGAACTAGCTTAAACCCGCGACTTTGCCCGCGGTTTTTTCTTCGATTTTCGTACAAACTTTCAACCCTTATTTCAGCTCTACCAAATTTATTTTCGCGATAAACAGTAGCCTATCCTTCTGCAAGATTCAATCTATCTCTGTGCCGAAATTCATAATAATTGGTTCAGCGACTTAGGTGTGAAAACGTAATAGACGGAGTTACTTTCACATTTATGACTAGGGCCCGTCACTTCGTCCTCATAAAATTAGGTAAAAATAAGAATAAATTTAGCGTGATGATATATAGCCTATAGCCTTCTTTGATAAATGGGCTATCCAACAATGAAAAAAAAATCAAATTTGACTAGTAGTTCTTGAGTTTAGCGCGTTCAAACAAACTCTTCAGTTTTATATATTAGTAAAGATATTAAGTAAGGTCTTCTATAGATGATTTTATGATGAGCTTATGAAGGCTGAGACTTGTTTATGAACTTTTTGTTGTTTTTAAAAACACCAAAGGTACCATATATGTGTTAAATAAAAGTTAAACATTCATTTTCTTTAAACACAATTTACCGTAATAGTTAAATCTTCTAACATCCAACTATTGCTCATCTCGAATACAATACCTACAACATATTAAACGGAATAGTTAAAACGTTCATAATATATTTAACAACGCAACATTCCCTCGCAGTTCGTCACTCAAGTAGTTAACTAGGATAGTAGAAAGTGGTTATCGTATACATACATTTGTGTATACATGTTTCAGTCTAAAAATGCATGCCCCTCCATTAATAAATTGTAACGCTTGCTAACGTGTGCTTGCAGCGCTTTTATTGTAAACTCAAGCTCCACCACACGCTGTAAGCAATTAATATTGTCGAGCTTGCGTGTTTGCGTCTACTCGCGACCTTAAAAGTAGAGCTGTATGCTTTGGAGAGACGTGCATTTTTAGACTGCACGCACTCTACATGGGTGAATGTAATGGATATGCATCCGCTCCCCGTCGTATCACTAAGCTACGGTGCAAGATTACACGGAGTCTCTCTTTTTCCCAAGCGTTGACTAGTCAGTCGTGTTTTTTGTCTCTGTCTGTTTCCTAATTTAGTGCGCGTGTGTGTGTACGGCAGTGCGCCTTTTGGGTAAACATGGGAATGGGTAAATAGTAAAGGGAGGTATAATTAGAATTAATGCCGCATGGTTTCCTCACAGCTTAAAGTACTCTGGCAGCTGGCGACTGCAGTACAATATGATAAACATGAAGGAGGGTCGTTTTTCGAATTCCTCTCGATTGTTCTACCTTAATTTGTTTAATTAATCATTTTATTTTGTTATACGTATTACGCATGTTTGGATTTTATTTATATGTGCAGAATTACACTTTGAAATAGCAATAGATATTTTTTTTTTAACCATAAATAAAATTGAAGTTTCCTTCTAGGATTTTGAGTGGTAAATTTCAAGAAACGTAATTAAAAAGGTCTGGCCGTATCAAGCTCTTTGAATCAAAAAGATTTTTTATGTTTCAAAATGGCGGAAAGCGCCGCGTCTCTTAATTGCTTGAATTTCCAAATGACCTGTCAATTATATATTTTTTAAGTATGGCTGGGCAAACGAGCAGGCAGTACACCTAATTTTAAATAAAAAAAATTAATTAACAATGCCCAAACATATATTATTACCAGAAAAGTTGCAGATGCTTTTTAAGTTCTTACTTTTTTCAAGGCTGGTAACTCATCTGAAAGCCTTCGGCAGATGTCTATGGATGTTGTATAATCACCGTATCGTACCTCTTTGCCTCTAGCCACATAAAAAAAAATACTATTAGCATTATATTGGTTTCAGGTGGCCGGCACAATAGTGACGTACGAACTAGTGATGTTCCAATTCACGGGACCGACACAGCCGGCAGATGCTACTGTGGCAACCGAACTCTACAACATCACAACTGCTTCTAATTAATATAAATAATTATACACACAATAGCTCAGTGATACAAACAGTGGACTGAACTCTGTGACACACGCGGTTCGATTCTCAATGCCGTTGGACTATTGCCGCTCTCACCTGTGACCTATAAATATATAAATAAGTCTACAAATAAATATTTACAATTGACTCTCCCTAAGGATCATTACTATATGAAAACCCGCTTATTATTTTTACTATATCTTCCTATAAATTCGGTTCTTTGTTAGTTTTCGGCTAATCTCCACTATACTTGATTTCCGCGATTATCTCAGAGTCTGTTCTTTCAATCCTTGACACAAGATTTACGCTTGGTTGGAAGGAATACGGGCATATTTAATTTAATTAGAGGTAGCGCCATGCTTGTAGCCGAATTGGGCCGGCGCGTCCGGGTACCAGTACCTCTTTCTCTTTACTAACTTTGGCTAACAGTGTCAGATTATTTAAATTCGAGTTATCGAGTATAGATTGAAGTTATCGAGTATAGAGTTGTAAACTTTAATCCCTACACAGGGTAGTAATATTTTGTAAGACATGCAAAGTCTAAGTAAGTCGAGACATCGAATATTTGGGGATTTAGTGGAAGGAAACTGTATTTTTTTCAACTTACCGAGGATTTCATATTAACCAAGTTTGAGTTATAGAGATTTCACTGTAAGTGAATCTAGCGTATTCGATATTATAATGGTGATTTACGAAGTTCTTCTGCCCAGTTGCTAATTTTTGGACAATAATACTTAAGTCATCTTTATCTTTTGTTACAGTTTTAACAGCTTTTAGCAGATCTTATTTTACTCAGGTTGTTAAATTTTCTCTCACGCTCCGCTTATTTTGAAGCCCACTTTTATAGACAAAAGACCGTACCGCTCGTGAAAATTTAGAGGAAAATTTCATTATAATTTTTTTCCCCCATTTCTGCTATTGTCTTCCCTATGTGCGCGTTCGTTTCAACGTTCCAGGCAATTCAATTACATTGCACAATATTTGTATTTCTGCTGCGATTTGTAATATAGTAATGTACCTACGATACTCTATTGCAAACATGGAAAAGTTTTACCAATATTACCAATAAAAGCTATGTTGGAGAGGTTGTAGCCTAATCAGAGGTCGGCATTTGAGTAGATAGCTAGGTTAAGTCGCTTTTGCTGCGGCCGGATGGGTGATCCATTCAAACACTGGTTTATATTTGATATTCGACCTCGTCCGTGTTTGGGGAAGCACATGAAACAATGGGACCCGATTGATGTCACTCAGTGATAGTGGCATTATAGTGAGATTGTAGGGGTTCCGAGAATGACGTAAGGTGGCAGTCGGTCTTCATAGCCACGTCCTCTGCAATGTAAGCGACGTCAGATGGCAATCGGTCATCTTAACTCGCCCCGCAGCCACATCCTCTGCAATCTAAGCGGACCCTGGTACTTAATCGGGATAACGCTAGGAAGAAGAAGACCACATAAAATTTCTATACTTACATGTAAAGCTGAAGGGTTTGTGAGTTTGTTTGTTTGCTTGAGCGCCCTAATCTCAGGAACTACTAGTATGATCTTAAAAAATCTTTTATTATTAGGTACTTTTATCCATTTTATTAAATCTTTTGCAGTTCCAAATTCGAAAATGGGACCCGAAACTTTGCGGGGGATATGGCTAACGTCGGAGGCAAACATAGCTTCATTCGAATGATCATGTAATGTGGCGCAAAGTTTTGTAGAACTTTGTAGTCTTCAAGGACTTCAAAAATGTACAAACACTTTGAGCTATTTCTGGCTCCGGCATAACAATGCGAGGTTCAGTTTGAGTTTACAATTAAAACGCTGCATGCACACAAGCAAGCGTTGCAATTAATTAGTGGAGAGGCGTGCATTTTTAGACTAAAACATCTATAGAGCATTCTTTATACAGGTATTTTTTGTAACAAAGTACCACAATTTTCAGTTAGGCAAAAGTGCATATACACAGGTGTTCAAACAGAACCGTATGTTTAACTGTTATGTTAAATTCTATATTCTTACATAATATTTGTATTTATTTAAAATTATATAAGCTACGATACACTTTAAACATGTTTCATTGCTTGCAAGTTCGGAAATGTAATCGGTTATGTAATTTGTATAAAAAATGTATTCTCTGGAATTTAAAGCGATGGAACTCGATTCGTCTTTTATCCCTTCTCAAATGGCTTTTCTATACTCTATACTAATATATAATAAATAATAAATAAATATATACAGGACTATATGACACACGGACGTCTGCTTCTAAGGTAGACAACTTAATGCCTGTCAAGTTGATATAAAGTCATTAATTGCTTATTCTTCAGTATGTCATATAAGAATTGTAATTGGGGGTATTATAACTAATTTCTTTCCAAAATCCAAAGATGCAATTTGCAAGGAATTTTCTCGCACATCTCTGTTAAGCTCGCTACTCATTACTGATATTTCCGGTTTCACTGAAACGATTTTATCTAGGATCCATTAAAAAAAGAGTTACAAATTTCTCAAAGACCAGCAACGCATCCACGTCCTTAGAGGAGCAAATGCCAATGGGCGTCCTGAATTCAGGTGCCACATTTGATATAAAAACTTACATGTAAGCAGTACTTAAAAAAATAGAAAATAAAACAGGACATAATTCAAAACGTTAAATCTCAGAAGCAGCTTTCGTAATTTTCAAATTTTGACAATGGTCCTCCTTAATTTTCCTACCATAACGACAATGCTCCATGCCACATGAAGAGGCGCGTCGCTAACGAAGCATTGTGGCACATCTGTTCACTCTGGTCGGGGTTTTGTGTTTTTTGACGCGATGCTTTGCTCTAATGTCACTCCATTATTCCTTTAATGCACGAGTGTAACAAATGTGCCGGTTTTTTTAATAAATATAAACAATAACAATGCTATTATTTTCTAGCTGATGTAATTCCTGCACCTTACTTTGTGCGACTATTTTAATTACATTAGGAAATTTGCAATGGTTTTTCTATATGGCAACATAATACATAAATATAAATAATAAATAAATACATAGGACTATATGACACACGGACATCTGTTCCTCTGGTAGACAAGTTAATGCCTGTGTTATAGGTAACAGCCGCCTGTTATACATAAATATTCTTTTTTTTTTTGGAAATATGTAAATACATACATATGGATAATACACCCAGACTCGAGGTGGGAATTGAACCCACGACCCCCGGAGCAGAAGGCAGGGTCTTCGAGCTGCAAACTGGCAAGAGACAGCGCAAGACCGACACAAGTGGCGTGAAATCCTGTCGGAGGCCAAAACTCCCTTTTGGTTGCTGAACCGCACCAGTAAGTAAGTACTGTTCTTTTTAAAGCAAAAAATTATAAATCAAAATAGTGTCTAATAATTGTAAACTTATAGTTGTGTAAGATCATTGCTATATTATCATAATCATGGCCCTGCACCGTTAGACATAATTTCTGTTGCGCCTTAACACAAGTTTCGCTCCTACACCGAGACATCATCAGAAGACAGACTATACAAAAGCAATTCGTAAAATCACTCGTTTCAAAAGTGAGTTCTCAAAATAATTTCAGCTTTACTGCTTGTTTTTGGATTTCCACAAAGTAATGGCTGATTCTATCTACTATCTATAAAAATAAAAAAATAAAAATTGTCTATTTCCGCTGTTGCAACAAAACGCTGCTAATAGATGTATTTATATGAGATATGTTTTAGAAAAACATAAAATGAAACATTTTTATCTATCTGTTGGCGTGTTATATGTAATTTCCGGAGTAATTTCATTGTTGAGATGAGAGACAACTGATGTTACAAGGAATACCTTGTAACATCAGTTGTCTCTCATTGATTAATGAAGCCTATGTTGTAACATAGGCTACATTAATCGAGCTTTTAACAAAATAATAAGTGTTTCGAATAAAAGATTAACCCTCAAAGATGAACAAAATTATTGAATCAAATGAGGATGAGGTTGCGGGTTTCAACTACTCATCTATAAGTTTTAATGAGCGGGTGAAAAACGCGGCTTTCGAACGCCGGTCTGCGTCGCCGCATCCCCTGTCGAATCCACTAAACCATGGGCGCCGGCGCTAAGATAAGCCATGGATCCCCGACCACGTGTCCGCTTGGAACCTGTAAGCTCTGGGAAAAAGCTGCATAATGTGTGCGCACACACGACGCTTCCGACGCGACCCGGGAAATGGCCGTCACCCGTCCGTTTGTGTACACTGACATGTTTCTTTTGACGTTCATGGTGTCCTTTGATAATGGTGGTATTGTATTGTATGGCCGAATAGTTAAAAAGCTTTTTATTTGGATTTTTGAACCGCATCTACCTTTTATAGTAGATTGTTTTTTTTTAATTATCATGTTAGGTTTTTAAATATTTTCTCAGTAACCCTGGAATTTTAAGGATAAAAGGACACTTTGTAGCGATTTATTTATATCTATCAGTGAATAATATCGTGTCTTCCATGAAAATCTAACAAGTCAAAGGTTATGTGAATCGTAAACCAGACAGACAGAAAAAGTCTTAAAATGGGTGGGTATGTGGATGCTGATATCCTTATATCTTTACATCCAGGATACGTCCAGCGTACGTTAATAATACGATCGTAAAAAGACACTTGAAAAATCAAAAAAATATTACAATCTTATTAAGGTTCCGTAGTACTGCAAGGAACACTTATAATTTTGCTCTGTCCGCCCGTCCGTCTGTCTGCCCGTAAGGTGGTCCCCCCCTAGCATTTTCAAACTATTATACATAGACACTTGAACTTTTCCATGTTGATAGAACATGCTAAAAACTCATTAGGAAAATTATTTTGAACGAAATCGGACAACAACTTTGAAGTTATTTAACAAATACGTTTATCACGTATCAGATACGGAACTCTTCTATGCGTGTCTTGACACGCTCTTGGCCATTTTATTTACATAAAAGATGCATTTAACAATTGGTCTAGAAGAACAAGCCCATTGATTTACCGGCTCTAAAATATTGTCTGAATATATTTGGCTTGCTTAGATTTCACCGTCGGTTTGCTTCGTGAGATACAATAGCTGTAGTTATGGTCAGTATCCAAAACATTCCTTCACATCGATGTCCAAAAATCAAAGCTATTTTGTAGGAACTTCTTGCCTTTTACAATTTCTCTGTGGAGTCAGCCTTCATCATTATTTATTTTTTTAGTTTTTAAATTTCCACCACAGGCTAAATGCCCGCGCCATTTTAAAGAATTCATTCTTTTCGTTCACTCTTCATTCTTATTGTTCTTCTAGTTCCATATACAAAAGCCGGGTTCGTCTTTGGGGCAGCCATTTCTGCGATGAGGTGGGCGTCACTGTGGTAGATGGCCGCTCTGTCGTTGTATTCCACCACAGATTCATCATTGTGCGACCCGCGGTTTTTAAGATTTACTGTTAGGTGACCTTTCGCTCTTTTATATATATTTAGATATAAGAATATAATAATATATAAGAAGCCGAGATAGTCAACGCCTTAGAGATGAGGTGATGGCGAAAGCTATTCAAATTCAAATGATATTTTAACTAAGTAGAGTTTTACAAGCTCTTTTGACGGCTATTACGTGTATCTTGAACCGCCATACGCTCCAACGATCCCAAAGCGCCTTCAGCTTCTTTGGGCATATTATGAGGTCCTCCTAGCACTGTTTGAAGAAGCTGATTATTCTTAATAAAGGCATAATTGACAGCAAACGTCCCTAAGAGAGAGCGCCTACACGTAGGTCTGACACCATCAAGAAAGCGTCAGGCGGCAACATACACTGTGCAGTCCACTCCAGCTTTAACCACAATCGATGGAGATTAATCATGCGTTGTCACGGTCCTCAGCCGTGAGGGTACGAGGAAAAAGAAGATAGAAGAATAAACCTTTTTGCGTCTTTTATCTTTCTTCCTCTAAAGAGCCATGGAACGTAACATAATAGGCAACATACACTGTGCAGTCCACTCCAGCTTTAACCACAATCGATGGAGATTAATCATGCGTTGTCACGGTCCTCATTTTTTTATCTTGCAGGAGAAGTTAAATGTTTAATGACGCAATTACTGAAAGCTGTTCATCATTTACACGATAACTGGATATTACACAGAGATCTCAAGACCAGTAACTTGCTTCTTTCGCACAAAGGAATTTTAAAAGTAAGTTTTTTTTTTAATCTTACAAGTTGCAAAAGGGTAGCCGGTTCACCTACTTGACTACCGATGCCCGGACAGACATCTTCACCAGCAGGAGGCTCGCAGATGCAAACGCGAAAACAATACCATCACTTGACATGACAGCATTGTCGCCATTTCAAGCCGAATTTGGTGCGAATCTAGGAAAGATAAATGCACCTAAAATGTATATTTTCGTATTTTTCTTTATTATGCTTTATCGGTTTAAATTAATGAATAATTAAGTATAAATTTAAGAAAATTTCATTTATACTTGTTAAAAAATTGATTTATCTGTCTTTGACTTCTAAATCCTTTTATGAAACCTTTTTTTGGTATTTTGTATCTCAAAAACCGAACTAGGCTACAACTGAAAAAAAATTCTAATATCTTCTGCTACAAATATTTTTAAACTTAAAAGATTTTCGAACAAAGTTTGTCATGGCAACATTTTTTTAGAAAAAATAAATGCGACCAAAAGCGTGTTAACCAACGCTTATACGGGTGCCGTGTCTGATACGCGATAAAAGTATTTGTTAAATAACTTCAAAAGTTGTTGTCCGATTTCGCTCAAAATTATTTTTCTAATCCGTTTTTAGCATGTCCTATCAACCTAGGGAATTTCAAATTTCTATATCTAATAGTATGGCCATCTCGCAGGCGGACGGACAGAGCGAAGTTAGGGTTCCTTGTAAGATTACGGAACCCCAAAAAAATAATTCCTTTTAATAATTTATATTTAGGTAGGAGACTTTGGTTTGGCAAGAGAGTATGGCTCCCCGCTCCGTCAGTACACCCCCATCGTAGTGACGCTGTGGTACCGCGCCCCTGAACTGCTACTGTGCTGCAAAGAGTATTCCACCCCGATAGACATGTGGAGCGTCGGGTGTATATTTGCAGGGTTCATCACAATGAATCCACTATTCCCGGGAAAATCTGAAGTTGATCAGCTGAATAGGATATTTAAGGTAATTTTGACTATTTATTATAACCCTTAATTTCTTTCTTTATATTACAAAGGGCAAACAGGCAGGCGGTTCACCTAAGTGACGCTTCATGCGGATCTTATGTGAGAAAGAGGTACTAAAAGGAAAAATAAGGTATAAGATAAGTATTTTATAGATTTTATTGTGTACCTGGTTTATTCCTCATCTTTGTTGGTTCATCACCCAAACTCCTGAGAGAAGCTTGGCGTTTAATTGGAGGGAAGACAAGACTTGGCACTACCTAAACTACCTTAATATTCCATAATATTACATGTACCCAACATTGTAAAGAATCTCTAACAATAAGTTTGAAATTTTTTTTGGCAGTGTAAGTCTAATTTAATGTTCCTTTTAACTACATTTAATTTTATTTTATAATATGTGAAAACAAACAGTATAATTACATTTATAAAATTAAAGAGATAATAAAATTCGTTGAACCAAAAATATTGTCCAAATAATTCTAGGAAGTAGACATGCATATACAATGCATGCAGCAATTTAGTTTTCTAGATGAAGTTACTGAATGGATGAATTTTATGCCCTAGCACTCTTTGTCTGTACATAAAACAAAATTCTTTATTAGTTTTAATGTTGCATTTTCCAATCGTTCAGGATCTAGGCACTCCGTCAGAGCTGCTGTGGCCGGGCTACAAGGAACTGCCTGCTGTACAAAAGATGACGTTTGCCGAACACCCCACCGGTGGGTTGCGGCAGCGCATCGGCTCGGACCTGCTCTCCGAGGCTGGACACGCGTTGTTGCAAGGTTTTCTTACCTACAATCCCGCTAGAAGATTGACAGCAGAAACAGCACTTGATCATGCATATTTCAAGGTTTGTACTATGTAAATTATTAACCAAAGACGTCGTGTTCGCGTGATCGTCGTGTTCAATTAGGACAGTTAGACATCAATATGTTTGATCGCACGTTAGTACGAAATGTTCGGTCGCATCGCGCATTTGCGTTCTATTATAACGACGCCTAAGGAGACGAATTTGTTACCATTGACTTATTGTGCGGGCGCTAGGTCCCTCGCATTTATTTGAGCGAATCAAAGCAGAGCCTGGGACTGAAGTATAGTTTGAACAGTTCCAGTCCTATGAGAAATACCACTCGCTGTTATTGCCCATTCCCTTCTGTTATTTCCTTTAAACCTTCCCAGAAATAATTCGAATAATACAAAACAGTAGTCAAAACATTCATAATTTATGGTATATTCCAACAGCAGCGCCTACCGGGTTCAATTAGACAAGAAACTATCTACGAACTCTTTGGTATATGCATACAATTTCATCTAATTTGGTCCAGTTCTTTAGGAGTTCAGTGACTTACATATAGTATAGTAGAATTATATATATATATATATATAAAGAAATAAATACATGAGACTATTAAACACACAGTCTTCTGTTCCTAAGGTAGGCTACTTAATGCTTTTGTTAAGTAACAGCAGACTGATGCGCAATAATATATATTTTTTAATAAATAAAGATACATATATATACACCCAGACTCGTAGCGGGAATCGATCGCACGACCCCAGAGCAGAAAGCTGGGTCATTACCAACTATGCCAATAGGCGAATATACAAAGATTTTGTATTGTAATAGGAACAGCCGGTGGCGATCGAGCCAGCCATGTTCCCCACGTGGCCGGCCAAGTCTGAGGGCGGGCGGCGCGCCGTGCACAGCCCGAAGCCCCCGGCGGGCGGCGCGCAGCACGCGCGACAGGACTCCGACGAGAACCTCGGCTTCCACGTGCAGCACGCCGCGCCCCGCTCCCTCAACGTGGCGCCCGGCTTCTCGCTCAAGTTCTAGCGCTCCGCCACCGGCCCGGCGTTCACGTGACTGTGACGTCACAACATGGCCGACCACAAATGCACCGTAGACACGGGAATATAGATTGAATTGTAACTATGTCAAATTCAGTTATTACCCATGTTTATGGCATGTGTGCCATAAATATGTGGAAATGGATTTGATAACCTCAACATTTGCAAAAATATAAATGCCATATACACAGAGTATGGATTTAGCACTTACCTCAAAAGTTGTCCATACTTTGAAACACCTTTTAATACAATCGTCAATACACAAGTAGTTCTTGAGATTCAATCTTGAAATCTCCTGATATTAGGAACAGAAGCGTAGTTTTACTTAGACGAGCCTATTATCAAGAACTATTCTAGAGCATAAATGCTGTAAATAGTGTAAATGACCGAACGGCAAAGCATACATTGTATTACTATCAAAAATCGGCTCTTGTACTTTATGTAAAAACGGTTCACTAGGTTTTTATATGACGTAATAATATACGATATATGTAATGAGATAATGTAACAACCACTATTAAATTATTATATTTTGATACTGAATAAAAATAATCTAAACTTAGTGTAAAGTATAAAATTCTAAGTCCGGTAAAAGAATTTATTTTCTAATATAAATATATACATTATCATAGTGATTGTGTTTTAATCATCAAATGAATAATACAACAACTAAATTGTAACTCGACTGAATATAAAAAGTAAAGTAATTAAGTAATATCATTCCTACAGGTGTTAAATTTTAATTTATCCTTGTTATATATAATGTCCTTTAAATATATTTTATTTGATGATTGAAACACAAACCTTTAGAAATTATTGTACACAAGCTGTATATTTACAATGTAATATCTGAAGATGTAATCCAAATCCTATTTCCTTTATGGATTTTGCATAAAAATAAAATAATACCATGGTAAAATGCTGTAATGCAAGCATATCTTATTATTTTGCCAATAAAAAGTAGTAAATTTTAACATATTAGGGTCATTATAGAGTATGATGTAATTAGTATTGAGCCCTAAAACTAGAAGTTTTTAGACCTTTGGTCCATTTAATTATATAACTGCATATTTTGGATCGGTCTGTTGATTTGTTTAAATATTGCGGTCTAGTAAAATAAAAAGTATAACAAGCAACATCATGCAAAGCCATTTTTTCAACGATAAAACCGGATATGATTAAGAATAACCAATATCGACCAAGTGTGAGAATAGAAGCTTTGATCCATATAAATTGTACCTACGATATTTTTTAATATTCAATAAATTAAGTCACACGTTAAAAGGGGTGGGTCAGAAGCTTTGTGCCGTCACATACCGAAATTTAGTCTTTTATTAACATACAACGTAATAAAAGAAACTGTAGTTTCGTTGATTATGTTATATCACCAAGGGGGAGGGGGCCTCGAAAATGTGACAAGGGCAGGGGGAGGAGTTAAAAAATTAAAAAGTCGTGTGACGTAATTTATTAGGATGACGTATAAGGTTTATGTTATGTGCATGCGTAATATTATACTGGAGCTCGACATAGCTCAAAGTGTTTGTACATTTTTGTCCTTGGAGCCTACAAAGTTCTACAAAACTTTGTGCAGTCACACAGAGTCCCCAGCCACACTACATGATCATTTAAATGAAGCTATGTTTGAAAGTGGTTAAGAAAATCATGGTGAAAAGTTACACTGGCCATACATTCCTTCTGCGGGGAAAGTTTAGTATTAGTTTCATAAAACTACAAAGTCGAAGTTTTGAATGTCACTTTTACACTCATTTGTATAATACAATCGACCCGCGTTTCGCTTCAAAACAGAAACACCAAGAGTCCAATTATCTATAATGTTCCCCCCCGTTGACGCTGTGAAGGTTATTCTGACCAACAGCATTACACGTCCAGAAAAAAAAAACAAAAAAATCCTATAATGTGGGGTTTACACCAAATATGAACTCTTAATATAGGGGTGTTCTTTAAAACCCCTAGAGGACATTTATAATAACTCGAGCGCGTCAGATTAAGAAAAGCTAAATTAATTAGACGGAGATAAGCTTATATTTTAAGTATCTAACGAGTTCACCGTGAAGTAAGAAAATGGGAGAGTCACACAATTGTAAAAAGCCCGCTCGTCGCTTGTCAAATATGCGAGCACGATTAATTTTTTTTATTGTTTAAGGAAATACTTCAAGCATTACGGACCAAATATAATCTGACGATTTTTTTCAAGGCAATGTAGCTAAAACCATCGCGCGCTCCAGAAAATCATGCTCCAGGTGTTATGTACGACCTTGCTTTAACATAACCTTTTTTTTTGTTTCTGCATCTACATAATCCAATAGAATCCCAAAACGCTTTAGTGTCTGCAACTTAGCATCGATTCTCCCCTACTATTTTATTGTAGTAAAATATATTAATATTCTTTAAAATATGTGAAAGATTAATATTCTTTTAAAATGTTACGTCTCGGTAAAAGCAGCAGTTTTAGAGTAGGCCAAGCCGTCAGTTACATCATAGTAGTTTTTTTTCTCTAAAAAATATATTAGCCCTTTTTCAGTATGTCGAATATCCGCGCTTCCACTCCTAATAAATTTAAATTAAAGCTTGTGTTGAGAGTTGGCGCGAAAGTTGAAAATGGATAAAATATTACAGTGCTACAGAATTTAAATAATACTCTCTTAAAAACGGGCTTAGACTGGATATGTGCAATTAAAATTTGTTAACTAGCGATGAAGGCTTCTTGTTTGAAACGAGCTATAAGCAGTTGTAATAAACTACCTTTTGGGCGGTCAGACGGATGGACAGAATGAAATTATAAGGGCTCCTTTAAGACTATGGAACCTTAAAAATTAGTGCCAATATAGGGCCTGCTAAAATAGTAATATTTTTTTAAAGAACATTTTAGGTATATCTAATATTCACTTTTCCCCTCCTACTAAAAGCTTAAATTAAAAGCTTGTATTGGGAGTGGGTGCGTCAGTATCCCAACGGTGGTGGGGTTTGAACCGGGTACCTTGCGAATTTCAGTCCATACTTTATACCGTTGAGCTATTGACGCTCTAAATTCTATTTATTTATTTTTACCATCTGTTTTGTCTATGCAATGTAGTTGTTTTTGCAGTAAATAACACTTCTTTTTTCTATTTTCACAGATAACCCAGTTTTCGACAGGAGTTAAAATTGGAGGCGGTTATCAGAGCTCTGTCCAACAATCAGTACCGCTTATAGAGGAAGGACCCCTCTACAGATCCGAACCCCCCCCTATTCCACCCAGGTGCGGACCTGACCCCCCCTCCATTCAAGAAATTATGAGCAACGGGTTTCTACGACACGTTAGGTGAGGTTTTATACAAAACTTTTATATTGCGAAGCAAATTTGCAAAATATAATATTTGTTTGTGTTATAAAATAAAATTAATATCTCTGTGATTGCTCAATTAAAAAATTCAAAAGACAATTTCTTTCAAAACCAATGCTCATTTGGAGAAACAATACAGTTTTTAGTAAATATAATTTACTGCGTTATCATATAATGTGCAATAAACCGACCATTTTTGGGGGGGGGGGATAATTTTCCAAATTGGTCCAGTAGTTTCAAAGCCTATTTAACACATACACACGCACACACACACACACACACACACGCACACACATACACACACACACACCCACACACACACACACACACACACACGCGCACACACACACCCCGTTCTCGTTCTCGTTCTCGTTCTCGTTCTCGTTCTCGTTCTCGTTCTCGTTCTCGTTCTCGTTCTCGTTCTCGTTCCCGTTCCCGTTTTCGTTCCCGTTCCCTTCCCAATATTTTTGAAACATTCACAGAGCATTATGGACGATATTTGCAGCACGCATTCTGTCAACGTTATGTCAAACGCCATGAGGTTACATTAAAAAAGTTTATATTGTCAAAAGCGCTAAGGTTACGTTAGAAATAATTTAATATAGCAATACTTAAGTATTGCTAAATTTTCTAATTTTCCGCGCAAATCTATTACTTTTTCTTTGGTAAGAACATTCTTTTAAATAAATAGTATCAGTTGCCAGCTTCGGTATTTCCGAACGAATACGACTTAGGAACCTTCAAGAAAAGAGCATACTCATTCCTCGAAGGCCAGCAACGCATCTGCAATACTCTGGTGTTGCAGATGTCCATGGGCGTCAGTCGTTTATATGAATCCTGGTCGTTTGCCCCTTATAATATAAAAAGAACAACAAAAAAGAATTTGCGAAATCGGTCCAGCCGTTCACGCTTGATGTTGAGAGTAAATTTCTCGAATACCACTTCTGTATGTAGAAATAATTTAATATGGCGGTTAAGTATTGCTTAATTTTCTAATTGTCCGCGCACTTTTCCTACTCTTTTCTGTCATAAGAACATTCTCCTAACAATAAATAACAAATGCTTGATTTCTCTAATCGTGTCTGATTGTGAAATGGTGATAAAATATATACCGGACTCTCCCCTCGTAAACTTAGTTCTAAGTCGAATAATATTATCACCAAAGCATCACACATATAAAAAATAACATACATATATGTACCTACATATATGTATGTTAAAAATGACTAGTACCTCTTTCTCACATGAGATCGGCGTGAAGTGACGGCAATGCTGTCGGACTGCCCCCAACGGCGGTGGGGTTTGAACCGGGTACCTTGCGGATTTCAGTCCATACCTTATACCGTTGAGCTATAGAGGCTCTCGCTCGAACTTAATCGGTCAGTTTATGATTAACCGTGGGACATGCATAAAGATGATATAAGCAACGCCAGCAATAATTTGGTGCACCCACGCTTATGGCTGAACGGTCCAATTTGTGATCGCCAGTTTCGACCATGCCGCTCAGATACAAAACTTTTCGTATTTGAAAAGTTCGAAAAGATAAAACATTTTTAAATAAAAAGAAAACTACCTTCAAAAAACACCAAGTAACTAAAAAGTAAAAAAAATAATTAGTACTTTCATACGAATTTAAACACCTAATTATACGTTGAAGTCGGTACCGAGCTAAAAAGGATCCCCGATAAATCGACGCGGATAGTACCGAGTTCAATACATAAATAAGTAGGTGCTTGAAAATTGTATGAAAGTACTGATTATTTTTTACTTTTCAGTTCCCTCGCGTTTTTATTTTATGTCCAATTGTAATTATATAAACATATACATATATAAAAATATGTCTATGTTTATATATATATATATATCTATTTATGTATTTCTAAAAAAAATATTTGTGTATAACAGGCGTCTGTTACCTTTGGTAACACAGGCATTAAGTTTTCTACCTTAGTAGCAGAGGTCCGTGCCTCATATAAACCTTATGTATTTATTCATAATCATATGTTTTTAATTGAGTTTGTAGTGTTCAATGTATTCACGACGTAGCCATCTAGGAGTGAGTGAGAGTTTTTATATACGAGGCAAGTCTGTCATTCTATGATATATCGTTGATGGCCCAATGAAATTAGTTAAAATAAATTGCAATACCCAAACACGTGGCCACAATGTTGTATATGACAGCGATCTGTTTGCTGATAGTCTGCTGTAAGTCTTCGTCAGGTACATCAATAGTTCGTGCATATGCCTTTAGGTATACATTAGAAATTGCGGTATTTATGCAGTTTGGTTACTTTTCCTAAAAATGCATATTCATTTTTCCAAGTTGCTGTTTGCACTCTAATGACTAATGAGTGATATTTCGTCGGGGAAGGCAGACACCTTTTTTTTTTAGGTTTTTCCGTTTATGAATGCTACAATAGGGCATCTTGGATCATATCGACGTTAATATTATACGCACAAATATACATGCATTTCTGAGTTAAAATTATTAAAAAATAACCGCGTCCGCCCGTCTGCTTCCGAATAATCCGCAACAGAGTTACGTTTCGCGCGGAATGTCAGCTTCTCTCGACGTAATATCACTCATTCCGCGTGAAACGCAACTCTGTTGCGGATAGTTTGGACGCTTTGCGTTTTTTTTTGTTTTGAACACAGATACGCATGCATACGTGTGTGCATAATTTTAGCGTCAACCTCGAAATGCTCAAAAATGCCATATTTTTTCATTCATACCCCGAAAAGAAAATGTCATTAGAGTGCAGACAACAGCTTCGAGGAGAAAGAAACATATGCATTTTTGGAACAAATAACGAAGTAAATATCGTAATTACTTACAAAACGTATGAATATAGATATTACGGGCGATACAGAGCAGCAAATGTTATAATCGCAATAATGCAGCTTTTGTGACGGTGTCGATGATGCAGCATTTATTCATTACCGATTTTCTTCTTCTTCCTAGCGTTATCCCGGTTAAGTACCAGGGTCAATTAGATTTCAGAGGATTCGGCTGCGGGGCGAGTTAAGATGACCGATTGCCATCTGACGTCATCCTCGGAATCCCCACGATCTCTATTATATACGAGACACGATCTCTATAACCTTACGATTAATATCACAAAGTGACATTAATCGGGTCCCACAGTTTTACGGAGTTACCACTACTTAACGCTAGGTGGCGTCATCAAACTCCATACAAATTGAAGTTAACTTTACCATCGCGTTAAAGTTCGAAAACTAGTACTAAGCACACTGTTATACGGACGCGCCGACCCATTTCGGCTGCAGGCATGGCACTACCTCTAATTGAAACGTCTGCCGGGTTTAGTTAGAAATAAAACCAAGTTGGCGGGAACGACACCTGTCAAAGTCGCACTTGACGCCGTGACGCGTCCCCAAGCATTGTCCGATCGCTCGTTACTCATCAGACATGCAAATTGGCGTTCAAACAATGTGCCAGCGCGGTGTAAACAAAAAAGTGGCAGCGAATATGTCTTCATGCGACGCGTGTTAAACAAACTTAATTGTCTGTCTGAATTAGGGGTTTAATTATGACATGCGTTTCTTTTTTAAACGTAAACCCCCTAATACGCACGAGAGTTAAAAAAGGCGTTGCGTTAAATCACGGCGTTGGCGCTGTTTCAGCGGCGTCGATGCGAAAATATACGGTATATGTATATACGTGTTGAAAATACATCATTGCTCGATAAGAAGCGTCGCGTTACAAAGTCGCTGTCGTGTGAACACAAAATTAGGAGTACCTATCCTATTTTCTATTTGAACGCTTTTTTAACGCGCGATAAAAAACCTCTCGTGTGAATGAGGGCTTATGGTGTAGTTCAATGTAGTGTCTTACAAGACGAATTAATTTTCAACCTTGACTATGATTGAATTTACGCATTTTGTCATTTTTTGTCCATATTATTCTTATTTTGTCCACAGACAAGGAGGACACAGAAGAGGAGGTCGTGGCTTAATCAATGGTCGGCATTAAAGCCGATCGCTAGGTCGAGTTGCTCTGGCTGCGACCGGGTGATAGATGGGTGACCCATTCTAGCACTGGTTTATATTTGATATCCGACCTTCTCGAAAGGACTTTATTACCCCAGAGAGGTCGCCGGGTTTACCTCTTAAAATGTATTTACCATAACCCACCGTCGGCCCGTGTGGCGGATGGGTATCCGTACCGGATTTCCCCACGTAAAAAAAAATATATATATTTATTGCTGGCAAGAAAAATATTTATCGCTCTTTAAAAACGTTGAAATTTTGTAAATTGTTATTTTTGACTCTTCCAACTCAAATGGTTGCTAACCCCTGATCTAGACTTATACTAGACGCACGGTTTCGAAAACATACGGAAACGAATACAAAAACATTTCGAGTATTCAAGATAAAATATACTACAGAAATCTTATCTACATGTAGTGGACATTATTGAAAACGTGACACAAGTTTAATAACATGTTTGACATCATACATTTAAGTAGTAACGGATGGAAATAGTAGTTTGCTTTGAGGAAATTAAATTATTTTTCATAAATCGGCGAAAATATGTACATAATTTAAGTTAGAATAGAGATTTATGAAGAGAGAACCTTTGAAGACCCTCGCTTTTTTATGTTACAAGGGGCAAATGCGCAGGCAGTGACTATCGACCACCATGGACATCTGCACCATCAGAAGGCTCGCAGATGCGTTGTCGGCCTTTAAATAGGGGTTTAGGGTACTGGAAACTTACAAACCGGTGATAGCATAGCCGCCACTTCACGCCAGTCTTATATGAGAAAGAGGTACTGGTACCCGGACGCGTTGGCACAATTCGACTGTAGACCAATGGGACAAGCGTGGAGCTACCTCTTATTACAAATTAATTAGAGGTAGAGCCACGCCAAAAACTGCTCTGTATAAATTTGCAATCTAATGTGTAATAAGTTGGGATTACGATTATTATAAACACGGCATTCCTGTCTAGGAAATTCCTACCTTTGTAAAATCAGTTATCGTATCCGGTGTTTTCGAATCTCATGTAAGAAAGAGGTACTGGTACCTGGACGCGCCGGCCCGATTCGGCTATAAGCGAGGCGCTACCTCTAATTTAACTTAAGAATCAATCTTCTATTAGTATATATAAAAGCGAAAGGCCACGTAACACTAAATCTATAAAACTGCGGAAAGTACAAAGGTAAAATTTATAGTTAGCACAGTAGCTAGTTCATAGTTAGTAGACAACCGCTAATAACGGATCTTCGATAGAGCCAGATTAAAGAAGTCTAAGGGTTCTTGCCAGGTTAGGCGGATAAAGTCACGAGAAACTGCGTGTTAGGTATATATATTACAGCGAAAGGTCACCTAACACTAAATTTAGAAAACCGCGAGACGTACAAAGATAAAAATTAGCAAGGCGGTTGTTTATGGTTAGTAGAATTTCGCTAAGAACGGTTTTTTTGATAGGACCAGATTAAGAAAGACTAAGTGCTCTCGCATGTTTATGCCGACGTAATCGAGAGCAACAGCTAGTATTAAATTTCTCGTGAATGATCTTCATCGCACAATAACTCTAATAGTGTTTTTAAACTGACGAGACTACGGAAAACAGGTACTCATTCTTCAAACGCCATCTATTCAGCCATCTGGTAATACATTTGTGTATGGACTTCGGTTATCGTTAGATGGACTACCTGCCATTTGACTCCTTCTTAAGATGCCGTAGTTCTACAGGGAACCCTTTTAGTATCGCTCTATCCGTCCGTCCACAAGGTGAGCCCCCCTCCCCCTAGGATCTCGAAAGTAGTGACGTGAGACGTGAAATTTTCCATGTTCATAGAACAAGCTACATAAATTTGCATTAGGAAAATGGTTTTGAGCGAAATCGGAACTTTTGAAGTTATCGTATCAAATAAGAATCCCCTTCTATATAAGCGTATTATCCTGACACACTATTGGCCACTTTTTTATACAAGAACTCAATGGAAAAACGTGAAAATCTGCGTGTCGGGAATATACCTACAAAGGAGCCGCCAAATTCAAGTACCTGGGTTGTTTTATAACAGATAAGAATACGAGGGAAGAGAAGATAGATATCCGGATCTACAATGCCTTTCGGTATAGTGCATCTCTTCATAAAGTGTTGACGTTCAATTTGCTGAGTAGGAAAGCTACGATCTACATCTACGAAACCACATTACGACCACTTTTGATGTACGGTTGTGAGGTTCGAATGTTGACTCTTAAGAGGGAAGAAAAATGATTAGTGGCAGGGAGAAAAATCATGTGCAAGATTCTCGGTCCAAGCGGGAGGTTAAGGAAAAACTTGGAAATTGAAGATTAGGTTGAGGAATCTTACATTATGGGCAGAACTAAGCCCAAAAATTCCGCCGGATCGGCCACAGAGATGACGGGTGAGAATCGACAACTGAAGAAGGCGCGTCTCGCGACTCCAAGCCTCTGCGCCCCTTTGAACCACTAGCCCTGCGCGAGCTCCGGGCTATAGGGTGGCTAGAGGTGGTGGTGGCGGCCAAGACTCACTTTGCAGACGTGTAAGTAATGAATACCGCGTTCAAGATAACTGCGGCCGCCCTCACCCGTGAGCACGATGCAGTCGAACTCGCCGTTGTGCAGCAGCGCGCCGTCGTAGCGGATGGCGGCGCGGAACACGCCGGCGCGCGGGAAGCACAGCGCCACGCTCACGCGCTGGTTCACGGCGTCGTACTCGAAGGAGGCCGCCACGCCCAGCTCCGCCTCCGCCGCGCCCCCCACGGGCGCCACGTCGACGGAGAAGCCCTCGTCGGCGGGGCGCGCGAGCGGCGCCGGGGTCCAGGAACTTTAGCAGTTCGATTAACAGCTAATATAATTGCAGGACATTTATTATTAACTCTTTTAGGAAATTCAATTTAAGATTAGTAGGACGGGAAAAGGGAATATTAGACATACCTATAAAAAGTATTCCTAATATTCTAAACAAAGGGGACAGGCAACGTAATGCCTGTGTTATAAGTAACAGCCGCCTTAATACACAATTTTCTTTTTGGATAGGTATGTATGATTATTTGTAATCGTTGAAGATTATAAGTGTGATAATGGGCGGCCTTTCTCAGCATCAGACAAATTGTATGAAATCTAACTCTAAATCTTTTGAGTTTGAATTTGGAAATGTCTCGGAACAACCTTTGCTACAAATGCCTTTACTAACCTTTAGTATATCGAGAAGATCAATCTGCATCTTGATTAAGTTTCGATAGCTGTGGGGGGTATGGAAGTCTTCACGAGGCATTATATGTCACGACAAAATATATAGTCTTCAAATTGGTTTTTTTATTGCCTACACGTATAAAACCACACGAATCCCATTTTTAAATTATATCTGACAAAGGTCAAAAAGTTAGTAGTACGCCTGATAATAAGTGACTATCGACGCCCGAGGGGTATGCTTGATACCTTAGTCAAAAGACGTTGTCGAGCTTAATCAGAGGACGGCATCCGAATCGATACCCTAGAACCTAGAGGTTAAGTAGCTCTTACCATGGCCAGGTGATAGATGGGTCACCATTTCTCACACTGGTTTCTAAATATCCGACTTCCTCCATATTTGAGAAGGCAAGTAAAACAGAGGATCCGATTAATATCACTGAGTGATATTAGTCATAGAGATTTTGGAGGTTCCGGGGATGTCGTTACTTGGCAGTCGATCCTCTTAACTCGTCCCACAGCCACATCTTCTGCAATCTAAGCGGACCCTGGTACTATACGGGATCCCGCTAGGAGACCTTAGTCGTTTCGTTTCGGAGGTAACACCTGGTTGTAAAGACGTATACTGTTTATATATTGCTCCCATCTTTACGCTTACAAACTGGTT
Organism: Charaxes varanes; assembly: GCA_024363005.1. NCBI lineage: Eukaryota > Metazoa > Arthropoda > Insecta > Lepidoptera > Nymphalidae > Charaxes > Charaxes varanes. Next base: position 717,378 of record JANCMC010007202.1, read on the forward strand.
TTGTGAGCGCTTTTGGTGAGATCTTTCGTTAGGTCAAAGTACTTGTTCGTTTTATCAGTTTGTGTCACGCGTAAGTGGTGTTACTTAACATCATTTAAGCGTAAATATAGAATATCATAACACAGTTGTTGACCTGTCCTGTTTAAGGTTTAGTCAACCACCATTGGCGCTTCCTCCTAGCCTAGGCTTGGAAGGAGTCTCTCCTGCCCGGGATGTTATCTGACCTGATGTAATATATTATAATTATATTAAGGGCTAAACGGACAAGTGGGTTCCCTAAGTGACTACCAACGCCCTAGGAAACTGGGCTTCTACAGATGCGCAGCCGGCTTTCAGGAATGAGTATGGTCTTTCTTCTTTTCTCCTAGCATTATCCTGGTCTAGTACGAAAACACCGGAAGTAACAAGAGATTCAACAAAGTTGTGCGAGGCAGGAAATTCCTAATATGTGCCTACATCCATAAAAGGGGTTGAGTTCAACCAGCTCCTTGACCACGGTCTGTTTGACAGTGCTATTCTCGCAGTTCACCATGTTTGGGTTAGAACAGTGTTGAATGGAAATTTAGAAACACAGACAGAACCCACATTTCCTCTCGTGCTCAGCCTGCTCCTTGACCACGATCTTCTCCATCTTGACCATGATCTCTTCTTCGTTTTGGTTTAAGTAGTATTGTCTGGAAATTTGGTAACGGGGTGGAACTCACATTTCCTCGCGTGCTCGGCCAGCTCCTTGACCACGGCCTTCTCCACGGTGCTGTTGTCGCATAGCTTCTCGAAGTCCATCTCGGGCAAGCCGAGCCGTGCAGCCAGCTCGGCCAGGTGCCGCCTTTATCCACGTTGCTTTCGTCTTTCGTACAAACTTTCGACGTTCGTACAAACTTTTAACCCGTATTTTAGCAATTTGTAATAATTGCAGGTTGATCTTCAAATTCAAATTATGCTTTATTAGGAGGTTTACGGGCTGTTGCTCAAACAATTTCTTACGAAGTAAGATTAGCTTTAATTATGTTATCGAGAATTATTATAATTATAGATTTTAATATAATTAATTTTTTTTTTTATCAAGAATTAATTTGATTTTTTTTTTTGATAATGCCTTTGAGATTATGTTGATTATCTTCTAGATTAGCTGAAACTAATCGAACTCCATTTGATTTTGCGGAAGGAGAAAGAGAGTTAGTGTCAGGATTTAATGTTGAGTATAGAAGAGGAGGGTTTACTTTAATTTTTTTATCTGAATATGCTAGAATTCTTTTTATAAGAATATTATTTATTTTATTATATGTAGGAGGATATAGATTAAGGTTAATTTTTTATTTAAAATTATCATTTATTTCTTTTATATTTATTTGAATTCGAGGGACTTTACCTCGTTATCGGTATGATAAATTAATGTATTTATCGTGAAAAAGGTATTTACCAGTTTCATTAAATTTTTTAATATTTTTTTTAGGAGTAAAAATTTTTTTAAGTTAGTTAATATTTTTAGTATAAATTAATAGAATAATAAAAATTCTTTCTTAAGTTTTCAAAACAAATGCTTTAACAAGCTCATTAATTAAAAATTATTTGAAAATTAAATTATCTCAATATTTACTAATAATAGGATTAATAATAAAATATGAAAAATATAATAAAGTTAATAATTGACTTGTAAAAATATATGGTTCTTCGACAGGACGAGCTCCTGCTCAAGTAAGAAGAATAATTGTAGAAGTTATAATTCAAAATATAATTTGATTTAAAGGATAAAATTGAATTCCTTGAATTTTTTTATTAAAAGTTAAAGGTAAAATAATTAAAATTAAAATAGATATAACTAAAGCAATTACACCTCGGCATAGATTCGTGCCAAAATAGAGCAGTTTTTATATAGATATCTTATTTTCTTAACCCTTAAAATAGAAAAAAATATCGGAGATTCTGAAAAAAAAATTTAATCACTGAGAGATAAACTTTGAAATATAACTTTAAAATGTATGTTAAAGTCTTGGTTTCAGTCAAATTCAATTTAATAAGATACTTATCACAGGAAATATTTAGGTTGCACTTGATACTACGGAACATCCCCCATTTTCATTTCCTGATATATAAATAATTCTAGCTGGGTAAAATGAAAGGAAAATAAGACTGGTCATTAAACAAAGTGCCATTCAAAAGGAAAAAAAAAGATAAATATGTAACGTTGATATCGAATATTAGTTGGCTTGATATTTTAAAACATAATAATAATGAAATAAAAAAAAAATTGACCGCTGTTTATTGTCTGTCACTCGTTACTTTTTAAATATTTAAATTCAGTTATTGGTCTGTAACACATTTTATGCTGCCAGAACCAAATTATATATCATCTGCGATTTTATTCATTTTTTACCAAATTTCATTTATATATAATTGGTTTAGATTATCTCCAGATGGAAAAAATATGTTCCTATTTAAATAATAAATATATTTTTATTCAGTTTTAATTTTATCGCTATTTCTATAACTAATTACTTAATAAGATGAAATCAAATACTATAGTTATTGATTTACACGATGTTAATTCGGAGACTTAATATAAGATCTCATATCGCCATTATATGTAGATACATATATTATAAATCTTATGTTGTAATTTATCATTAGACTTATTAGAATAGTGCGCTTTTTTTTCTTTCAAATCTTTAACAACACTCTTTACTTTATACACTTTTGATTGTCGTTGGATTGCTACCGAATTGAAAATGCAGCTTTGTTTCTTTATATTGAAATGGAAACGTTGATAATACTCTCTAACACTGAAATAATTTTTCAAGTGGGACCAGTAGTTCCTGAGATAAGCGCGTTCAAGCAAACAAACAAACAAACTCTTCAGCTTTACATATTAGATATATATAGATAGAAAATTTTACAAATTTAGAATTAAATATATATATATATACACATGATGCCCATAATTACTGTAATGGCCTTTACAGTTGATATTATATTCATATAGAATTATAGATGACTAAAACATTTTTGACTTTGGCTTGAACAATAAAGAATAGCCTCCATTAAAGTAGTTTTAATCTCAGATTGAGAGATAGAACTATTAATCCCTCAATCACAAATCGAAAAGCGCTTACCAGATGTATCCGATTGAAAAGTAGACATCGAGAGGAATCGAAGCCACACAATAGATTGCTGAATGAAAAGCGAATCGCTTCCGCAAATTATATCGGTGTGTTCAATCTACCCGCTTCAAAGGAGCAAAATCAATTTCGAAGTTGCTCCGCGGTCCGCCATCGAGATATGGGCACCGTTCTTCATTAACTCGATTTTTATCTCGTGATTTTAATAATAATTGGAACTCCTCGCGCATTTTTGACGCGCCGATCAAGATTTTTCTTAACTTTCTTAGATCATCCCTCATCTTTCGCTTCTGCGAAAATCGTTATCTGGCGGTTCCTCTACAATGGTCGCAAAATAGTTTTTTTTATTCGAAACACTTTTTAGGTATTTATCCCTTTTTACCTTTGAGCTACTCACTAACATATTTAACCTTTTGTTGAATGACAATTTACCAATAATTAAGATCGCTTTGGGTCTATTATTTTATTCTATTCCCAAATATATGCTAGTTGGTGAATTAAATAAATAAATAAACTATTGAGGCTCCATCTCTATTTAATCTCCATTAATTATGAATAAGTAAGTAATAAAAGTATTTCTATACTATAAATACTTGCAAAACAGTATAATTATTATTTTATTTTATATTTAGTATTTTCGCGATTAAAAGAAAATTGTTTAATTATAAATCTAAAGGGAAGTAATGATACAAGCAGCATCGTTTTACCGTCCTCAATCAGCCTATCTAAGATTTATTACGATATCTCCACAGAACACTTAGATACAGCTTTTTATCGAATTACAGGCGGAATAAATCGAAAATGACTAAAATGTTTTTTTACTATTTCCTAAAAATCAGATTTTTTGAGTTAGGTCAGTTTAATATTAAGCGCGCGATGAAAATACATTAAATATACATTCATAAATATAAAAATCTTTTTATTTAAATGTTAATAAGAAGTGTTCCTTTGCACTGTGATGTCAGGCGTTATTATAAACGAATTAAAATTATTACCGAATGAGGTTAGTATTTGAAATTTACTCGGAATTTCGCTTCACATTTAATTATGTGCTAAATGTTAACTACATTTTAAGTGCTTAAGTTTTAAGATTTCTAAATATTTCCACGTTAATTAAAATACTTTTTATAACGTACAGTAATTTTAGATGACGATGGAATCTGGAACGGTTTTTGCTATGGTATTATTAAAAAAAAGGCATTTTAGTCCTAATCTTTCAATGAATCAATTTTTCATCTAACAAATAAAAATAGCGTGTACAAGCCTTTGTCAGACAAAATCCGAATGCAAATGCCATCTCGTTATGTAGCGGCCGCTACATAACAAGATGGCAATGATGTCGAGTGTAAAAAAGGTTACACCAAAGCAAAGTAGATGGCGCTGTACGTATGACGACGAACGCAGTACAAACATTGAAAATCTCCATATAAACCAAGTCACGCTAGCGAAGTTTCTACTTACGATTACTATATATACACCTTCCGACGAACAACTGTCGGCGTGGTGCGGCGGTGGGCAACAGAAGTTGCGTAAATCTAAAGATTTGTGGCCGAATTTCGATAAGCCGGCGATCTCTAATTTATTTAAATGCAGACTACAAAATCAGTTTAAGTTTGACTTATGTCGAGCTATTATAGATCAGTTCAGATTTAAAGAACAAAAAGGTTACGTTTCTTATAAGGCCAGTTACACCAAACTATTTTAAATATAAAATTGTAAAAAAAGAAAATATGAAAACATATAACTTAAATGCAACAGGAAAAATAAGTTTTAAATTCACGCGCGTTTCCTTTAACATCCAGGTTACATAAGTTCGGCAAATCCTTTGTTGTAAAACATTTATTTAGAACGGATTCGCACGCAATTATATAGTAAAAGAAATAACTAATACCAGTTAACACGGCGAATACTTAACACGATATTATATAGGTTCATTATTACTTTTAAAAACCGGTAATTTTAAACAAACATTTAAAGCGATTTGCACGCGATTTTGTAGTTAAAGTAAAAAAAATATATTAATACCAGTTTACGTAGAGAATGTTTAACACGATATTATAGGCTCATTTAGCTTTTAAAGAGCGGTAATTTTCTTGCCGTGCAATTTAGTTGTAGATAGTAAATAACGTCATTATAAGAACGTGAGATAATCAACTCGCGTCTACGCGAAATCGCACCGCAGATTGTTGCGAATGACTAGATTAGCTTTTTATTGCCAATTCTCTTGATGGTTTTTAAAGTTTATTGATGAAGGTGTTACAAAGGTTAGTTTGCGTCAACTACTTTCGGTTAATGGTTTTGCTTGGCATAATGTAGTATCATTTTCTGGATAAAATTACCCTGTTATCCCTAGGTATTAAGATAATCTAAATTCCATGTAATTGAATCGTAAAAATTTAACAAAATAATATCCTTATATTCTTATTTATAAAATCACGATTAAAAGGTCCGTGGTCGAAGCGAAACGTGCGTTGAGGCACATCGGAAAGTCAATGTAGTGTTGTGCTTTGGTGGCGGATTCGGTGGTGTAATAATACATTTGGCAGCAACAGAAATAATGATACACGCATATCTAAATAAAATTAAAATATCGGGGTGGTGACAAATTCGAATGCTAATTCCATGTCCCATGTTGAAATTTTCCTAGTGGTATATATGTGTTAGCATCTGTCTGTTCTCTTTATTTAAGATTCTTGTAGTCTAAATTCAGCCCCTGAAATCCTAACATATTTATACAACTATTGCGTGGATTTGACCTCAGTCGGTCAAGTCGTTCAGAAGGCACAAGAGCACTTTCAGACGCACTAACGATCTTACATATAAAAATCCTACGCACTAAATAAACGCTTACCCTAGATATAAGTGGCTATCTTTCCCTTCGTTTCGTATTTTTCCAATCTGTATTCGACGTCACAGTTCTTTTGTTGCAAAATTCTCACGAACTTTCTCCGCCTGCTATTAAGGCTTTTGTTGGGAGGACGATACCAGTTTATTACAGCTCGGACAGAATTTATATATACTCAGCTCTCGTGTTATTAGCAGTATTTTACTATTGTGAACATTTTTATTGCTTTGCCATGCAATTGTACATTAGTCTAATTGAAAGTTAGAATACTTTCGTGCTTTTAATCGACTTCAAAAAATGAGGAGATTCTCAATTCTATTTGTATATATTTGTTTATGTATGTAACGGACACGTTGGTGTCTTTTCCGGGGTTATTGATGGCGATCAATAATACACCAACTTGTCATTAACATCCCGCAGACTGTATATTTACAAGCACAATATTTATACCACAACGTCATGGGAACGTGCCGTCCAACAATTTGGCACAACCTTATCTACTAAATGGGGGCCGACACTAGTACGCACCCTACACAAGTAATCTTTCTTTCGGTCACTAGAAGTTTATATTCTTCTTCAAGTGTTAGTGTCCAAGTCTCACAACCATACATAAGTATAGGCCTTATGACCATCTTATATATTTGGAATTTGGTTTTCCTACTTAAAAGTTTGGACACTAACAGCTTATTTATCTATTAATATTTAGTTCCTTTGCGAAAGTTGTAGAATATTTGAAGAAACGAAATACTAGCAACATATAGATCAATGGCGTCGGTTGTTCTACGTACGAAATGTATCCATTTATTCTAACAAATAAATAACTACGAAGATACAAGTTATTAATTTGTTCTCATATTCTTATAGTTATAAAAAATTACACGCAAAAGAAATTAGACTAATTTGATTTTCTTAAAGTCATGTAACAATATTAAGATAATTTATATCCGAGTAGATATACGGTGCAAAATTTCTCGCGTTACGACCTGTTAAGGAAACTTCTGCGTTACCAAGTTTATGGGCTTTTAAGGATCTTTTTCACATAAATATTTGTCATAAAACGTTGTTACAAAACTTTATGAGAGAGCAAAACCTGAGCAGAATTTATTATGCATAATATTACACCAACACGATATAACAAAATCAGAAATAAATAAAGGATGGTAATGCAAAATAAAATAGGTAACAATATTGTTATTAGTAAGTAAAAAGGAAGGCACTCTGTCAACGTTCTTCCTCATTTATTCCTTGACGATGAAGTGGTGCTTGAAGACGAAACCCGCCGAGGCATCACGGTAGATATTCCAACGAGCAGGCAGCAGGCACCTAAGCCCCTACCGACGCCCATGGACAACTGCATGACCAGAAGGGTAGCAGATGCGTTGCCGGCCTTTAATAAGCTCCATATCGTTTCTCACAGTTAAAAGTTCTCAGGTAACAAACATAAGACAATAAAAAAATAAAGCTGAACTGAGAACAAACATTTACGCACCGAATCCTGACAGAAGTCAACTGCTTAAATATTTTATATATAAAGTAATAAGACTAAAAGAGTTTGTATACACATAAGCTAATATGCACTGAAGAACGAGAGTGTCAAGGTGTTCTATGTATTAGAGAATAAAATAGTTAAATATTTAAAAACAAAAAAGCTTTATTCATGAATTATCGATTATACTTCTGATTTTGAACCTCCTGTTAAAATTTGGCTACCCTTTGAAATTGCACCTATATATATAAAGCAGTCGTCGATCGTTGGTCTTGCTAAAACTCAGAAACGACTGGACCATTTTAAATAAATTCTATTTGCTTTGTTTTATTCCCTTTATTTCCGGGAAGGTTTAAAAGATAAGAAAGAAAGGAAAAGTCAAGTTATTTACAAAATACAAAGAAATTCAGATTTGGTGGCTACTTTAGAATACTTCAAATAGATAACGTACGTACTAAACTTTTTGACTGACATGCTATTTAAATTTTTTTTTTTTAATTGAACATACGGCCAGTGTCACGTTTTATGGAAAATATATAAAAGAGATTGCCTAACTTGCTACGATTGATTGAGACGATTTAAAATTTGAGCAAGACAACGTCTGTCTGCTCAGCTGAATTATAATGTTTTGTTTAAATCATATAATAATACATTTTACAGTGGGACTTTTTAACAGACGTGGTACCGACATTTTCTTATTTAATTGGAGAACTGATACTTTTGCTGTTGCTATGCGTTCTGGCAGAACGAGTGCATAAAGAAGTTAGTCTTATTAGTGACCTTCTTGCTTGCAGACTGTATGAAAACTGTCTAGGTAGGTGCCTACAATACGAAGATTTGTTTTAGCATTATTAGGAATATTTTTATGTGATAACTTTTTATAAATCTTATAAATCTCATGCACGAAAAAGTGTCACGTTCACTTTGCGCAGCTACACAAAGTCCCCGGCCACACTACATGATCATTGAAATGATCATTCAAATGAAGCTATGTTTGGTTAGGTTGCGGGACAGCAATTAGAAAATATGAATCATCGATGCTGTTTCATACAGAATCAACATTAAATACATTTCTTTATAAAGAATATTATGTATACAATATCTGACCTAGTATTCGTTCTTTCCCTTCGATTAATTAATTGTAGTGATTTAAAATAAAATCGCACGACTTAATTGTCGTGTATAAAATCTGTTGCCATCTTCTTTCATAAACAGATTAATGAATACATTTATTTATTTACTTTTACATCAAATAAAACGATGCAAGATGTCAAACTTAAACTATGTACATTGTTTTTCACAATTAAAAATAAGAAATCATAGACAAAAATCAAAACGTAATTCTTCAAATTTAAAACAATACACAATAGAGTAGTTTTTACTAAAATACAAATTGTAAAAAATTATCATAAATGCTAAGAATGAAAAATAAAAATATCTATTTAAGTTCTCAGCATATACCAATATAGCCAATAATATATGATGCCAGTCATCGTGGAGTAGTTCCCAGTGAGGGTTACTGCCAACGAGGGCAGTGAGTGACGTCACCGATCTCGGTATAGGGGGCATGGATCGAGCTATAGTGCGGCAGTGTGAAACCATAAGAAAATTATTTACATAAAAGGTGGTAGTCGAGAACATCTTCTTCTCTCTCTCTCTCTCCTCCTTTACTGCCCACCCCACCACCATGTGGGGCACATGGTGGTGGGGTCAGCCTCCCGAATTTTTTTCCGCCATTTCGCCTCATTCTTGACAACGATAGCATCTTCTTCGTTATTGATATTATCTTCTTTGTTCCTTTTTCTTTTGACGATGCGAATTATTCATTCCTGCAGTGTTTTTATAAAATGCTATTTTTTACCAACAATTAGAATCAATTATGTTTAGTCAAAAAAGTTGTGCTGAATCGAGATCCGTTTAAGTTGTATTCTACGTGATGATATAATAGAGAGGCATTGTGGACTAAATTAATCGATTTATTTTAGTCGCCTGAAAGAAAACGGCGTTTTTTACACGGCATTACGAATAGGGGTCATGAAGTGGCCTTCAATTACATTTACTTAAAACCAAGTTTATAAACTAAGTTTTTTTGTTTAATCTAATTTTATACCGAGGAATGTCCAACATGCCCATACACTCGTTAGAGTGTCTGGAAATGAAGCTGTATTTAACTTGCTGTATAAATTAATATTAAAAATAAATAAACAAAAAAATGGCCAAGAGCGTGTCAAGACTTATATAGAAGGGTTCCGTATCTGATACACTATAAACGTATTTGTTAAATAACTTCAAAAGTTGTAGTCCGATTTCGTTCTAAATAATTTTCCTAAAGAGTTTTTAGCATGTTCTGTCAACATGAAAAATTTCAAGTCTCTACGTCTTATAGTTTGGAAGTTTGGAAATGCTGTGGAGGGGGGGGGGCAGGGACCACCTTAATGGCAGACAGACGGATGGATGTACGGACGGAAAGAGCGAAATTATAAGGATTCCTTATAAAAACCCTAAAGTCGTGTCTAAGCATAAACATTTGAACTAAACATAAAATTGATATTTCAACCTTACAGTTTCTCCAGTTGGATACATTTGTATATATTTGCAGACTGTAATGAGTTCAAAATTGCTTTATAACAGCTAAATATGTAAGGTGTGGTCAGTAATGGTGGTAACAATGAACGGGTACCAGTAGCAAGGTAGCTAAGTACTAATCTTGGGTAAAGGTTTGAATATATCTCACGATCCGAGTGGCATAACCGGACCAAGTGAACATTCTGATCATTTACTATGCTCGGAAGTAAATATGAAATATGTTTGCTTGTAACTGCACTAGAACTAGCCTTTATTGTTTACAACTAGACATTAATCAAAAATTCATTTTACTAAACTTAGTAGAATTTGAGGAGGTGGTGGCCTAGTCAGTGGTCGCCATTTGAGTCGATCGCTAGGTTTAGTTGCTATGGCTGCGACCGCGTGATAGAAGGGTGACCCATTCTAGCACTGGTTGTATTTAACATCCGACCTCCTCCGTGTTTTGGAAGGCACATAAAACAGTGGGACCCGATTAATGTCACTTTGTGTTTAGTTGTAAGGTTGTAGAGATCGTGGGGTTTCCGAGGATGACGTCAGATGGCAATCGGTCATCTTAACTCACCCCACAGTCGTATCCTCTGCAATTTAAGCAGACCCTGGTACTTAACCGGGATTATGCTAGGAAGAAGAAGAAGAAACTAACTAACTAACTATACTAAGGGAAAATTTTACTAAATAGTTTCTTAGTATAACCCTGTACAAAAAATAAAGAATCTTGCTAGGCACAAACGGTACCATACATAAGTGTACAGAATATTTAAACCTAAATAAATATTGGCCCTCTAGTAAAGATTTCCGTTCATAACTTTTAAAATGTGACGAATTTCCTGAAATGCTCTCACAGTACACCTTTAGTCTATTATAAAATATATTGCGATTAAGGAATCTATTCTCATTATTGCCTGTAGTTAGACTAGATAATTCTATAATCTTATATCTTATAGTAACATATAGAGCTGAAGAGTTTGTTTGTTTGCTTGAACGCGCTAATCTCAGGAGCTACTTAACGATTTAATTATCTACATCTCGATTCACGTCGCATACCACATCTCGGGTGAGCATTGCTTTTAAATTACTTCGCATCCATAAAAACTGGGCCACGATCAATGACGTTTTGGTACGTTGGTAATAAATTCATTCACACGTGTGACTTAACCGTTAGAAGAATTACACAATGCTGTAAAACTATTAACTATTATTTCATTTTCGTGCGACCTAGAGTTTCGTTTGACCTTATCTAAGTTGTGTGCAGCGTTTAACAGACAAACTGGCCGTTATCACTCCATCTTTAAGTGTGAACAATGGTTATATCCCAATTATATTCAATGTTGTCTCCTACTTAGCGAAGGTTATCAAAATAGAGGTGTTTGAATTGCAAGAATAATTGCTAAATAGATAATAATTCTTTAACAACTTCGAAGTTGCTAATTATAAAATACTAGCTGTTATCCTCGACTTGGTCCACGTAAAATTAAGTAAACAATTTTAGCGTGATGGTATATAGCCTATACCCTTCCTCGATAAATGGGCTAACACTGAAGGAATTTTTCAAAGCGGCCCAATAGTCCCTGAGATTAGCGCGTTCAAGCAAACTCTTCAGCTATATATATTAGTATAGATATCTTTTATGTCCTTGTTTTAAGTTTGTTTAAGTTATATTGATATGTATACTGTGGTCTTCTATAATTGAAAGCAGTATTTATTGGAGATTCTTGAACAAACAAATGGTTTACATTTACGCAAGCGCGTGACATTCAATTCCACAACCGTGCGGGGCAAACCACTTAGCGTGCTTTTTGTGTGGATGACGATCAGTGACTTATGCAAATGGCTACTGATAAGTTTTCATCTAATCTCGCCGTTTAATGCTCTAATTGATCGTTTGCTAATACACCGCTTTATATCGATACAGCCGACGCTGTAGAACGTTATGAAACTATCGGACACATAACTGCTAATTGTCGTTATAGATAACGATCTTAAAAGTTTTGTGCGATAAATGGATAAGAGACACTTTGTCCAGTTACTTAAGTGCTTACCGGCTTCACAACAGTATGATTTATAAGGAATTATGCCTCGAACAACACAATTTGCCAGCCAAGGTGTTTTTGAAACTATACTACGTTCGAGAAAAAGAAATATACTCACTTCTCAAACGCTGGTAATGCATGTGCGGGAGCTCTGGTAGTGCAGCTGTCCATATGCGGTGATAGGCACTTAAGTATGCCTACTGTCCCTTTATCCCTTGTTATACTGGAGAAAGCTGCGAGTGCCAAGCGGGCACTTCCAAGTAAATCAGTCGTTATCGATATATTGTTAGTTAGACTTGGGTCCTATTCACCGTTCAAACCGATGTCAGTTATGCAAATTGTGACAGAATATTGTCGACAATTAAAATAAAAGTAATTACGCGAACTTGACACAGTTCTCCGATTATGATTTACTAATCAGTTAGCCAACGAATTAATGCGTCGCGTGCGAAATTGTATCGAGGATTTACACTCCAATTAAACGAAACACATAATGGAATTCACAATTGCAAATACCCGCTATAATAATTCGTTGTGGCATTTCGTCCGTTGCACTCTTTTTTTTTAATTTGTAGACAAGACAAGGCCCTGCGTGATTGATTCTGATCTATCATGCTGAGCGGATTGCACAATAGAGTATGCACGTTGTGCGTATAGAAGCTTATCTCATATAGAAATTTAAAAACAAATATGTATTTTAAAACAAAAGTTACTTATTTTTATTTTAGTTAAACCCTTTAATCTAATTTCGCTTGTTTAATAGGCTTTACAATACAGATTTACATATATTTTAAGGTTTAGGAAACTTTAAATATTGCTTGTATTTATAAAGTTCCTAATTTTGAGGCTGGAACTTTAAATGTTTTTGATATAAAAATACCTTAAGCGTACACCGTACCTAACTATAGGTTAGCACATAAGGTTTTAGATACAGAAAAATGCTAAGCCAGGTAGAAAAAAAACAAAAATGTTAACACGGGCCTAAAAGTACATAATGTCAGAGACAGACATAATGACCAAAAAATGATTGATAGAATCAGGCGTTACTTTGCGGAAATCCATGACATGCATGAGAAGCTAAACTACTTTGCTTTACGAATAACTATAAGGTTGTATGACTTAAATAGATTTAATAATTTTGTAGTTTAAGAATCATATACATACATATATATAACTAACTGCTTCCCGTGATTTCGTTAGCATAAAATTAATCCTGCGATGATCCTTAGACCTCCTTGTTCTAGCCGCATCAAAAATTCCATTCTTAGCGGATGTTTACTAACTCTGAACCATTTCTCTACTGCATTTCATCTTTGTACACCCCGCGGTTTTCGAAATTTCGTTCAACATGATCACCATTCGCTTTTATCTGTACTAACATATAAAGCTGAAGAGTTTGTTTGTTTGAACGCGCTAATCTCAGGAACTACTGGTCCGATTTGAAAAATTCTTTCAATGTTAGAAAGCCCATTTATCAAAAAAAATTATGCTATCATCACGCTTAAATTTCACCTGTTTTTTGAACTAATTTTACGCAAACTGGCGGGCACAGCTAGTATAATATATATAAGATACAACCTAACTCGAGACGGGAATTGAACCCAATCCTGGAGCGGAATGCAAGATCAGTGCCAACTGTGCCAACGGGCCAGTCGAATTTTCACAATTAGCCACTTTTTTTTGGTTACTGTTGACCATAATATTATGTTTTTATGGTCAGAAAATCTTCAAAATAATTGTCACATTATTTTCCCTACAAATATCAACTATCATAAATTTTAAAAGGTTAGTAGGATGTCCATAAATTACATTTACAATGAGATTAAAACCGGTACAAATATCAGTAACATAGCCGACTGGTTTATTATTAAGCTATTAAGCCATCAAACGGTATATTTTAGTACCTAATTAATGTGGATTTCTATAAATTTATTTATTTATTTAAGGCTTACCGACTAGAGTACATGTATGTATCTATACTAGTATATAAAGCAGAAGAGTGTTTGTTTGTTTGCTTGAACGCGCTAATATTCGGAGCCAATCAACTAAAAACTATTTCGAAATCTCCATCCAGCACTGAGATACAGCTATTTTTATCTTTTTAACTCTAATACATTTTTGTTAAAATGACAAATGAATAATTACGTTTCAATATGTTTGATCACTTCATTAGCTATAATTAAAATACATAATTTGTTACTATAGTATCGCTTTTATCACATTATAAGCGGAATAACTCGTATCGGCTTTAGAGATTTTTTTTTCTAATAAAGGCTAAGCAGTAATCCCTTTCAGATATTGTATCTTATTATGCATAAAATTATATTTTTGTGAAGTACGTTTAAGTAACAGCTTATATATAAATAAATTACCCTATTCTATTTTATTGTTGTATCTTAATACAAAATAAATCGCCCTCTTCCTGCCCCCTTAATGTTAATTAAACATTTTTTTTCTCATACTACATAGTTTTAATTAACGTAATAACGATCTAACTTTATTCTTAAGTTAACGTTGATCGGAAATGATCAATGATTTCAACTAAAGCTGAGATAAAAAGTAAATAGAAAATTAAAAACTTTCCTTACCCCCTTTACCTTCTTCGAGTTCGAAACGAAAGGAACCGGGAGAGTTGTAAAAGTTTTCGTTAAGTGCAAAGGTAATTTCAGAGTAACCTTTTTGTTCACTTATTCAATGTAACAGGAGTTTGTTCAAAGGAATCCGGAAAACAATTTTGTTACATTGAAATTTAAAGAAAAACTGGTTTTATTCATCTAATTATTTGTCCTTTACGTTGTGTGGAGGGAATCACTATTTAGCGTTAGCATTGTCTTTTATACTTATTTTTTTTTCGTTTCTTACGTTTTTTTTGGCTGGCCCGTTGGCGCAGTGGGCAGTGACTCTGCCTTCTGCTCCGTGGGTCGTGGGTTCGATTCCCACCTCGAGTCTGGGTGTATTATCCATATGTAGACATATAGCAAAAAGCACACAAAAGCAATGATTGAAAGCATTATATTAATAAGTGTTCAGTTACTTATCTATCTAGCCCCTAGCATTTACATAGTATTAGATGTAGAAACTTGAAATTTTTCTTGTCGATAGAACATGCTATAAATTCATTAGGAAAATTATTTTGAACGAAATCGGACAATAATTTTTGAAGTTCTTTAACAAATACGTTTATAGCGCATTAGGTACTGAACCCTTTTATATAAGCGTGTCTTAACACGCTCTTGGCCATATTATTTTAAATATTCTTATTGCCTATGTTTATCAGGGATTATGTGGGTTTCTAATGGTGAAAGAATTTTTTAAATTGGTTTAGTAGTTTCAGAGCTTATTTAACAAACAAACAATCAAATATTTCCTCTTTATAACATTAGTATAAATAACTATATGCTATGGCGTTTTGCTCTATTTCTTATACTTAGGTTTTTCCCCTATAGCTCTGTCACCTCGGCATATATCCTAAGGGCAGCGGTCGTTCCATTCAGCTGGTAAAAACATGTTCCATTCCACGTATAGCTGACCCTATTTTAAAGAAATAGTCTGTTTTAGCTTTTTTGTTATCTGTTGAAATGCACTCTACATTTGCATTACTCTATGTTATTATATATTGTTTTGTTGTCATCAATTTAATAGGAATTCGTGCGTTTAATGATGTCTTGATATCGGTGCTAACACGCTTATGCAGTTCAAATATCTGGACGTTAGACAAAAGTCCATAAGATAAGTGGCTTAATCTTCGACCTCGCTCTAGCTATCTACTCTATGCCTACGTGCTCTATTCTATATTTTACTTGGGGCAAACGAGCAGGTAGCTGGCAGCTAAGTGCCTAATGACCATGGTCGTCAGCTATATTTGAAAAACTAAAGTTAGAATGTATCACCCATCCATGACCGGTCCAAACACGGAAGAGGTTGGCTAGCAAATATAAACCAGTGCTAGAATGGGTCACCCATCTATCACCCGGGCGCAGCAAGAGCTATTTAACCTAGCGACCACTGATTAGGCCACGACTTTCTCAATTAATGGCATATAATTGTATATTTAATTCATTATACATATATCCAAAGGCAATGCCCATCACATTTGACCAGAACAATGTCTATCGAGTCAGCTATCATATAAAAATCCGATCAAGTTTGACCGCGTTCACGATTTAGTTTATCATTGAAGATTATATGAGATTAGAACAAACCTTTCGATTCAAGTCAAGTGCGCACCTCTAAGGCCTTTAGCCTTATTATATACATCTTTGTTCGTAAGATACTGTATCCCGATCACAAACAATGGTATCCTTAGCTCATAAAGCAAGCAACAGTACAATGGTGTAGCTGATATCATAAAGAAAATCAAAGGATGTAATTCTGATAAAGCTAAGCTTTAGTAAGCGGATGGAAGTTTTAGCTTCGATATCTAACGTATAACTTCTAATTTATATAAGCTGCCAAAGAGAAACTTAGCGGTTAATATATGCGAGTCATTGCAAATAGATGCAATATTTATTTATGTCATATTTTTAATAAACAAATGTTGCCTAAAGTTCAAATTCTCAGTTCCAGTAAAAGGTGAAAACGCAAAAAAACTAATGCGAAATACAACATTTTCTCACTGAAATACATAATATCATACTTACAATTATTTTATTTATTTTTAATCTAATTTATTTAAGTGTCTTAAATCTATTTAAGATTATGCCAGACCCATCAAAAAAAAAAAAAAAAACAAATAATTGTTACATAACAAATAAATACATATCTATAATGATTTACAAATGCGACAATTGAAAGTCACGACATATAATTTTTCACACTTTTAAATCAATTCAAACTGTCATAACAGAATAGCGCAGTTAAGACAATACTACCCTTAAGCATTGTCAAGACAGCGTATTTATAAAGAATTCGCTTTATGATATCTAGACGTAGAGGCAGCATCCGATCCAATAGATTTTCTTAAGGGACAAAACGCCGTGTAAAGCAAATATCGGTCGGCGGTATCCCTTTGTGTAACCTACGCCATTGTCTCGCTGGGGCGTGCCTCGGATGCCATCGGCGGCATCAGCTTCTAAATAATCCACTCAACTCCCATTACAACTTAATACGCCTGCCCTAATGCCCCTTAACTGACCTCCTCGATATGAAGCATGGGAAGAGGAAATCCACTTCCTAATGCTGCAATCTTACGCGATTGTTATGAGGGACAAAAGTTTGTATTGGTTATTATTAAAGACCGTTAATTTCCTCTATTGGAACCACAAAAGCGATAAGTAATAAATAAATAAATAATCGATAAGCTTTTCTTAAACAACCAAGCTAAGGAATGATGTTTTTTGTCTATTGTATTTAGTCTTTGGATTAATTTTTTCTAATCTTATTTTATTCTGGATGAGGTATTCTAATTAAAAAAGTGGCAGTGCCTTAAAAGCCTTTTCTATATTAGATATCGATGCTTACATATTTCTGTTTTTATTTGAGTTTAAACCTATGCAATAAAAAGATTTTTGTAACAAATTTCCCTTACTAAGTTTTGTAAGGGGCAGCCGAACTACCCCTTTTTACCTATAAAAATGTATCTAACACTAGGCTTCTCCTTTTTATGTATTAAATGTAGATTAGCATATCGAAATGACCTTTGAGTACGTCAACCGCATTACAATTCATACACAAGGACTTATCCCGGTTACTTCTTTGAACCTTTGAGTGTAAGTACAGTAAGTATACCATAAAAGTAGGGAAAGGTAGTATTATATCTATTCACACAGATATATTATTAAAAGGTTTCTACCAAGAAGTACGACAAGTGTAAGTAACAACTGCAAAGTACTCATTCAATTACATCGAAGCAGAGGAGCAGTGGAGACAAAATGTGGCTAAATGTCGCCCCATATATTCGTGTGTCGTCGCAAAAGTACGTCACGTACAATAAACCCAATTTACGTGGATATAAAATATGACCGCCGCAAAATTGCTTTCCGATTGCACGGAGCATCATCTTTTAAATTGAATATAAAATGTACCTACATTGAAAATGACCGAATAAATGTTCCGCTCTCTGCATTTTATTTAAAATTATAAATTGATAGGTTTAGGTGTGTTCTGAATAAAAATACATAAGCACGAAGCATAAGTTTCAAATATAGCCGTTCAGACTGTATTTGGAACATTTATTTTATCTAAATACTTTTGTCACCTCGCGATGTACCTATTTCGAACAAAAGAAAAGAAAACACCTCGAAATCAACCACTCTTTGAAATGACATTTGGTCAAGTGATTTTTCGACCTAAAACCTATATACATATTAAAAAAGATTCCTCCCATCTTGGTCTGAGAAGGACCGATAACAAACTAAATCGGGTACTGTTATCGCTGTTATATATTATTTTAAACATGGCTATGGAAATGTATTTATGTAATTTTAATTCCTGCTATTTTTATCAATATTAAAATATATTTCACGCTATAATTAAACACGCTATAAAATAAAGACATTTGAATTTGAAAATCTCCGACCAAGTTTAGATTCCAATTTTGGTATATTTAAATGAGCTAATATTTAATAACAGAGATGAATTTCTTAGTATTCCATGGATGTACAACGCGGGTGCCGGATCCATCGTGTTGCAGAGCAAGGAACTATATCAGTGCCTGTGACTTCCGACCCAGATGTAGGTTTAACGGTACTCTTTGAAGTATTTATAAAGTAAAACTAATCTACAATGAATAAATGTTCTCTTTAAAGAACAGCAGGATTACTTAAAGTAGGTCTTATATACTCTTTAATCTTTAAAGAAATATTGGTTGATATTCTCAACACATATCTAATACGTTAAAGAGCGGTTGCATAGAAAAAGTTGTATTTTTACCTGTGGTCACCATATTTGTTTTAAATTTAACTTTTTAAGAAAAATATCTCTAAGTGAACATTTCTTGAAGACTACTTATCTATTTGAAGCATTCTGAATTTCTGAAGTATAGAAAAAGTCTGCGTTGTTTAGATTTTTTTTGTTTTCCTTCTTCTTTCTTTCTTTTCTTTTAAAACTTCTCTAAAATAAGGGGAATGTAACAAACCAAACAATGTATATCAATCCAGCCGTTTTTTAGAATCCTATCGAGACTAACGAACAATTATTGATTTTATGTACACTCACCGGCACAAAATAGTGTCCATGCACGTTGCGTATTATATTGTTAAAATAAAAGCAGATTTCAAGGTAAACCTTGAAATCTGCTTTTATTTTTATTTCATTAAACTCATTTTATTTATTAGAAATTTAAGTAAAAGTGAATAATTAACGTGTTAACGTGAATAATTATTATTAATATTAACAAGAATCAATAAATAGCAAAAAAGGCTTTTAACTTTGAGTTAAACTTATAACGAATTTAACCATTTCTGGTCCTAATAAGAGTCTGCAGGCAAACAAGATAGTCTGAATCATGCTCAAAATGTGCAGTTGAGCCTTTTTTTTCAGGCGGCCACCACAGCAGTCTTCAACTGACTAAGTGCTTCTGAAGGGTCAGGCATAGATTTTGACTCTTTTTAGGATGTCCCAGACTCTTTCAATGGGATTTAAGACTAAACTTTGTGCAGACCACTCGAAATTTTGTACACCTCAAATTCAATTAATAGGTCCCTTTTGTTTGACGCAACCAAGACAAAATATTGAACTTGGCTCTCTTTTCACATTTATGTTTTTCATATTTTTGTAATTAAACATTTAGCTTGCAATAAATATTGTTATAATAAAAAATCTCAAGATAAAACCTAGGCTATGTTTTATCTTAAGA
Organism: Charaxes varanes; assembly: GCA_024363005.1. NCBI lineage: Eukaryota > Metazoa > Arthropoda > Insecta > Lepidoptera > Nymphalidae > Charaxes > Charaxes varanes. The sequence continues at coordinate 737,236 of JANCMC010007202.1, forward strand.
TTTTTATTGTTAAAATTGGACTAAATTACAAATAGTTGCATAATTTGATCAAAATGGCTTCAGTAGTTTCAGCGTTGATCGCGAACGTACTTCATGCCACGAGAATTTCATTTACATGTGTAGATATAAAGAAGAATGTATAATTATTGCTTACATTGCCTATTTTAAGGATCGTATACGTAATGTGAAGAAAAAAAAAGACATTTACGGCGAGCGTAAGGCTTCTGAGAGATTTCCCGTCACAACGAGATCTAATCTTTCCGTTCCATCTGGTGGAAAGCGCAGCTGACATCGACTAAATGGTTCGTTAGGCCCGTAGCGAGGCAAATCGAATCTTCTAGATCGAATTAGCAATTGCTTTCAGCCTCTATTATTTTTGTTCCCAGACGAAATATTGAACCTATAATATCTCAACGGTGCAATCTACTTCCTAGCGTACACCAGGGTCACTCAGTGACGTTAAACGAGTCCCACTGTTTTACGTGTCTTCCGAAATAAGGAAGACATCAAATATAAACTAGTGTTAGAATGGGTTACCCATCTATCACATGGTCGAAGAAAGAGCAACTCACAGCGGAAAATCAATGTCGTATTTTTTCTTTTGCATCTCACGCAAAATTAGCATGACAAAAGCTGAGCTGTACACCCTTTTCTTGAGGTAGTGAAGACAGTTTAATTTTAAGTTAGTAGTGTAGGTAGAATTATTAGTATTGTATTATCTACTACGATTACATTATTATCTTAAGTTGTTTGCAATATCTCGTTAGAAATAAGGTTATTTTTCTGCAAAACCACTTCAATATCTTCTCGAGTGCCTCTTCAATCATTAAGCTCTAATGAAGAACACTTGGGTGCTCAATTGCCGATTAATTACGGGTTATAGAATTATTCCGAACGAGTGAGCAATTGGGGAATAAGCGCCTGCGAAGAATTTGAAAGCAAATATTTGTAGCCGTAGAAAAAGAATTATTTTCTATGATTTATATTGCATTTATATCATAGGCTAGGCACTAAAACTAAGTTGAGTTCTTGTAGAAGGGCATGTAGTGCCTCAATTACCCTTTACTTACTTATTTACACCACCACATTTCATGTTAATTATCCGAGTGAGTTTATTAAGTGTCAAACTAGATATCTTATGCTTTTCTTTAAGATTGGTTTGATTGAATTCGTTTTTTCTTGTAATTCTGTATGTGTATTAAGTTTGTATATTAATACCCAGTGCATTATTTAATGTTGTAGAATACACTTTTATTTATTTTTAAATTTAAAAAAAAATATTTTTTATAAGTTATCGGTTATAATGGTTGAACTGTTTAAAATCAAAAGCGATGGCTATGATTCACGGCCAAACTCGAATGAATTTAAGTTTTAATCAGTCCATGTAAAAATAAATGTTATTTTTTACTATTTCAATAAAAAAAAAAAACGTTTTTTAAAAGTAACAGAAAATCTTAAACACGTATTAAAAATGTACATAGTTCTACTAGGCGTAAAGCAAAACCGCAGCCATAAAAATAACACGTACTTAAACAACGATTAATTGCGGGGTATGGAATTATTTCAAACGATTAAGCAACTGCGAATGTCTGAAAAAAATTAGTGTAGGTAATAAAAAATAATATTACATATAGTAGTATGTACAGTTTAAGTAATAGTTTATTATTTTGCACCATCCCGCTCTCGTATCATCTATTTCTTTCCGCGGCTGTTACCTATAACACAGGCATTAAGTTGTCTACCTTAGAAACAGACGTCCGTGTGTCATATAGTCTTGTATATTTATTTATTTAACCGGGATCCTGTACCAATACTGATAGTATAAACGTTTTAAAAACTAAATTTACATGGGTTCTTCACGCTCAACTCCAAGAAGAGCTATCGTCGTGACCAGCTTCAAAACAAACTGAAACTAATCAGCTTATTTAAACTAGCTGGAATGTTTTAAAATGTTACTGGTATTCATTTCAAACTAAATAACGTCAATTTTTATTCGAAACTCTTCTCCCTGGTCCCTAAATCCCCACAACTCAAAAATACCCATTCCGTCAATTGGCTAAGTAAATGAAATGCTACCCAAACGATAAACCGGTCTCTGAACTTTCTGTAATGGGGTACGTTGGCCTCGCGTGCTTTTCCCCGCTGTTATTATTGCTTAGATATCATCATACCGTGGGCAGTGGTTGTAAGCATGGAATCTATCCTTCTATACTTAATATATAAAACTGAAGAGTTTGTTTGTTTATTTGAACGCGCTAATCTCAGGAACTACTGATCCGATTGGAAAAATTCTTTCAACGTTGAAAGCCCATTTATTGAGGAAGGCTATAGGCTATATACCATCACGCTAAGACTAATAGAAGCGGAGCAACAATGAAGAATATTTCAAAATCGGCGATTTTTTTCTCCTTTTTGAGAGCTTCCGCTGCGTGCGCTGTGTATACGGTTAAAGTTTTGCAAAACAGAATTGTTCCTCTTTAAAAGTTCTACAAAAAAGCTCGCGACGGCATATATCTTTTATGTTTAAGTCCTTAACGTCATAATGGTGAACTATTACGGAACGGGAACGGGTACAATATTATAGGATAATAAATAGTAAGTAACCCAACGTTCGGGCAGGACAACGTCTGCCGGGTCCCGCCTGTGGGCCTAGCACGAATATTTTTCATCCTAAGTACAGTCGAATCTTCGAATTCGAATGGTTCGAAATGTTCGTGCTAGGGCCTCTGGCACGAACTTTCTCGATAGTTTTACTTACTGTTACGTACGAAACCGAACATCAAATTAAATGTTAAAGCTACCGCTTTACATAAGTTTATCGCTAAATATTGCTACCACAAATGTAATCAGAACTATATTTGATGTTTCGTTTAAACGTAAAAGTAAGTAAACCTATCGATAATGTTCGTGCTAAGCCTTCTGATTCCCGCAACTTCGTCCACGTATAATTAAACTTGCGAGTGCCCTTAGACGTCGTTAGTCGGCGGTTTCAAAAAATCCGTTTTTAATACTACTTTCCTACTAAATTCATCTTAATACCTCACGTGGATTGCGAGATTTATTGTGCGTTCCGATATACACTGCGGGCACTGTAAGCTGTGACGTCAATTTTGTGTACTATAAAGGTGTTCCTTTTCATTTGCTGTACTGGTTACGGTTTAAAACGGAACGCGGCCCCGTTTACTAACTTCCCCATTTCATTTTTACTTTTACAAAACCACTATATTACAAACCCACGGTTTATCTTCGCCCACGATTTTTTAATATTTTTTTTCTTGTTTCTCAATTTCCACCACAGCCTAAATGCCCGTTCCATTTGAAGGTACTATGTTGTATTCATTATTTGCTTCACTCTTCATTCCTATCGTTCTTCTAGTTCCTTATTAAAAGAGTGGCTAACGAGTTTCATGCTGATTCTTCTCGTGGCTCGACTCTTCCCAATCAGTGGTAGCTTTTAAAATATTTGACGATTCAAAGGAGCTTGTAAAAGTCTACTTGAATAAAACATTATTTGAATTTGAATTTATACAAAATCCGGGTTCGTCTTTGGATGTTAAATTGTTAAATTAATAACAAGAGCCGTTCTGTTTTTGATTGATCACGTGATCAAATTACTGAGAGCACTGAGGCTCGAAGCACCAGTGCTCACAGTACAAAAATGGCAACTACTTATGACGTCATACATTTACATAGGGGTACTGCGGCAGTATACTGGTAGTCTAAACCGGAACGAATTTATCACCAGCGTGAGCACTGGGCATTGCTCGCAGTGTATATCGGAACATACCTATATTATATTATAGATTAAAGTATTCATACGCATGCGTTATATTGTCATTGATAATAATTAGTATATATAACTCATTGTTTATCAGCAGTCAACGGATACGCTCAGAGTTGAGCAGACGTAATCATCATGCTTAGTAAGTGTATGATAACGCGTGGCGTACATGTGACGAACGCGCTTAAACGGACTCATAACATAAGGTGCGTAATATTATTAACATGTTATTAAAAAGACAATTAACATAAGCGTTGGTATGATGACATAAAAAGGACGCGGGTCTATTATGGCAAGGAATAACTCAAACACGAGCAGAATTAAAAGAGGTATTTGCGCACAAGTCGCGAGGACGCCCAATACATAATGTAATATACTATGATACTAATTAAGAACTAGTCTAAGTACTACTATCAAATTTGTTGGCAGTAAAGGTTTATAATTATAAATAAGCGGACCCAGAAGACACTGTCGTGCCCGAACGTCGCGTTATATACTATTTAGTGCATTCTATAAAAAAATTAAGCTAAGAACAGGGCTGTCCCTGTCATAGGGTGAATGGAGCGTCCGCTCCAGACGCCAAGTCCCAAGGGGCGCCAAATCCGAGGTTGGCCCCTAGCTTGCGGCTCTTGTCAGTCTACCCTCTATGGACTGAGATAATTTCGTTTATCTGATATTCTAAATTGAAATGCACATTCTTTAAACATGTCTTGCAAATATTCATTTTTATTAATTGAAATCATCCTTTTCATAGTTAATAACTATAGGAACAGTATATTTGTGCCGGGCTGCCTATTAGAAATGGACGCAATGATTTTTAATTAATTTTTTTTATGTAAATTTTAACTTATTGTACAGGAAAATGACAAAATAAACAGAAAATATTGGTCGACCAACTTTTTTTTGGCCGTAACCACAAGGAAACTTGGTTTAATCAGCTATTTTTTGGGTGATTTTTTTACGTTCGTATGTTTTTGAAATAAATTTGTATTAAATTAATGCAATTATTATTCTCTTTACGGTGATATAATGCTGCCAGGTTTGAAGTGGCCGCAAAAAGCGGTGGCCTTGAATTAAAGTTACGCGAGTATGTGAGAGACTTAGCGCATAGCTCCGCGCATCAGTCAAAGACGGAGCGCATTTTAACCCGAAGTCTCATAACGTGAAAATTTGTCATTCCTTTTAAAATACAATAAGATTAAAAATTATTATAATGAAAATGATGCTAGTTCAGTTTTACTAGTCCACTGCAGGACAAAGGCCTCTCCCATGGCTGGCCTTTAGCTCGATCTTCGGCTCCAAGCAACCGATTTCTGCCAGCCACGCTAATTACGTGAACAAAACTATTCTGTAGCACCGTGTGCATAAGGCCGTGCGCAAAGTGTGGATACGTTTTGATATTCGTTATTGCAAGATTCTTTATCATTTTTAAACGGTTTCCTAGTATGTTTCTTGAATCTTCCGCGTTTATTTTCACAATCAATATTAAAAACCCTTGTCATACTGCGACCATATCTTATAATTTTTCCGACACGTCAACAAAGTTACATTTGTCATGGTCACGAGAAGACCCTAGGACATCTCTCATGAGCAATATGACCAGGCTTTTGAATAATTATAATAGGTTTACGTTGTGTTCCATTCACTGTATCAAATACTCCTTGTCCCGAGTCAAAGTCCCTAGTCTATGCAATTTTATAATTTTCTTATGCCAGATAGTTAGGTATCCTTTAAAATCTCTGAACTTTAACCACTGAATGTTAG
>JANCMC010007202.1:742880-756450 GCA_024363005.1 Charaxes varanes
TTTATGTAGCATCAGTATAGATTCGTGTGCAAAGTGCGCCCGGCTTTAGATTAGTCGTTCATGTCTGAAGCGATGAATGACGCGATAAGTCCCTCTCGATCTCGCGTATCTTTAAAACTGGCTGTGTTATAACATCGTAAAGAGGAAACATATCTTTAATTTAATACCCGATTTAATTGAAAAAAAATATATATATGAACGTAGAAAGTCAGAGAAATACCTGATTAAATCAAGTAAATGCGGCCAAGAACAAGGTGGCAGATCAACATTTTCTAATTTATCAAACATTTTTCCGTCCACTGAATCTGGGGTCTCGTTTGTACGTCCCGCTGTTTTCGAGAATACATGAAAGATGACCTGTCGCGCTTAAATATATAAGTACCTAGATATTACAAATATTACTTATGGAATAAACTCCAAAAACCTAACCTAAGTATTTTTTTTATTCCGCTACAAAGCTATAGTATATGTACGCAAGTCTACGAGCTTAATAAAACACGTTAAAGATAATAATTATCTTATAAGTGAGGAAATACTGTTATCTAGTATCTATTATATAACGTTTATTTATTATCGTATTAGATATTTTTATAACGTAAACACTTCATATAATTGTGACAGGTTAAGGGTATGTTCCGATATTCACTGCGAGCACTGCTGAGTGCTCACGCTGGCGATAAATTCGTTCCGGTATACACTGCCAGTATACTGCCGCTGTACCCTAGGGAAATGTATGACGTCATAAATAGTCGCCATTTTTGCACTGTGAGCACTGGCGCTTTCGAGCTACTGCGCTCTAAGCACTTTGATCACGTGATCAATCAAAAACAGAGCGGCACTTGTTAAAAAAATTAACAGTTTAGCAGTATTACATTATTAAAAAATCGTGGGTGAAGACAAATCGTGGTTTTGTAAAATTAAAAAAGACGCCAAGATAGTCAGAGCGTTTTGGCGCTAAAATTTAAGTGGATTTATAAAAACTCAAAATTAACCAAGTGAAAATCTGTTTTACGATGAAATATTTAAATTTTAGGTTTAGTTGACTGCAACGCGTAATGTAGACTAGTTTCTGAAAAATATTCAGCTAGCCTATTGAAAACTTTAACAACGATTGTGAAAAAGACACGAATAATTAAAAAAAAAGAATAATAAATACACTGTTGTGTTTAGCTGTTTATATCATAAAGTGCGTTCAGTCTAAAAATGCACGCCCTCCAAAATATCATGTTTAATAAATAAATTTTAAAAGTATTTACCTCTACATGCAAAATAGTGTATAGACGCTAACTCACAAGCTCGTCAATATTCATTGGCGTTTAGTTAGTGTTTAAATGTAAAGTTGCTGCGCACACACAAGTAAGCGTTACAAATTTACTGGAGGGGCGTGCATTTTTACACTGTACGTACGTTACTTACACTAAGAGTTCTGAGATTTCAGTATGAAGAACGATTAGTAGGTATTCAGTTATCATCAAGTAATAAATATCATTTATAGATAATCATTTTACAGCTGATAAAGTCGTGATCAAACGTTAATCTGTTTATAATAAAAAATATATTTAATATTGATGCTATTTAATATAACTCTGATACCACATGGCCGTGACTCCACCCATTTTATGATATTACGATCAAACCCTCTAATCTTTGATGTAATATTAATTTTACGACGGTGTTTATGGCAGATACTAGTTACATAAAAAGCTAATTTCACTGTTAATAAATAAATAAATATATACAGGACTATATGACACACGGACGTCTGTTCCTAAGGTAGACAACTTAATGCCTTTTATTAATTTAAGTTTGCTTTAAATTTATTTTGAGACCCTTCAGAGTTGCAGTGACAGGTGTAGTTAAAGCAAATAGAAGAAAACACAGCAATTTCCTGAACGCCCCTGATGTGGAAACACACGGGATCGAAATTCGATTGAGACCGCTCGTATTTGTGATAATTTGATTGGATCATAGATTAATATTAACTTTCGACTAGCTGTGCCCGCGAGTTTATCCGCATAAAATTAGTAAAAATAGATTAAATTTTGGCGTGATGATATAATAGCCTATATAGCGTTCCTCGATAAATGGGCTATCTAACACTGAAAGAATTTTTGAAATCGGATAAGTACTTCCTGAGATTTCCAAGATTCGCGTGTTCAACCAAACAAACAAACTCTTCAGCTTTATATATTCCTAGCAGTGCCGCGACTGTGTCCGCATAAAATTAGTTAAAAAAAATAGATTAAATTTTGGCGTGATGATATATAACCTTTCTCGATAAATGGGCTATCTAACACTGATAGAATTTTCCAAATCGGAAAAGTAGTTCCTGTGATTAGCGCGTTGAAGCAAAAAAAACAAACAAACAAATAAACTCTTCACGTTTATATATTAGTATAGAAAGAAAGAAAAAACATTTATTTCAAAACTAGATGCATAAACAAAATATAGATAAATATAGACAAGGTAACTGCTTGGACACTTAAGGTACTTAAGAAGAGTACTCCGTACTCTATTGTCGTTATTATTATGCAATAAAAATAGGTGCTTAATTTTTCAACAAATTTCCTTGAAGTTACATAAAGTGTGGCCTTACGTTCCCGTGTGGCGAATTTACGTTTGCAGCGTGTACTCACAAATAAGCACCGGCGCCTCCCGCGCGCCTCTACCAGTTGCATCACTCGCCGCGTGACAGTGACCTCACGCTATGTCCATGCGTTTCGTTGACGTACGGAAGACCCTTATAATAACAAAATATTTGTAATCAAGCTATTATATATAGCTGTTATATTCGTTATACTAAAGCAAGACAGAGCTCAAAGTATTTATAAATTTTTGTCCTTGAAGTCTACAAAGTTCTACAAAACTTTGCGCAGCTACACAATGTCCCCGGCCACACTACATGATCATTGTAATGATCATTCAAATGAAGCTATGTCTAGCTCCGGCAATTGACAATTGAATTGACGCATTCTCTTTACTATTTTCATATACGTGCTGCCTTAATGACTGTTAACTTGGGTATTCACAAGTCACAAATGAATTATTCATACACACATTCCAATTAGGGTCGCTACGATATGTTTTTCATCAATAGTGAACGCTGTATAAAGTAATCTCTTTTTATTTTATCAACCACATCTGCGACAACCCTATATTCAACTTTACCGTTGACGTCGATAACTATCTATGGTGCCAAGGCCCGGTTCACTTAAGTAGACTTTAATAAATTCTTACTTAGTCTAAAAAGATCTTCAATTAAGATGTATAATGTATGATGGTAAATACTTGTTAAGTTCTTTTGTTTTACAGTGGAAACTTTACTAATTTTTTTTTTCATACTTATTTTATAAGCGTCTTTATAAATGTGTTTCCAAAAAATATAAAATAAAAAATACTTTCCAGGCTTTCGTACAATTTTACATACTACATAGTTCGGTAGAAGTCTAATTGCAAGGGGTCATGCAACTCTCAAGGTGTTACATTTTGAGAACCTCCTCCCCCATGGTATGTCGTAACATATTTAAATATATTACACATTCGTAATTTTTTTCCAATTTTAAAAAATGTTTTTAATTTTTTCTTGCGACGTCACAAAGCTTATGCCTCCTCTCCCTGTATGTTCACACAATATCAAATTTTGGTGATACCTTACCCACTACTATCATTCAGTGACATTAATCGGATTACACTGTTTTACATGCCTTTCTAAACACGGTGAAGGTCGGATATCAAATATAAACCAGAGCTAGAATTAGTCACCCATATATCACCCAGTCGGAGCAAGAGCTACACAAACTAACGATCGATTTGAATACCGACCACTAGTTGGGCCACAACCTCCTCTTCAACAAGATCTTTGAAAAAATGATATAAATTATTACGTACGAGGCTTTATTGAATAGTCCCACCATAGAGGCGGTATTTATCTTTCATCTATGTTTAAAAAAATATTCATAGATGCGCAAAAGCATTAGTACAAGTCGACATTAAAGTAACGACAGAAAAAAAGAACAATAACATTTACTTTTAATTGAATTAATTTGCTTCCATATTTGTAGTAAATGTATGCAAAGAGGTTTTCGCATTCTGTAAAACTCATTAACAATATCGGAATCTTGCCAAGACGCTGTTTCGGTTAGAATAAAAAAAAAGCATTCGCCGCCATTTGCATTACGTTCCCATGAAATAGTACTAGAGCAATCGCAGCTTTTCAACAGAAATATGAAAGGTTATGTGATAACATAACAGACCCCTTTTTTGTTATCACATAACCACTAACCATTTTACAACTTTTTAACCTTTTAATAAATCCAAAATAACAGTATGTATATACTTATTTTATCTTTATAGCGTTTTAAATAATTCGGCTCAATGAATGAATCAATTTTAGACTCTTCCATAGCCGTATTTTTCTAAATTAATGGTGAAAGAAACTCTTCATATTCTACCTAGCCCAGCCTACCTTTATCTAGTACTAGGTTCCGCTGAAAATGTAGGGTGTGATTGTGGCCCATTAGCCCCCTTATTCTGGCTCTATCGAAAAATCGTACTTAGCGGATGTCTACTAACTATACATTACTTCCTTCCGGAGGAGAGAAAAGATGCGGATACTGCTGTCACGGGCGGTATAGGGGAGTGACAATAGCAGGTAGGGAATTTCGACTAGCCGGCGATCTCTAGCAATATTAATTTGCTCTAATCTCAAATTCACCATTGGAACAAATACCAAAGGGAATACTAATGAAATTTTTGGTAGCTTTATTTATACGTCACGGACTAACTAATCTTTAGAATATTGTAGTATCTTTGATAAGAAATGATCTGGAAAGGTCCCCCAAATTTTCAGCAATGCCTCATCCATTTGCAACTCGTCACGTTCAACGGCACATTGTCTCCAGCTCTTTGTAGTCAACGATCCGGCGCCGAGAGTAACTAATTACAACTCTGCGACGCTGCGACCTTCCCTGATACAGAATAGCTCAGACGTGGCGCAAATTTATGTACACCCTTATTTCGTAGATAGTAGTGGTATATCGTAACGAGAATTCTCGTTAAAATAAAACAGATCACTTCTTAAATATTAAAATATCAAGAAAATTACTGGAAATAGCTTTATGAACAAAATAATAAATGAAATTAGTTAGTAAAATTGGTTCATTTTCTAATAGACTACAGACTACTTATTAAAATACCGAGAAAATGAAAGGAAATGGCTTTATGAACAAAAAAAGAATGAAATTGGTTAATAAAATTAATTTATTAACCAATTTCATTTCCTCATAGACTAGTGGATATAGCCCGGCAGATGTCGTGTGGCCCAAATTTAGGCTCGTCTGTTATAAACCAGTATCTCTTTTACGACTTTTCCATAAAAAGTGACCCTGGCCTAATGTTAGAAATACTAACTTTACATGACACGTCAATCAAAAGTTTCAGAACGAACGTCATCTGTCTCAAGTATTGGCCCGTTTGCGCAGTGGGCAGGGAATATTAGACATATCTAAAAAGTATTCCTAATATCACCTCATCCCTCACTACTCTTGTCTTAACCTGACGAGGCCGGATAATTTTGAGGTTGAACTGACGCCGGTCAGTATAACCTCAAAATTATCTATTTTTAAAATACAAACCTCAATTAAAAATTATTTTACAATTAATTTGAGAATTGTGTTATCTTAATCACATATGATTTTTTCCTATACAATCCATAAATCTGCTCATTTCAATAATCTGGCTCTTCCTAGTTTTTAATAGTGTTAGAATAGTAAAACTATTGTAATGTTTATATTATCTAAGACACACACTTAGAGAAAAATCCATCATCAAATAAGAACAAAGCTTCTTATTACATAAGTATCAAATTCAAATACTAGTAGCGTTAAAAAGAAATTAATTATTTGGGTATAATTTTTTATTTTTGCTTTGAACTATACATTAGACACTGTTTAGTGTACATACATCAATTATACGTGAAAAGGTTGCACACTTTTGTTATGAATGGTCACACAGACTTTTTTGCTACTTCAGGTCTACATAGTCCCATAAGAAACTTTGTTCCAATATCATTGATGATACAAGCTCGTATGTTAGTACATAGTGCCTCAAACTTTTTATAAATAATAGTTATCTGATATATTATTGAAAGTTTGTAATTAATATTATGAAGTTATTTCAGTAATTACTTTATAATGTTAGCAGACTTATGTTGTAACAGACCCAACTTCTTATTAATTTAAATATAATAAATTTAAACCGGACTGTAAATTAGTCTTATAATCTGCTGTGTAACCTATCCCACTGCAGGGCAGACCCCCAACTGTTAGAAGTAGTATTGGTAAGGTCTCAGCCCTAAACTGTGCTGCGGAAATGTGGCTTTTAGTGTTTGTGTGTGTCTTTAGTCCTTTATTATTAGGGGAAATATATGAAACTAAAAACTACTGTTATCAACTCGTGTAGTGATCACTAACACTCACCTTCACTGCCAGTGTTCCCTCCCCTGCCTAGCCAAATCTGGTACGATCCTACTAGTGAGCTCATTGATTAGGTCAAAGTAATTGTTCGTTTTTAACAGATACTGAAAATGTATGAATAAATTGAATAGGGTTGGACCGAGATGAGAGCCCTGCGGTAAACCAGAGGAAATAGATTGGTATCCATAACTACAACGAAAAATGAACGGTCATATAAATAGGAATTAAACCAAATAAGAAAAGATCCAAAAAACCGTATGCATGTAATTTATATATCAAAACATCATGTGGAACACTATCAAATGCTTGACTAAAATCAGAGTATATGACATCAATTTGATTATTTTTATCTATTGCATTTGTAAGAGTTTCGGAAAACTACACCAAATTTGTAGTAGACCTGGAACCAATGAAGCCATGCTGTTCGATACAAAAATATTGTTTTAAATAACTTTGTAAGACAGGACAAATTAAGCGCTCGAATATTTTAGCGAAATAAGATAAAATTGATATGGGTCTGTAGTTAAGCGTTAGAGTAGCATTCTCAGATTTATGAACTGGGACAACTTTAGCAAGTTTCCACGTTGTAGGGAAAATAACACTTTTTAAGGAATGATTGTAAATGGCACATAATGGCAAAGCTAAGGCGGTAGAACAAGATAGAATAAATATGGGTGGTATTCCATCCGGTCCCGCTCCTTTGTTACAATCTAAATTTTTTAAACATTCTAAAACTAAATCTAAACTTATAACGGGAGCAGTTATTGAGGTGCCATGACATTACCTTCAAGGTAATCGTTGCAATAGTCTTTATTATTATCGCAGTTATGAAATATAACGGACTTCATAAATTGTTCAGCAAATAAATCGCAAATAATATTGCCATTAGAAGTAGTGACCTGCCCATTACTCATGTCGAAAAATAATATAAATTCATTGATTCATTATTCGATTGTACAAGGCATACCAACAGGATAATTTAAGAACATTAAGTTTATAATTTCATGAATGTAATCATTACGAAGGCAAAATATATAATTGCCAGTTCAATAAATAAGGCTCGTTAGCAGGAAGGATAGAAATAATGTTACCATAATGAAGAAAGTTTTATTTTAGTAGTCACGTAGCATGAGATAGAGAGGACAGAGGGCTTAGCACGAAAATTCTCGATAGTTTTACTTACTTTTACGTTCGAAATGAAACATCAAATGAAAGTTCGTGCTTCCATTTTACACGACTTATATGGCCGTAACGACCAGGATTCGATACGTGCGAGTTTAGATTTCATTCATGCTAACAATGTTTGGTAATTAAGTTGTGTAAAACGTTAGCATAAATGTTTCACTTGACGTTCGGTTTCAAAACTAAAAGTAAGTAAACCTATCGAGAATGTTCGTGCTAGGCCCTCATATCATGAAAACAAAATTTTGTCAAAATCAGCGGTGGGAGAATATTATTACATATATTTTTTACTAGCTACTTTGTCCCCGTTTTCTTCGACTTCCATATAAACTTTCAATCTCTATTTCACCCATTTTAAATTTTATTTTCGAGACAAAAATAGTTCAGCGGAGCGTGAAAACGTAACAGACAGAGCTACTTTCCAATTTATAAAATTAGTATGGATTGGAGTTTAGTTTTTTAGAATCGATTTTTATATTTAAGCATGGAGATATGAAAGTTTATTGGGAGTAAATCAAGTGTTACGCATATACGCGTAAGAGCCTATCAATTACGTTACATGTTAAGGGGGGGGGGGGGGGGGGGGGTTGGCACAAAAAAAGGCACCTTTTTGAAAAGGGGGGGGCCAACCACAAAAAAAGTTTTTATCTCTCCGAAACGCCCGCGGCGTAATCAGTGGCAGAACGCTCCGTAGCTTAAATCAGATTTTGTGTGATGTGCGTCTAGTATAGGTTTGGTGTGTCTTTCCACTTTTGACGTCGTCACCATCTTGCGTCGTGTATACCCTATTTATTATCTATTGACACAAAAGGGTAAACAAACAACAAAAAAGGTTATTTCATGTGTCATCATCATAAAGTTAGACAAAAAATTAATGTGCCAGAAAAAATATAGACTTTACAAATAATCTAATGATTCTTTTTTTTTAAATCCAATATTTTAAATAACACGATAACAATACTACCTTAAAAAGAACCGAAACTTGCTAAGGTGCTTAAACTTTGTATTCTCTGTCGACTTGTCAATACGAGTGTGCAGGTTCTTTAGTATTTGCGTTATACCTAGTTATTTCATCGTTAAATTTGTTGTTAGATGTTGTGTTAAGTTTTTTGTGTATTTGTTTTATTTTACCGTTACCAAACAGTCAAAATGAGTGACAAACCTAAATTAAGCGTTGGGGAAACACTGGTATTTTTGTTTACCTTTTGTCTCAAGACTAAATTAATAAGGTACAGATTCTTCATTTGCTGCCTTCCATTAAGTGATCGCAAAATCCACGCTCCTGTGCTCACTTTTTCGGAACGGGATGAGGAGCGTTTTAAGCGTTGATTACATATGTCAAATAGAGACATAAGATTAAGATTGCCAATTTGACATCGCCCAAGACGTCCTCATGACCTCTTAGACATGAGGCGTTGCAGCGTTTTGTGAGCGTAATGACGTCATTAGTGACGTTTTTGCCGCGACCTAAAGGAACGCGGTCGAGAAGAGCAACGGCAGTAGGTGCGTTGTGAGTGTTTCGATCGCTTAGTGGAACGCAGCCATGTAGCGAAAGCTACAACCAAAACATTAAATTTTTGATATATGACATCTCAAATATATGGCGTTCTCATACCGTCAGAAGAAAAGCTGGAATACTTTAAGGAAAGTTGACAGACGATCCGTTTTATCTTTACAGGATGTCTTATAATTCATATTTATTCATTGTTATACAGAGGTGTTACGTATGAAGAGAAATATTAGCATAACAAAATGATGCTGTAAAAACAAAGTCATCATGATTTATAAGATAATGTACCCCTAGTACGTGTTTTGATACGTTACGCTAACACGTCATGGAATTTTGAGCTTCTCTATTTATTGTTTGTGTCTCTACTGATTATTGTTTATTTCTATCAGTATCACAAGCGCCTATAATAATAAAAAGACATTGTAACCCTTTAATTTGCTTACACATTTAGTGTAGAGCGTTCAGTTTAAAAATGCACGCCCATCCACTAAATTTGCAACGTTTGCTTGTGTGTACAGCGATTTTATTTTAAACTGAAACTTAACCACATACTGCAATGTCAACTAAAGGCCAATGATATTGACGAGCTTGTGCGTTGCGTCTACACATCATTTTGCGTATAGAGGTGAATACATTTGGTGGGGTGTGCATTTTTAGACTGAACGCACTGTACCACGTTTCGTTTTGAACAAAATGGGCCTAAACACTTTTAAGCATTAAAAACATACTTCTCTTTACAGTATAGTTTACAATTTAATAAGTAAATGTTATATATTGAAAAAATCGGTGCAATTTTTAATTGTCCCTAATATAAAGGCATTTTTTGCTAATAAATAATCTTAGCCAGAGGCAATTCTCTTTTGTAACGATTAAAGAATTTATGGGTTGACTAAACGTATGCCAGTAAAGTTGTGGTTCTAGAAGAATCACTTCGGCTCAAGTCTATAAGAAAGATTAAAGAAAATATAACAAATTTGTTTATTCTAGACACGCAGACTTATTGCAAATGTTTTGCTAATCTGTAAGTTGTCTATGGGCATACTTTACAGATAAATAAATAATAATTTATATTTGAAACCATTAACCAAGTAACATCTATAAATGAAGCGAAATCTTTCGATAGCATTTGGAACACATATCGTTTCCATTGAGGATAGTGTGCGAATGCTAATATTTTTATAAAATATGCATTATTTATACATCAAATTTTAAAAATAAAACCTGACGCACACTAGTGCCAAACGATTTACACACACATACTCTCTCTGCTCTTATTCCTCTATAAAATCTATAATTGTGCCAAACTTCATGCTTCTCCGTTCGCGAAATTTTCGCTAAATGGTACCGAATGTTTCCGCTTCACAAATATAGATTATTATTTGAAAAAAATGTTGCCAACGATAAAAAATGCACATTTCTGGAAGGTCAAAAATGACAAATTTCCCCAAAACTAAAAATAACAAAACTGATGTATAACATTATTTGTATTACAAAAACGCAATCCCTTTTTCACGTTTCCTCTCTGATGTTTCCCCCATCAATCAACGCAGGCCTTACATTGTTGCGGCGTCTTCTGTTATATTCGTACTAATCTTGTGTTGTGCTATTTTCTTTAACTTTTTACGAGCATCCAATGTCACTAAAAACATAATAAATAGAGAGAAAATACAGTTAGTATTCTGGTAAATTTTGAATTTACCGCTATACAAATAAATTAAATTTAAATGATTTTTTTACATATAACAAAGAAGGCCTTATTTGGGTTTCGTAACACTACAAGGAACCCTTATAGTTTCGCTTTGTCTGCCCGTCTGTCTGCCCGTATGGTGTTCCTCCAGCATTTCCAAACTATTAGACGTAGGGACTTGAAATTTTGCTGGTTGATAGAACATACTAAAAACTCATTAGGAAAATTATTCTGAACGAAATCGGACTAAAACTTTTGAAGTTATTTAATCGTGCAGATGTCCATGGGCGTCGGTAGGCACTTCGGTGCCTGCTGCCTGCTCGTTTGCCCGCTTGTAACATAAAAAGAAAAAAAAATACACAAACATATACACGCCCACAAACACACCCACGTACACGCCCACAAGCACACACACACACATACACATACAAAGATCACCTAAACAGAAGTCTCGAAAACCGCGGGACGTCTAAATATGCAATTTGGCAGCGTGATAGTTTATAGTTAGTCAACATCTGCTAAAAACAGATTTTTCTATGGGATTAGATTGAAGAGGTTTTGCCCTTATACTTGACCTTGCCTTTATTTTACGCGGACGAAGTTACGGCAAACAGCTTGTATGAGTATAATTGAAGTCATTGCCAGTGGTAGTTCTCGGTACTTTTTTCAATGCACACATACGTATAATGTACATGGGGAACAATCATCCTAAACGATGACACGTATATGTATATACGTGACATAATATCTATGAAAACAGCGAGCTTCTTTGAAGAATCAGCTACATAAGAACATCAAAGAGAAACCTTCATATTACGTCGACAATCTTTTTCAATTCATTCAGAAACAACTGCGCATTTTTCATAGTTGTATCATGAATAAAAATGTCTCCTTTCAACGTGGACGTCGGATGATAGTAGGTGGTGATGTAATAAGTTTGTAGAGGAGTATTGCGGTCGCCAGTGGAAAGTTTTTGCCATTATTTGCGGAGGACGAACGAAACTTCACAAAGTAGTGCTGCCTTGTTAAGACGTGTTCCAGGTTTTTTGCTCGCCAATGCGACATCACGGATTTTTGCCTCTCGTTTCGTTAAAAAAAGTGCTGTATCAAGAAATACCAAAAATGTGTATACTTGAGATAAATCTGTACCTATACATATTTTAATACGTGAAGCGAAAATTTTAGGTACCATTGTAGGTAAATTGCGCGGACGGAGGAGTATGAAATTTGCCACAATTGTAGTCCATATAGAGGAAGGTATGCGAATGGTGATATTATTTTAAAGATGTTAATATATTAAATTATAAAAATAAAACCACACGCACACCAATGCCAAACGATTTACACCATTAACACACATATGTATTGGATGATGTCAAAGCGTAATCATGATACCCGTATGTTATATTAATTGACAAAATTTTATTTTTCTGTGAATAAAATAATATATTTCGTACGCAAAAAGGTTTGTGGGCGAATTTCGACCAGCCGCGCGATCTCTACTATACATAAAAGCGAAAAGACACGTATCACGAAATCTCAAAAATTTTGGGACGTTTAAAGATGAAATTTGGCACGAAAGTAGTTTAAATTTAGTAGAAATACGCTAAGAACAGATTTTGCGATATGGACAGATTAACGAAGGAGTAAGGGCTATCCCAATTTATATTTCGCGCTAACAAAAACGCGGGAAACAGCTAGCATACAATAAAGTGTTAGCACAATTTATGTATAACTCAGGGAAGGCTAAGGCGAGGTTCATTATGTTTGATTTTTTGGAATAAGTAATTAAACTGATATAAAATTTAAGAGATTTAAAGACAATATAGATACTAGTGGACTCGGCAGACGTTGTCCTGCCCGAACGTTGGGTTACTTACTATATACTACATTCTATTAACTTATACGATTATTCCGCGTTTCCGTACCATTTTCTTTTCGCTTTGTCATTCCTTTTTTATTGTACAAACCTTGTCCTAATAACGAACACAACGAAAAAGAAATTATCCCATTTGGTGCAGTCGCTCGGAAGTTATGCACGTGCATACATTTCAGCGACTCATTTTTATTTGCGATTATAAATTGAGATGTAAGATATCATATCTTTCAAGTTGGATGAAATTGCACACGGTGTGCAAATTTGTTTAAAATCGATGGAGTAGTTTAGGAGTCCATCGCGGACAAACAACGTGACGCGTAAGTTAATATACACTCACCAGTACGCAAACTTGGCCAAGCATAATTTTTTTTATATCTTTAGTTTTTTTCGTATGACCCTAAAACTGAAGTCCACTTCTGATCAGAATACATCCACCTAGTGTTTCTGATATTTTTTTTTCCACTATTAAGGTTTTTTTTAAGTCGATAATGAAGTTTAAGCCAAAAACCACGTTTACACTAAATTAAGCATTAAAGTTAACTATAAATCAAAAACCGCTTAATCTTTCTAGACTGCCTGTGCTTTTTAATATCGCTTCTTCCCCTAGCCCTTATGACCGCTTTCATTCGGTCTGGTATGCTTTGGATCACGTTTTTAATGTCCGCTTGCGATAAGTCGTTTTGTATATTGTACACTGAGATGTGCACTTATTATATCATCATTTACTTCTTATAAAATAACTTAACAATAAACGTAGCTACGACCGGGCCATGACCTGCATTTATTTATCTATATTTAGAACTCATTTCCAAGTGAAGTTTAAGAGGAAATAAAGACAA
>JANCMC010007202.1:756550-793182 GCA_024363005.1 Charaxes varanes
ACCGGGCCATGACCTGCATTTATTTATCTATATTTAGAACTCATTTCCAAGTGAAGTTTAAGAGGAAATAAAGACAAAAAAGGTCAAGTGTCAACCGTCAGCTCGTTTGCGATAAACTGTTCACGGCTTGAAATAAAATATTTTTTACATTATTAATATACCATTTTTTACAAAAACTATTCCGTCTTTTATATCTTTAAAGTGACAAACCGTGTGGCCTCTTTATTTATGACTGGCATTAAGATAGATGTGGTAAATACCACATCTATAAAAATAAATATAATGTTCTATAACGTATTTAAAGTTATAGAATGCTTTTCTACTCAGAAATTCGAGGCAATAAATATTCAAATAAATATTTTATTTATTAAATTAATATAAAAAAATAAATATTCTATTTATTCAGCCATTTTGTTTATAATTATAGATTATACGATTGGAGCCCCTTTATACTAAATAATTAGTTGTGTTAGCGACTCCGCTCTTCCATAAATATGTATGTTACATCTCATTTGGTCTTAATAAAATGCATTTATTTTTTTTCATTTTTAAGTGTAAGTTTATTAGATGTTAGTGTACATTTGTGTTTATGGCCGCGCGCATAATATGTGTATGTGTATTTGTGTGCGTTTGTTTATACTGTATGTCCGTGTGTGTGCGTGCATGTGTATGTGTAAGTATACACAAGGTACCTATGCAGGTATCAAATTGAAATGAAAGAGCTATTTTTA
Organism: Charaxes varanes; assembly: GCA_024363005.1. NCBI lineage: Eukaryota > Metazoa > Arthropoda > Insecta > Lepidoptera > Nymphalidae > Charaxes > Charaxes varanes. Next base: position 757,282 of record JANCMC010007202.1, read on the forward strand.
AAAGTATAGTACTGTATATTAGGAGCTCGTAGCTTAATCAGTCGCCGGTATTTGAGTCGTTAGGTTAAGCAGTTCTTACCACGGGTGATAGATGGGTGAGCCATTCTAACATCGACTTTTCAAATATGTAACCTCTGTGTTTCGGAAGGCACGTAAAATAGAGGGTTCCGATTAATGTCACTGAGTGATATTAGTCGTCGGATTGTAGAGATTGTGGGGGTTCCGGGGACGACGTAAGACGGTGGTGGGTCTTTATAACTCGCCCCACAGCTATATCCTCTGCAATATAAGGGAACCCTGGTACTAGACCGCGATAAAGCTAGGTAAAAGGAGTTAAATTGTATATTTTCATAATAATAATATGTTTATTTCATATCTAAAAGTAAGCTTAATCCTTGTTTAAGGAGACATAAATGAGCGTAAGGGATTGAATGGAAAAACCGTACTTCAGGGATTTAAATCCGCTCTCCTGAAAACCTGTCCTAATCTGTTGAAAACCCTCCGCTCTCCTATTAACGTTCCTTGACCCGTTGAAAAACCTGTCCTGTACAACTGCTGTGAAAAGACTTCAGGATAAACATAAATTGAGGAAATTAGGTTTCCCCACACTGTTGATGTCTTATAACCATTCTCTTATTAGTCTATTGTGTTCCACTGCTGGGCAAAGGCCTTCCCTCACTCCACTTTCAATTTTCCCAGGCTAATTTTATCCACAACTTCCCTGCAAAGGCGTACAAATAGTCGCGTCACCTTTTCCTCGACCTACCTGGTTGTCGGCGGACGTTGATGGACTTTTAGAAAGTCACCATATTTTAACCCTTCTCAGTCCACTTTCATCTTCCCTAGCCAAATTTTATCCACAACTTCCCTATAAAGGCATACAAATCGTCGCGTCACCTCTTCCTCGTCCCGCCTGGTGGTAGCGGACATTGATGGACATCCAGAAAGTCGCAATATTGGCCCACCTTTGCGGGTCGATTCGATCTAAATGCGCGCCCCATAACCATTAACAAATAATTTTAAAACATTTATTTAATTCTAGGAATGTTGGGTAGAAAAGGATACGTGGATAATGTCAGGGTCGGCCCGGGGGTGCGATCGGAATGTTCCCAATAAGACAATTAAATTCTACGAGCCTCCCCGTACGTACGCAATCTGTTCTAACGCGGATTGGATTCGGGTTTTATCAAATCGCCATGTGGTTGTTTTCAACGTGCCGATGAGTTGCAAGGGAGTATTAAACGAATGGAAAAAGCCACTTTAGGGGGAATTTGTGGAGTTGACAATTTTCATTGATATGGACGGTAGTTTGTGATCAAAAAGACTTTTAGGTTTGTTAGAAATGCCTGCTTCTGTACATGAAATGTCTAACTACGTAGGAAATTTATATATATCCATATATGTATATGGACATTAGACTTTTAGTGAGAGTATAAGACACTTTTATTTTTGTTGCTAAATCAATATATATTTATATAAAAACGAAAAGAATCATGAAATCTCGAAAACCACGGGACGTTCTTGCCGTAGGAAGTCGTAAAACAACCTAGATGGACATTCCTCGCCGTTTAATCACATATTCGTGAAGTTATTCTTTTTTTATTTAATTGTTCTGCAGATATTTATTTTTACTCGAGATCGCCGGCACGTCGAAATTCGGCGACAAATCTGTATGCTTTTTAATTTTAATACTTTGTATAGTCGACCAAGAAATTGGTTTGCACGCTAAGGTCGAAGTTCGTTTGCACGTCAATTAGTTAAAAGACTCATTTTTGCTTGTTATGCATTACGTTAATTTCTAACAGTAACCCTTAGCAAAAGTTTCTTTAAGTAGGAACGATCATCCAATATGGTAAAGCACTTTCTTGGTCGACTTTACAACATTTATAAATATACGATCAATATCAAAACAATATTATTATATTGGACAATTAATAAATATACGATCAATATCATAACAATATTGTTATATTGGACAATTAATAAATATACGATCAATATCAAAACAATATTCTTATATTTGACAATTATACGATAAATATACGATCGTCATGATCACGCTTTGTCACAATCATGTGTGTGTAATTCATTTGGCATTGGAGTGTGTGAGGTTTAATAGTTTAATGTATCAATAATACACATTTTATATATATGTGAAATGAAATAAAATTTGAAATGAAATGAAATTTATTTATTGAAAGAAACTGAATTTGCACAATTATAAAATGGCAACGATGATACTGTTAAAGTTTAAACTGTGTAACAGAATAACATCGCCCCCCTCCGAAACGTAGATAAACTTTAAATCACTTAAAATTAAAGTTAACAGAATTATACAAATAATTAAATATAATATGACCATTCGCACACCATCCTCTGTATAAATTCTGCTGATCTTACATCTTACTCTGCGTGCCACAAAACCTGAACGCTGGAGGACTTAATGGTGGCGGTCACTTAATATAGAAGTTATTGGTAACAGCCAACTGACCACGTGGAAGGCAGGGTGACTGCGTATTGTACTAACAGCCAGTCAAAATAAAATGTCTATCTTTGGTTTTTATATGACTGAACTGAATATGATTTAAATTTAATAGTTAACTCTTGGACGTAAAAATTGATTTAAAAGTTATAAACAAATTTCCTATTAAATAACTTTGAATCTAAGCCATCCAAAATGAAATTACAATCTATAAAATACACGAATATAAAAAAACGACGATTTTTAAGGTTCTGTAGTCCTACAAGGAATCTTCATAATTTTGCTCAGTCCATCCGTCTGTCTGCCCGCAAGGTGCCCCTCCCCCCCTCTCTCTAGGATTTCCAAGCTATTACAAGTTGCCATGCTAAAAACTCATTAGGAAAATTATTTTAAGCAAAGTCCGTCACTAATATTTGAATTTATTTGACAAACACCTTTACCGCGTATCACATCCTTATTAGCGTGTCTTAACACGCTCTTGACCACTTGTTATTCATGACTTTGGATATTGTAATGCAAAGTCAAATGAAAAATCAAAATAGTTTAATCATATAGACTTTTTTTAAACATTTATGAACGTCATATGTATAATATAATCATTATTTATTTTGTCATTACAATAATTTGGTGTTAAAATTTACGACTTCAATGCTAAGTTTACAAGGGTTCCTCGGTCTCAGCACCAAGAAAAGCCCGCAACCAACTCAGTCGGGTAATTTTTATATCATCACCGTTTTCGCAATAATTAAAATTTGGTTATAGCAATTTATTTCTTAACATAATATAGATATAGCATAGAGCCTCAACAGCTCATCGGTATAAGGTATGGACTGAAATCCGCAAGGTAGCCGGTTCAAACCCCACCGCCGTTGGGGTATTGTCGCACCCACTCCTAATACGGAAAACTTTGCGCTGTTAGACAAAATCCTCGGCCACACAACATGATTATTAAATAAAGCTATATCTGGCTCCGGCATTATATGAATACATCAAAAAATTTGACCTTAATAATGAATACAAAAATAACATTCATATTGCTAATGTATAAACAGTAATGTGAATAATAGAATTTGGACCCGCGATTTTGTACTCTAGTTTCTATTAGACAGAAAAACTAAAGTTACACAGAAGGGAGGCAAAAATAAGATTTATGGTACCTTTAGCACCTGCCACTATACGTACTAGTCACGCACGACGTTCACATGATGCCGGAGCCAGACATAGTTTCATTTCAATGATCATTTCAATGATCATCTAATGTGGCCGTTGACTTAATGAGCTGCGCAAAGTTTTGTAGTACTTTTTAGTCTTCAAGGACAAAAATGTACAAACACTTTGAGCTATGTCTGGCTCCGGTATAAGACTTAAATTTTAAGCCAACTTACCTGTACGTAAAGTTCTATAATAATTATACGAGGTAGGTTTGTGTAACCGCTTATTAAATTACCAGAAATTTAGGAAGAAAGCTGTCGAATAATCAGTCTGTCAAGGTCAAAGCTTGTACATAATTGGTATCCGACTTAGATGCTACAATTTAAATTTTCAGAAAAAATTCATTAAGCAAGTGATCAAATCTGTTTGTCAACAGTGTACCTGCATTGTGCAGAGCTGCCTGAAAAACATGAAATTATTTTTCTTTATAATTTTACATTTATTTGGTACACTCTTTTAACAACTTATATGCATTTTAATATAATTTCAGGGGAGACTCTGTGTAGTGCTTTAATGGTCAATAGGATTATTCAGATTGGAGTAGCGTCATACAAGTATATGACACCGAACCGACGAGGCATTGGCGTTTTTGTTAACGTCACATACTTCTACGACTGGATTAATAACTATCGTTATATTGATCTTTGAGTCAACATAACGTTTTGTATTCTAGGTTTCTACTTAAAGATAAAAATGTATAGTTACTGAGATTATGGTAAAAGTCAATTTTTATTTCAATTTGGCAGTCTTAGCACTTATGAATGTCATGCATTATTATTATTTAAACTATAATATGATATTCTGGTGATATTTGAGATTTGTATGCAAAACTAAACTACTTTGCTTAATATAAATTCTCGAATAAATACAGGGCAAGATCAGTGCAATGCTGCAACTCGAAAATCACACCACCGAACCCGCCAACAAAGCACAGCACTACACTGCCCCCAAACCCCCAATTGTTATGTTTAATAATTTCCAATTGTTCCAACAGATTTAGTCGGATACCCTTATCGTAGCTGACTGGGATTTCAAAGCAATGGTCACTGGTTGTGGTCACGTGGGCAATATTTGACCAAATTATAATCTTGATATACTTATTTTGTGGTAGTCTTTTAGCATTATATAATGAAACATTAAAATTGGAACTAATCGGGTTATAGATTTTATAGCTTTTGGTTGTCATTATTTTAGTCTTAATTTACTTTACTTTCATTTGTTTTCTTTTTTTAATGTTAATTTTTTTTATTTAATACTTCGTGTAAAATTGCGAGTGCTTTTAGACAATACATATGTATGCATGTTAAGATTACATTTTTTGGTGTGTTACTTTTAAGTAGCATACTGTTTTGCTGATGAAAATAAATTTAAAAAAAAAGATAGATAGATAGAAAGATAAATACTTTATTGCACACTAAAGACAAAAATTATTAGAAGTACATCTCATTTAAAAAATAAAGAAAAAACACAAAACCATTTTGGTGCAAAGGCGGTCCTATTGCTATTAGCAATCTCTTACAGACAACCTCATGGAAAGAGACACTGGACGTGAGAGCTTTTGATCGAATATATGGGCTATAGTTACGTATATTCAAAACCATAGTGCCTTTAAAAATAAGAATTAAAATGAAGGTAAGCGGGTCGCGTCTGTAATCTGGTTACACAATAATGGAATATTAGTTCAGTTGTGAATGGAATAACTATTTTACATATCTATATTGGTATATAACAGTATATTTACGTTTCATAAAAGACGATACTACTCGGTTTGTATTTGTTTCAGGTGGTTGGTCGACCGGCATTAGACCAATTGGGGCGTTTTCAAAAGTGAGTTTTTTTTTATTCTCTCCATCAATATTAATTTTATTACTCGATAGACGTTACGTATATTCACTGCAGCTTTACGAATCGAAATCAGGTCTGTATGCGCGTATTAGGTGTGGTATTTTGCGGATATTGTCTATGATTACTGGTATAAGATGCTATCAATTTTTTCCCGTGGTTTTTTCACATTATTTACACACAACTACTAAAATTCCAACCGAGTCTACTGCACATTAGATGTGTGTATTTATTGTACACCCATTTGAAATGTGTTGAAGTCGGCGCCATCTACATCAATTTAGCGGAGAACCTATTTGGCTTGGTACCGACTTAAACACATCAGTAAGTGTGATTTAATACTTTCTAAATCTTATGAAAGTACTGTTTATTTTCTGTTTTTTAGTTCGTCGCCTTTTTGTTTTTGAAGGCGGTTTTCTTTTTATTTAAAATAATTTACTCTGAGGAACGCGTTGAAATTTGTAGTAAATATTGATATCTGCGGTCTCTTCAGGCTGTGAAAATCTATCCTCTAAGTATTCGCAATGAAAAGATATGGCTCTTAATGTCACATTTCCCATACATAAGCAGAGACACTTGATAAAGAATACCGTATTAATCCTTATCCATTTAAATACGTTAAATACGTTGTACATTTTATGTAGATCCAGGTTCACTGCCCACTGCGCCAACGGGCCAGTCGAATGTTTTTACTCTTTTTACTAGTCTGCTGTCTTACACATTTGACAGGCGTAAATTTTAATCACAATATCTGTTGATTTTTCGTTTTCCAAATTTCCCTCAGTCAAGGCAGCACGCATGAACGGCTTTAGCAAGTTTGAAACTTCTTTTTTGTTGTGTTTGCTATTGTCAGAAGGTTCTTATGAAATAAAACATAAAGAAAATTGCGCGTTAAATTGGAAAAATCTTACAACACTTAACCATCGTATTCATTTTTTTACTGGAGATAGGCAAGTATTTATTTCTAATGTAACCTTAGAAGCGCTTTTGACAAATTAAACTTTTGAACATGTCTATTTCTACGGGTAAAGGAACGGAAATAATATTACAGCATAATAGAATGTAGTAAATGTTAAGTAACCCAACGTTCGGGCAGGACAACGTCTGCTGGGTCCGCTAGTCACTGATAAATGAACATAAATATCTTTTAATATCTTCAAGATCCTCCAAAAGATGACAAAAGCAAAATATTCAAAAATTTGTTATTGTTTTGTATGTTTATATTTTTTTTGTATGTATGTCAGACCGGAGGTCAAAACTCATGTTGCTGAGCCATTCTGATAAGTTAATAAGTATTAAAGTTGCGTTAAGCCAGACAGACAGGTTTTTTTTTAGTAAGATTTTAGTTTATCGTTCCTTTAATTTTAGACCCTCCGAGATATATTTTTCGAGAATAAATTTAAGTCTATCTTAGAAGTTTTATTCGTTTTGAGGTCCGTCTCGTCCCTGAATGAAATTACTAAAAGTGTGGATTACTGAAATCCCAAGAGAGATATTTTCCAGCTATCGTGCAAAATATTTATCGTATAGTATAAGCCGGGAACAGGTGTCTAATCTTGGTAGAAGGATAAGAATTGTGTTCGTCCCTAAAGTAGCAAGAAACCTTAATCTGGCCCTATTTAAAAATTCTTTCTTAGCGGATGTCTATTACCTATAAACTACGTCCTAGCGGGTACTACAAAAAAAAAGAAACGAGAGTGAAAGAAAGCAAATAATATAATATTTTACAAATGGCCTTTAGCGTCAAAATTGATTAACAAAAAAAAAACTACGTCATAGCTAAATTTCATCTTTGCTCGCCCCGCGGTTTTCAAGATTTCATGATACTATTCGCTTTTATATAATATATATTATATGTTTTACTTACAGGGGGACAGCGAAGGTATCCTGTGGTTGCTCAGCGACAGACTACCTCGGTTCCTGTACAAGACACTGGATCCCAACGAAATAAACTACAGGATATTCAGTATCAAGACAACAGACGCCATCGCCGGCAGCGCGTGCCAATAAGCAGAACATATTATATTTAAACTAACTGTACAAATGTGAGAAACCTAATAATAATAATAATAATGCTCGCTAGAATAGCTTTACTTATAAGTGCTAGGCAATAAAACATACAGCAAACTTAATATAGTAGGCATATCCAGAAAGGCAGTGTACTGAGGGTTTTATGGCCGGGGAGATTCGTCTTGTTGGCTACACGGCAGTGTCGACGCGACAGCAGGTTTCGTGTACAATGTCAATCTCAAGTCTCCCGCCAAGTATGGCGCCATCCGTTATCTTGTTTGGCGCTTTAAACTTCATGGAGATGAATTGCTCCGCTCTATCCTTACTGGAGATAAAACTTGGGTTGCACACTCAGGGACGGCCCTACCATAGGGCGAACGGAGCGGCCGCTTTAGGCGCCGAGTCCCAGGGGGCGTCTCAGCTAGAGCCAATTCTTAATAGGCGATTACTTTAAATATATTATATTGTAAACATATAAACAGGGCAAGTTAGGGGGGCGACACTTAAGGGCCGGCAGCGCATCTGCTGGCCTTCTGGTCGTGCAGATGTCCATGGACGTCGGTAGGCACTTCGGTGCCTGGTGTCTGCTCGTTTGCCCCGTTGTAACATAAAAATAAAATAAAAAAACACTATTTTTTCTTACTAAGTCTGCTTAAAACGAAACGTTATGCAAATTGTAGCAGTAAATCTTTTGTGGTGGCTGTTATAAAGAGAATTAGACAAAGGAAATTTTAACATTCCCCGTTCGCTCCAAAGAAAAATGATTCAAAATTTTGGCACAATTTTTCACAGTCAGCCATCATACTTATCTTCAAAAGATGATTTCTATTATGACGGTTATAAATTAAATGACATCTAGTTTCAAGCATAGCTGGAGCATTTGTTATCGAGATAACATCTTAGACCGTTCTAAGTAAGGAAGCAAGTTTCAAATTAATTTCTCAACTTGTTAACTATAACTGTTATAACTTTATGACTTTTCCATTTGTACACAACTTTTCTGCCCTAAAACTTGCATATTCACACAGTGTGTACCGTAAAATTGATTAAAAAAAGAAAATTTTCAATATTTTGGGATATACCTGTTTTTCTCTCCACCACTACTCTCTAGTACAGCTTTTAAAAATTGTTTTTTCAGACCATGTTAAAAATTAAAGATTATTTTTGGAAACGTCTTTTGGAAAGTATTGAAAAAAATCAAACTTTTTTTTCTCTTATAAACAAGGGGCAAACGGGCAGGTGGTTCACGTAAAAAAAAAACAAAAACAAAAAAAAATAATCCCAAGTACCATAGACAACTGCGTTGTAGGCTTTTGTTGTTGCAGTATATTTTTTTCTTCAACGTCCCTAAGTAGTATCGGTTCCGAAAAAGAAAAATCTTCTTACTCAAACAGACTATTTACTTAACATATTTAGTAACGCTTTAAAAATTAAAGTGAAGAAATAGTAAATGAATTATTGGCCTGGGTCACAAGTCCCGGGCACTGCTATGGTTCCTTCCTCTGCAACGCTATGGACCCGGCACCCGCACGTTGAATCCATGGAATGCTAAGAAATTCGTCTCTCTCTTTAAATAAACATAAACATTAAATCGATCTTAACGAGTGTCCAAGAACTCCTGTTGAAATACAGACAGCTGAGAAGGTTGGGACGGGAGCAGAGCATAATGGAGGTGCCGTCTTAACCTTCTTGGTTATTTTTTTTACCCCTGAATCAAAGAGAGAGGTGTCATAAATTTGTTGTCGATGTCTGTGTGTGTGTGTCTGTCTGTGGTGTCGTAATTCTCAAACGAACGGACCGATTTCAATGGGGTTTTTCTCATTTGAAAATTGGTCCAGCAGTTTGAAGAGTATTAGCTCATTTCTAATATGTAAGGCATTTTTGGCATAGAACTTAATTATCATGCTTTTATTTGAATGATTTCTCAGTTGTGTTTTTAAGTCTATGTTTGAATAAGATTGATTTAGCCGTTAACTAGTTGGTGCAGAAAGAAGAGATAAATAAACGATAGGAAGCGAATATATACGAGTGGGGTATCAAAAAAATAACGTATCATATATATAAAGACAAAATACATCTACTTTCCACTAAAAATTTAAAATAAATTATTTTTAAATAAAAAGAAAACCGCCTTCAAAAACAAAAAGGCGAGCCGAACTAAAAAGCACAAAATAAATAGTACTTTCATACGATTTAGTAGACACTTGCTGATGTGCTGAAGTCAGTGCCGTCTGCATCAACTTAGCGGAGAACCTATTTGGCTTGGTACGGACTTCAGCACATCAGTAATTGATGAAAGTACTATTTATTTTTTGCTTTTTAGTTCGCCTCGCCTTTTTGTTTTTGAAGGCGGTTTTCTTTTTATTTAACTCGACCGATTTTCATGAAATTTTGCGTGCATATTGGCTAGGGTTGAGAATCGGTCAACATTTATTTTTCATCCCCCCAAATGTTAAGGGTGGCCCACGCGGGCGGAGTCGCGGGGCGCATCTAGTACATATAAAATTTGAATCTCAGAAACGGCTTTCGGAAAAAAGGAAAAGTATATACTTCTCATCAGAATAGAATATGTGGAAACCTGATGTTATTTTTATAGACGCTCTTCGATTCTACTTTAAAACGTAAACTCCAATTGTAGGGGGAAATACGAGATTATACGGTAGTAGCAGCTTTATGGATTCGCCGCTAACAAGGTCATTAGCACGTTCCGTTGCGGATTTACCCGCTCACGGTGGAAATTCTACAGTCATTGTAGATCCGAATGCTTTTTCAGATCTGTTGGAATAACTTTAATATGTGTATCGGGTTTACGTATGAAAAATATTTCCTGCCACTTCGTCTGCGCAAAATTGCGAAAGCATAAACTTCTTTAATCTGAGCCTATCGAAAAATCCGTTCTTAGCGGATGATTACTGACTATAAACTATCTCTATGCCAAATTTCATCTTTTACGTCCCACGATTTTCGAGATTTCATGACTTTTCATTTTTATATATATTATTATTGACGGCGATACGCTATTCTTAATCCTCGACGAAAAATCACTGTTATAAGTTTGAGGTGTCTGTCTGAGTCTGAATAGACCGATTTTGATGCAGCTTTATTATCAGATAGATGTCATAATCGAGATCGAGGTTATAAGCTACAATTTATGAAGATTTCTTCAGGGCATATCTCAAATTTGTAGCGTATACTAATCGTCCAAAAACCTTGGATAATTTAAAGAATAATTCGTCATACTATGACTAATATCAATACGGAAATGCTTGTGAAGTTGCAGAACGTTTGCCACCTTTAAGATGACCGGTGACGCTGTCGAGGCCGATAGGGCCAACAACAGAAACCACACAAATATATATATATTTGTGTGGTTTGTATATTGATTTATGCGAAGTAATTCCTGCTTGTCATGGATTTGTGCAAAACAACTCCCGACGCTATCAATTACATCGGTTATTCGTCAAAGGCGCATTAATCATGCGTTAAAATGACTTATGTTCGCAAAATCGTCATTTGGAAGCGCAACGGAAGCTGACTCACGCTATCGTTGTGCCGAATTGACAGTATATTACCGACGTGACAAATTGATGTATTGAATCACACCTTTACCTGTCACGGAGTAAAGGAGTTCGTGGAACTGTCAATTGTTAATTAATAAATATTTTTTTGTGCATACATCATTGACCTCGCTTACCCTTTGCTAATTTGCTATAAAAAAAATGTTTGTATGTATATTTCTTAGCCATAAGATTAATTTTTTTAAATTAAATCGTCTATATCTAATAATGGTTATTATTTTAAAGGTTAAATGGAGGGTCAAGGTTCATTTGCAGCTTCTAAATGAAGACCAATTTAGATAGTAATATTTTAAAATTAGATTACAAGTGAGTTTAGATTTATATTGGTAGACTTTAATCCAGCAAGCGATTCTTCTGATGCAGCTGTCCATGGGCCTCTGTAGTCACTTAATCAGGTAAGCCGGGTGTTAGCCCATTGTCATATAACGATATACATACCCTCCATATGATATATATCCGTGAATCACAAATTTTATTGGTGAAGACCGCATTTAAATGGTTGAGGTAATACGGTATTGTACAAAAATGGCTCCGTAAACAGTTCATTATTTTTTCTAGTGAATATAAGATAAAAATAGTTACTGTGGGTTCTACTTAGGAGATAGACATATGCCAACACCGACTTTGTTATAGAACTTTATAATATTATAAAGTTCTATAACAAAGTCAGTGTTGATGAAATAATGTAGAACTGTTTATATATATACAGTTCTACATTATTTCATCTATTTCGTAAGGTTTGTCAGCGTTCATAGTGTAAGCGCACAAGAATACGTTATTTACGACATCACGTCACCAATTATTAATATTCTCGGATTCTATTTACAATAATATATATGTATTACTCATATAAATCTTCCTCATGAATCACTCTACAAATTGGTAGAAAGCGCATTAAAATCGGTTGCGCATTTTAAAAGATCTACGTGTACAAAGGCGCGTCATCTCTTCTTGGATGCTACAGAGAAGCTGCTCGATGAACTAGAACGCCTTCAGACTTTCTGCATTCGCTTTACTTACGGACTGCGCAAATTCAATCACATATCCGATTTCCGAATTCCCTCCAAACCGTTCTGTCAATTGAAGTGGTTCCCTATTCGTCATTTGTTAACTCGTGTAAAACTTTTTTCTAGATTCGGCGGAAACAAAGGTTGCCAAGAAAGTGTGGAAAAGTGTTGTACGGACCCGCTCCCGGAGCCTGAGCCCTCTGTCCCTGACAGCACGCAGCTTAAAGGCTGCGGGTACAGAAACCCCAATGGCTTGGACTTTCAGATTACCGGAGGAAATGTAAGTAATTGATATTGTGGTGTTCCTTGTGTTTCAGCTTTTATCGTTGGCTCGCTAACAAATCACTATACAAGTAGTCATCCGTTCTCTTCACACACACACACGCGCGCACGCACACACACACACACTTGCATATATACACGTATAGACATGCACTCACACATCATATACATAATACACAAACCACATACTTAACGCTGGCAATGACACAACACACGCACAACCCAAGGTTATTGGAAACGTTTCCTTTCTATTTTCTCTTTTTGGGGTTCCGTAGCTCAGAAGGAAAAAAAGGAACCCAACTTCCTTCCTCACTTCGTTGTATGTAACACGATTTTATAAAGGAAAGCTTTCTATTTGTCTATGGCAGCTCGGATACGACTAACTCTATACCTGTGTTCCTAGACGCAACCTCACAATACTATACTCATTCCGGAGCCAGACATAGCTCGGTAGTTGAGGGGGGGTAAAGTGCTAGGTTTGTTTAGGCTAGGTAGTAGTGGATAGTAGGTAAGTTAATATAATCATGTTATTACATTACCTAGGACCTCGGTAGACACTATGAAACCAGTACCTACTAAGAATTCGAAAATAAAACACCAGTAATATAAGTAATGTCAGTTTTTTGCAGGGCCGGCCTACCTTGGGCGAACGGAGCGACCGCTCCAGGCGTCGAGTCCCAGGGAGCGCATAAACTAGAGGCGACTCTTAATATGCGATTATTCTAAATATATCTTATATTGAAAAATTCAAACAGACATGTAAGGGGGGGCGCCACAATTGGATCTCGCGTAATTCTAAAATTTACCTTAGTCCGGCACTGGCTTTCCGTTATGTCGGAGCCAGATATAGTTCATAGTGTTTATACATTTTTGTCCTTGAAAACTACAAAGTTCTACAAAACTTTGCGCTGATACTAAGTCTCCTGCCACGCCACACTACATGATCATTGAAATGATCATTCAATTGAAGCTATGTCTGGCTCCGGCATTATGGTAATATTATAAATTTTGCTTTGATTTAAGTATGTGTAAAAACTGGAAATGGCGATATAACAGTTTCTTTGATCCGAAAACCCAATTGTCTAAGTGTTAAACGCCATGAGGCGTTGACCGCAGTTAAAATCGTTTAAGGGCTTGATCACACACAGATAGTTGACTTGTGACTTTCTTACTTATATTTTCTGGACTTTTTTTGGTAAATAGAAAGCTGTTATTCAAATTGAAACATACATTTAAAAGCTTGAATAATATTTATTTTCAATAGCAACCAGCTGTCTTCAGTAGACATCGTTTAGCTTTTACAATTGTATAGTAGGTACTGTTTCATGAAAATTACGCGGATGTAGGAGTATGAAATTTGGAACAAGCTCATATATAATTTGAATGGCTCGTTGGCGCACTGAGCAGTGACCCTGCTTTCCGTGGGCCGTGGGTTCGATTCTCGCCGTGTTAAGTATCAAATTTTGTTTCTCTGTGAAAAGAAACAATTATATCGTTGCGCGCATAAAAGTTCGTGGGCGAATTTTGACCAGCTGGAATATATAATATATGATAATCATTAAAATTATTATATCTAAAATATGTAATAACTTTAATTATTATATATTTTAGAGCTAAAAAAACTTCGATACAAACATACAAGCAAACTTATTCATTACAACGTAGTACTTAGCCGAGTAAACTGTCTTAGTACTGCGTCTCCCTACAGGCAAATTACTCTCGCCATCTAATTGATTGAAGTAATTCCTGGGACATCACTCCATTTGTTCTAAAGTGTTTTGATTATTTTTTTTTGTAGCTGAATTCTTGACGACTGTTTCTTTTTTGTTTATGATATAACTTTTATTTATTATATATAATGTAATTAATAAAATCCTTTTAATATATATATAAATGAATCCCAATTTCCCTTGGTTACGGCATCACGCGTAAATGGCTGGATCGATTTTGCTAATTTCTTTTTGTTTTGTTTGTTAGTGTCAGGAGAAGGTTCTTATGAAAAAAAAATATTAGAATATTGTTTGAAAAACTAGTTATTTAAGGATACTTAACCACCATATAAAATTGCTATTAATGTAAAGGGGACGGGAACGAAAAGGGCATAATATTATGCTGGGGTAGCCCCGGGTCGCGTACCCGTGGTGGATTTGACCAGTTATCGGACACATGGAAAGGAAGATTATTTCGGAAAATCATTTTTATTTATATAGAGATTTTAGCGTTATACTTTTTTTTTTAAAGTTCTCTCTTCGGGTAATTGAAAATATCTTCACAAATTCTAGTAAAGGTTAAATGTTTTATTATCTTTAAAGGAGCGGTACAAAGTTTTGAATTAATTTGTTCGATAACAAAACGCTGAAACTCAAGAGTGAATTAATTTGTTTCCATTAAAACAGAAAGTGGGTTGGGATAACAATTACTAGTTATTGGGTATTTTTTGCTGACCAATACTTGACTGACTGGCTTAAGAACAGTATAATTTATTTTTCCTCTGGTTGTCGTATGTATATAAAGACTTTGTTCCCTGTGGTTGCCAATAAGTGCGCCATGCGTAGGTCTGTGGCCTTAGCACGCACATATCTCGATAGTATTCCTTCCCTTACTGACCATTTTACACGGCTGGGTATTTTTTGAGTTGGAAAGCAATCATTGAACTCACGATACTGTCACCTCGGTATGTTTAAGTTTTCACTTCTGTTGACGCTCGGAGTGCCACTGTTTTTTGTCTTTCATCATTTCATTCAGATGTCTCATTTGCACCGTCGCCGCGGAGTGCATACTGCGTCGTGGAAAATCGGTCACAGATATGGGTCAAGTGCACCGCTCTTGTAGCATCACACCTGGGCTTGTTTCTGAATACCAGTTGAAAGTGTCGCGCTGTGTTCCGTTAATTTTAGGGGCTTAATGCTGAGTATGTATAGTTGCAGCTTTATTGTACTCGTTTATACTATGATCCAAAAGCCAATATGATGGAAGACGTCTCGTCCAAGTTAAAAAATCGATCACAAATATGTGTCCGGTGCGTCGCTCTCATACTTGCGCTTGTTGTATAGCCATTGTAACGCTGTGTTCCGTTAATTTTAGGGTAGTAATATTAAGTGCTCCTTGCGGATGCTCATTGCTGTTAAATCCAAACGCTAATATGCCGGAAGGAGGCGCTAAGGTCGAATGTCGTTTGCACGTCAAAACGTTTGTTAAAAGGCTCATATCTAAAGCTCAGGCTAAAATTTCCTCCGCCACTTCACGCCGATCTCATGTGAGAAAGAGGTACTGGTACCCGGACGCGCCGGCCTAATTCGGCTACAAGCATAGCGCTACCTCTAATAAAATATCTTATATCTCTAATAAAATGTCTTATACGACGTCGGGAGTATTAGAGGATCTACAACCACACTAAAACGGATACAGTTACGATAGGGTAGTGGCCCTTTCCTAACTTTATTCAAACAAACAAAGGGAACTCCCACAATCTGTTATTATCGCCAAAGCATACTTTTAACAATAGGCTAACAGTTTAGTGGAAGGAAACTCTATCGTTCCATTAAACAGTAAAATCAAGTAAACGTCTAGAGGCGCTCCTGTTTGTATTCCTGTACTCAAAGCCTCGCCCCACAATAGCTATAAATTCCCATCACAACGCCATCAATCCTTGACACGGCCTGATAGCAGTGCCATATTGCACCCCCGTTTAGATAAGTTTTAGTATAAAATGCATTTCGTGGGCAGTGATGTATTGTGTTGGATTATACGAGTATTCAATGGTCTAAAAAATATCTCAATTAGATCTTCTTGTTTATAACTGTTAGAGGTTAGAGCTCATTATTTTTAGTTAAATGGAAACGACAGAGATTTTCTTATCGCTTATTAAACATTTTACTTATTAAAATAGTTAAAAAGTATTAATTTGATTAAGAAACATATCTTTTTTAAATATCTTATATGGAAGTTAATACATATATACACATGTTCAAAATGTTTTGTACATATGTATATATGTCTTCTTCCTAGCGTTATCCAGGTCTTGTACCAGGGTCCGCTTAAATTACAGAGGATGTGCCTGTGAGGCGAGTTAAGATGACCGCTTTCCGCCTAATTTCAAATGAAGTACTAACAATTCATCTATTTAATGATTCGCTCAAATTTGCTTCCATATTTGCTCCAAGGGCAGGTCTAGGATGTTGATAGTAATCTGTTTGAAGTATTCTGAAGAACAAATGTACATTTTTTTTAACATTCATGTATAGTAATTTTTGGGTTTTTCTTTTAAACCTTCCCTGAAATAAAGGGAATGTAACAGAACAAACAGAATTTAAAACGGTCAAGCGATTTTCGAGTTTTAGCGTGACTAATGAACAACGTTTGATTTTCATACACTGTAATCCCCTCTATAACACGGTAGGTTTATTCCACACAGGAAAACGCGTTGTAGGATTATTCTCGTACAACGCGCTTGTACGGCCCCGAATGCGCAGAATATAATATTATATATATGTGTAATATTACTAGCTTTATTGAGTTGTACTCCGCGATCCTACTCGCATGGGCCACCCTTATCACTTAGGAGAATCAAAAATAGATAGTAGCCGATTCTCAGACCTACTGAATATGCATATAAAACTTCATAAAAATCAGTCAAGCCGTTTCGGAGGAGTATGGTTACTAATAACACTGTGACACGAGAACTTTATATATAGATATAACATTATAGAATAATATTAATGCGTTATAAGAGCACCGTGTTATAGGGGGGATTATTACATAGATACTTAATTATAAAAGTTATTGCACGTGTTACTATTCATTTACGCTTGGAGATAGGGAAATGTTGATAGGAGTAGATCGACATTGCAAAGACAAACTTACGCAAAAGATACTCTGTCCCGATAATGGAATGCTGTGATGAGATAACGCAGACGAATGTTCTGGCGTTCCTCAAATATGAGTGCTTTCACTTTATTGTCTTCAAAGTCGCTCACGAACGATTCCACGTTGGCGTCGTTAAGGTTCCTGACTAACTTGTACGGGAACTTCCATCGTATGAATTCTGTTGATTTATAAAATTCTTGTTTTAGACAATATGTTAATTATGTAGTTTAAATTGTACACGTCAATATTGCTTATTATCTGCAAGGCTTTCGACTGATGCGAAGTCTATTGTAGCTATTTAAGGGTCGTTATAAATGGCAATTTGACGACGACAAAACCTCAGTAACCTTTTTTAAATAAAAACCTAAAATTCAAGGCAATATTTCTTCATCCTTTCGTCACAGGACGAAAGTTGCCCTAATTTGGGAATTTGAATTTTATTCTTTGTGAAAAATGTTAAGTTTTGTAACGACAATTGTTATGTCGTAATAGTTTAAACGTTGTATCAAAGTAAACATTACTTTTTACCCGATAAAGTTTCAAAATCGCTAATGTAGTGCTAACTTGGCTTAACAGTTTTAAACTACTAAGTCTTTCTTGCTATTACGAAGTTTTATTCAACTTTGAACTGACATTGCATTACACGGTGGCGTTATAAAAAGTTCTTCAAAGAAAAAAAAATAGAAGAATCAGCTAGATTTCAATATATATGTATGTATGTACATATGTGGCTATAAAGATAGAAAGGGTGTGATCCTGCTATAGTGGACAAGCGGTGTCAAGAATTGATAAGAGTCCCTATCAATTTTAAACCATCCATTCATCCATCTATCGATGAGTTATAGCGGCTTTTAGAAATAAAGAAAAATTAAACAAGCGAGAAAATGTCTAAATTAAATAAAAATATATAAAATACACAGTTTTTCCCGGATTTACGAACGAATTTTTGAAATATCAAAGCAATATGGCAGTCTATTCGGATTTAAATTCAGACGACCTTCAACCTAGTTGTCTACACGTGTTTGGGTTTGAATGGACAGACTTCCCATCCCCTTGCCACCCCCAGGAGAGCAGGGTTGCCATGTTGATTGAAACTTATTTTCCAAAAATACCCGAGTAATTATTTGTTTTGTTGTCAAGACAAGTTATCTAACAACATCGGAGTTAAAGACAAGCCTTACTGTCACGAAGTAACAACTTAATCCAAATGTATCGAAGTTTATTCTCAATGTTTTTTTAATTTCCCACGGCGAATAAAATCAGTGATCACCATAAAATCAAATTAGTTCCTCAACAAACTTCACGATATTTTACAATATAAGTTCTTCAATGAGGCCAACTAATTAACAGTTTAACGAAACGCATGTGCCATTTCAAGGCAAGAGTACTTAATATAAACTTTAGACATTCCTACACGATATTTTGCTCTATCAAAAACTACTAGTACAAAAATAAACACATTAAAATAGGCCTTATAGGCCTCTAGGCCTTATGGGCTCTCTCCTCTCTTTCTCTCTCTTCTGTCAATATTCAAAAATTACCCTAGACGACCAGAAAAACAGATAGTTGGAAAAAATTTGACATAAATGCAATAAGGATTTGGATCCTTAGGAGAAAAAGGACTAAAAGAATTTCCATTTTTCCTATTCTTCTTCTTCTTTCTGACCTTATCACGGTTAAATAACAGGATTCGCTTAGATTGTGGATGATGTGGCTGTGGGACGAGTTAAGATGACCGATTGCCATCTGACGTCATCCTCGGAACCTCCACGATTTCTACAACCTTACGACTTATATGACAGTGACATTAATCGGGTCCCACTGTTTTTCGTACCTTATGAAAAACGAAGGAGGTCGCATCAAATATAAACTAGTCCTAGAATGGGTCACCCATCTATCACCCGGTCGCAGCAAGAGCAACTTAACCTAGCGATCGACTCGAATGCCGACCACTAATTAGGCCACGACCTCCTCCCCCATTTTTTCTAATAAATTAATATTTAGTAGTAGAAATTAGTTAGCTAAAATCCGTCTGATTAATTTTTCATTCTTGTTTTCCACTCTCTACATCCAACATTCAACCGACTTCAAAAGAGGCGAAAATCATCATGAATTGCTTAATTGTATGATTTTTGTTTAAGATGCATGAGAAAAAAACTACTTTGCTTTAATCCGCGAATGAGGCAAAGTAAAAAAGTTGAGAAAGCAAAGTAGTTTAGTTTTACATGCATGTCATGGATTTCCGCAAAGTAACGCCTGATTCTATCAATTATTTTTTTTTTTTGTTTAAGACATAATTTTCGTTAGATATACTAACATTCTGTCGTAATAAATGGGTTTTATTGCTTTCCTTTCTTTTAATATGTTGAAGATGTTCAAAAAATTTTAATGATAAATCTTAGTAATTTAAAATCCTTTTTGATTCATTCTTTTCAAACCCATATTATAGAAAGAGTAACAACGTTTCACCATAAAAGGGAGATTATATGACAATAATATATAATTAATGACAGTTTATGTACGAGTTCAATTGTCTTTCATTTATATTCATCGAGGGTTTGTCTATAAATTTTAGAACTAACAGGAAATCTTAAATTTATTACTCTCATAAATTCAACCTAATCTGTCTGATTTTTGGACCTCCAAAAAGGTACACATAATGAATAATTTTATCCCGTCGTGCGTTAGAGGACACGGGATTAAAACTGTTTATAGCATGGAAGGATTAACTAATTTTTTAATTATATGTTATAGGTGTTTTGATGAGCGATAAGCCGCGTACATATTTAAATTAATCAACCATCATTCTAGTGATGACAAATTTCACAGCCATTGAAATCCTTTGGAATCCTTGTTATTTTTCTAGCAAAAATAATTAAAGTTTTAATTATTTTTAACGCACCCGAATTAATTAACCGCGGAAAATTCAATCCATGTACCTCGACAAGCAAGTCGCTTACACAATCTTAAGACTTTTTTATTAACCAGGACCGAAACAAATTTGGGTCAACAAGGACCTATCCATCGAATGCTGACAAGCAAATTTTTTATTACTTCTCTAGCGTCATCTTTTTTAAAATATAAAACTTATAAATTTTTTATTGCTTTCAAATTTACGCAATCAGAGCCCGTAAATTGTGTTTAATTTTTCTCGGCATCGGCGACTGTTGCGATCTGTTCCGTTTGGCCAAGCTCTTCCTTTTCTGCCTCCGATAGTAAAGTGAGTCTGTCTAAAGGTTTCCATGGTTCATGAAAAGCAAATTTGTATTTATTCTTTCCGTGGTAACCAAGCTTTGACAGAGGTTCTTGTATCTCATTCGTTTTGAGGGGAGGCTTTTTATTAGACTCTTTGAAGTAATCTGGATGGATGACAGGTGCGTTACGAAACATATCTACCATTGGACTAATATTATAATATCCTAGATTGGTCGTAGAAGCTTGAAACAACTCCCTTGCATCTTCACTCTGTAGCTCCTGTCAAAGAACGGTTTATACTCAAGACAGATCTTAAAAATGTAAAGTGCGTTTGACGAAATCTCTTGAAAAATGCGCCATAACTTTTATTATCACTGCTTGTCTTCCGGGATTTAACAATAAAATTCTTCTTACCAGAATAGGAGATAATATGAGTATTTGCTTTTTCTTTCACCAACTATGGATACCTCTCCTTCTCCTTTTCCTTTTCCTTTACGCGTAAAAAGACCTTTTAAATATCCAAAGAAACCGGTTGAGGTCCCTTCAGCCTCTTCTTCTCTGGCCTGTTGCGCGTCCTGGGGCTGATAAGTATGATGTGGTCCAAAAGGCCCGTAAGGCTCGTTCTGTTGGTGGCGATCTCCCTGTCCACCATGTGGGGACGTTGTCCACACCACACCCGTCCACTGATGAAGAAAGCACAAGCTGGATTTCATTAGATATTAAATTTTACGGGCACTGATTTCGTCTAACGCACTTATTGTGAAACTAAACAAGCTCCATAGACATAGATCTTATGCTATTTTTATAGATGAAGTTTAACATCACATATTAATACTTTTTATAAATAGGATTTACATAATAAAAACAATTAATTTGACTGAAAATTATTAAACCTAACACTATAGTGGCAAATTTTATCACATTTTACATGGAGCTCTAATCTAATATCTTTTGAAGCGAAATAAAATATGGATCTATGTACAAATCGCTGTTCGCTAGTCTCACTAAAACTCGACAACGATTGGACCGATGTGAATTGTCTTGTTTCATTCCCCTTATTTTAAAGAACGTTTAAAAGAAAAGAAAGAAAGAAAAAGTTAAAGGATTATGTAGAAACACTAAAAGATTGCAGATTTCTTCAAAATGCATGGCGTTTGTACTAGACTATTTTGACTGACTTTCCATGTACAATTATTATATCATAAAACATTTGGCCACCGTCACTTGTTATAAAAAATATGTAAAAGAGATTGGTTAATAAGAGACGAGTCTAAATTCGGGCAAGACAACGTCTGCCGGATCCGCTATTTTAAAATAAAAACAAATAACATCGGTTGGTTCTGCCTACATTGCCAGAGGCGCGCCAAACGCCAGAGGCCTGGACTACACTGATAGCATAAAATTAACGCAGCTAACTCGTAAATATGTCATTTAATATGCTTCTATATCATATTTGCGAGAGATTTCTTAATAAATTTAAAGTTTTTATTTATAGTAAGTTCATTCGAAAATTCTATTGAAGATAAAGCTGAAGTGGGAATGAGCTGGGCACGTGGCTAGGACGGTAACCGCAAAGGTGGGCCAATTTCGCGACAGTATGAGCTACCAGCAGTGGCCGCCGGCGACCAGGTACGCCGAGGGAGAGGAGGCGGGACGACTTGGACGCCTAAACTAAAAACGTAGAGCGGCAAACGTCCAAGGCTCCTTTTCTATAGTAAGTTTGAGACATTCGATATAGAACTCTCTGCTGAGGTAAAGCGGACCGAGAAGGGTTCCCCGTCCGCCCACCAGTGGGATACAATAGGCTAATAAAAAATAAATAAACCGATCAAGTGCGAGTCAGACTCGCGCTTGATCCGTAAGGGTTCCGTACCATCACGTAATACTTTGCCAGGTTATTTTAAAATTTATACTTTTTATAAGATTTCTTTTAATTTAACAAAGTCCCAACAATATTTTTTTTGTGTTTTCGAATTTTTTCTATACCTATACTTCAAGATATAGGCTTCTTGTCAAATTTCTTCATTCTGGGTCAACGGGAAGTACACTATAGATTTTGTTTTCTCTTGCAAATGTGTGGGAACTGTGACATAAACGGCCATATCTTTTGATTGCGTACACTCAGAGAGTTGATTTTTTCACAGCTTCAAGGGACCGCAGAATAATTAGTATTAATTTCAACTTAATAACTCTAGGCGTCCTGGAGAAGTATTGACAGACAGACAGATAAAATTATTCATGAAATTAATGGGAGGGCTTTCAATTTACGCGGCGTAAAAGATGTAGAATAAGATATAGATGTGTCTATCGTCATTTTAATTTACGAATTCATATATTGCACCAGTCGAAGGTTGCAGTGTGGAGGGCCAAATGACACCCAAATTCGGATTTTGCAAGCGTTGCTTCCTTTAAGGCATCAGCGATAAATGCATCATTACCAACAATATGTTATTGAATGTTAATCCACGATAACATTATAAATGCAAAAGTAACGCTGGCCCTTTGTTAACTTCAAGATAAAAAGTCGAATGAATTTATTCGGCATTATAGGAAAACGCATTGTAGGATTATTCTCGTACAACGCGCTTGTACGGCCCCGTATACACATAATACAATAAATTATATATTATAATATTACACTCAAGCTCGTCCAATTCATTGGTTTACAGTGCGTGGTTGAGTTTCAGTTTACAATAAAAACGCTGCACACACACAAGCAAGGGCATGCATTTATAGAGTATAACATCTATACATGTATGAATACATCTTTCCAACGTCTAAGCATTAAAAGAAACAACCTAAGAGCTTAAAAAAAAGTAACAATTAAAAAGCAATTGGGATATTATTATTGAAATGGTAGCCGTTCTATGATGAAATATCCAATTTTATGAAGTTAGTAATAATTTAGAATGAGCAGACCCTAGTGACTAAAACTGAGTTCTGCATAAAAGGCATCAAATACATCTGCGTAAGTCAGTACAA
Source organism: Charaxes varanes (assembly GCA_024363005.1). Classification (NCBI taxonomy): domain Eukaryota; kingdom Metazoa; phylum Arthropoda; class Insecta; order Lepidoptera; family Nymphalidae; genus Charaxes; species Charaxes varanes. Next base: position 780,738 of record JANCMC010007202.1, read on the forward strand.
TGAAGTCAGTTACTTTAGCCGTTCTTCTATTTGAATAAAAAATTGAACAAGTGAAAATATTGTTTTAGAACCTACAATGGAAGCAACTGATTCTGACTTAACTGGATTTTTATTGTTGCATATATCTGTGAGTGTTTGTTTATAAGATCGTTTGTATAGTCTGTGTTCGTACCATTTTATGTGGCATCTATTTTTGCACGGAAATTTCACCACAATATTAATCACAGAAAAAAGTTAGATACAGCATTTGAAAGGCAACATTAAACAATCATCGAAAATTGAAAAGGCACGTCCGTCGATTAAATACCCAGAAATGAGCTGTAAAATTCTTTACTGGGCTGACTGAACTACTGGTATGATTTGGAAAATTCTTTCAGTTAACGTTAGATAGCCCATTCATCGAGGAAGGCTATAATCTAAATATCATCACGTTAAAATTGAATCTATTTTTAACCTAATTCTACGCTTACGAAGTCCCGGCGAAGCTAGTTATTAATAAAAAGTTTTAAATTACAAGGTGATGATTTCTTTTAGAACTAATAATGTTTAATAAGTGCCTCCATTGCCCAATAAACTTATAAGCTCTGCGCTGCTGATAAAATCGTTCCATTATACACTGTCAGTATACTGCCGCAGTACCCATGGTAATATACGACAGTCACTGGCACCCCCCCATATCTAAATACTAAGTCCTTATACTATATGTTAAGTAATTTTGGAAAATATTAAGCTTTTCTCACAATACCATGTCGCCATACCTTCATTTTAGATTCTCAGATTCAACACCTACGTCATTATACGCTATTGTTGTGAGCTCTAAAAGGTGTGAAAGACCTCTTGTTTTGTCAATCTTTTGAGAATAAAAGGGATCTTTTCAAGTCAGGATTAGCTCGCGCCATAAAGAGACTTACATCACCGTTTAAGGAAAGCTTTGAATACAAGCCAACGACGTGTGCCGCTAGGTACCACATGTTGTTAACAAAATATGTGTCAGGGATTATCAACCTTTGGACAATTTTTATTTGACAATTGTCTTTCAGAAGACCAAAATGTATGCTAAAACCAGAATTTGTTGCATACCAAATTCACATGTTGCAATTTTAGAATATTATTAAATTATTTTATGATTCCTGGCATAAACCAAAAATTCCACTTGACCCCATTCAAGATTCGCTATAAGGCACTTTTATTAATGCAGTCACTTAATTTTCTGCCTGCATATACAATAAAGACAGATTCTATAAATGAAATTTTATAACCATTACAAAAGGTTTTTTCGTATGATTTTTCTTTTCTTTTTTTTCGCTGGGTAACATACTGCCCAGTTCGCAAATGATCCCAGAATGTAGAAACATTTGCGAACGGGAGTGTGGGGCTCCCTAGATCTACTAGAATACCCATTAAAACCCAGCGGGGCCCTCATAATCCTGCTTATGGGATCCTTCATGAATCTTATTTTATACTGTTCTTAGCGTCACGGCCCAGAACCTAACTTCATTAACTGCCCCATCGGATGTAGCAATTTAATTTACCTAAATTATTCCTTTAATATCAGTCACCCGTCAGTGAAAGTTATGCTGCTCGCCCCTGCGCGACGCCGTCTCGAGGGGGTCTGAGTGCGCGACTCGTTAAGTGATATTGTATCGTGTGCTACGTTGCAGGTGTCAAACCCTACGTATGCAAAGTGTGCAACAAAGGTTTTACGGGAAACTACAGTCTTAAGGTGCACATGAGAGTCCACGGAGAATATCTGGTAAAAAGACAATCTCCTCCCGAAGACGTTACGGGTACTCGCTGAGCTGAAAAAAATATAAAATACCGTATTAAATATTATTCATTGTTGTAACTGTTAAACGAGAATTATAATTTTGATGTATACTAACTTGTTTGAATTTCAATCCTACCCATAAATTTCGTGTGTTAACATCGCAAACACGGTTTTATTTCATGAAACTCTACCGCAAACTTCTAGCCGAGGTTTCTTTTATGTGACTTAATTGTTATGGTAGTGAAATTTTCTTTACTCGCCGTTCCCGCAATTTCGTCCGCGTTTCAACAATTCACACAAGATCTTTATAACTTATAGCCTATGTGTTACTCTGAGATAAAGTTGCCTTAAATTAATTCAGTAGTTTTTATGTGAAAGTGTAATGAATATTCGCGTTTGAAATATTAGTGAGGACATGCCGTGGATAATCCCCAAAGTCGATATAGCCGTTTATCGTAACGGATTAATACGGAGCACAACCTATTTTAGTTTATTTATTTTTCAGATTTTCAAATACAACATAGACCCTTTATTATTCCCATTTCACATCTGACATCGATATCAACAATCGTTTTTGTCAAACATATTGATGAGCAGAGTAGATTCACATCATCCAGTGGGTCTTAAGATGCTAAAAGAAGTAAATCATAAATTCAAACACAATATAGGTATTTAAATAAATTATTTATTTTAGAAATACTGTATACACCTAGGTAAAAAAGTAAATAAATGTATCACATACAAAAAAGTCTTTGGCAAGTACAGAAATTACTGACGATCAGGTTGTCTAATGAACAATAGCTGTGTACGAAATCATATAAAGGGTAACAAGTACAATACTAGAAGTAGTGATTACAAATGCTAAGGCTTATTATTAACTATGCGTAGGGTATTGTCTGGGACTTGGTTTAGTTTTAATTAATTACATGTAATGGAGAAAAACGTAAACAAGTAAATTTCTACGGAGCGCCTAAGACAAGGGCAACAGGCACATTTGTAGAGGTCTTGACTCTTGTACTAAGTTTTGTAATAACTTTCAGTTGCGACAATTCGCTCATTAAGTGTACTTCAAATAATTATAATGTGCAAAAAAAATATAGCGAATAAAAATTACAAATCTATTGATATTTTTACTTTGTTACTAATCAGCATCAGCCAATAATTCATGTTATTCTAAAAATTAGCGGCAGCATTCGATACACATATTTAAAGGTGATAGTTTTTTGGAGTCTTAAAATTCAAGACGAGTTATATGATATATCGGACTCTATCGTAACTTATTGATATTGACGGATGCTTAACAGACGTATAGTGATAGAGATGTACATATTTGTGTCATTAATGTCTGACAAGTCTCAGACGTACACTATTAAATGGGGTTGTTGTAGATATATTTAAGGTTAACAACATTATTTGATGCAGATGTTTTTGTTATGCCGGAGCCAGATATAGCTTTATTTGAATGATCATCTAGTGTGGCCGAGGACTTTGCGTAACTGTACAAAGTTTTGTAGTACTTTGACTTCAAGGACAAAAATGTACAACACTTTGAGCTATGTCTGGCTCCGTTATTGTGGCTTTATTTTGTTTAATTGATTTCCTATCTAACCCTTCATTCATATTATGGTCATTGACTGCTATAGTAATTTCATTCATTCTATTTTTAAATATCTTGGCAGAGCCGAATTTAATGATTCGATAAAGACAGCCTAAAAGAACATATTTCTCTATTTAACTTCTAATTTCTCTTTAGATACTTAGGTGTGTACGATACAAAACTTTCATGTCTATATCTAATTTAATGATACTTAATGGACAAGAAATTAAATAAAGTTCAATACACAACGAATGGTGAGCTTAAAGAATTATGCCCAAAAGTCATAATTTTAAGGACAGTTTATAGAAATGTTATCAATAAAAATATTGAACACAAAAATTCGTTTACGTTTAGTAATAATATCAATTCCTTAACAACTAACACATACTGGTATTGAATACTTTTACAAATGTGATTTATAAAATGATTATCAAATGGAAAAAAGAATGAATTATGGTTATCGATTGGCGATACCCTTAGTGAGTGAAGTGAAGAAGTTTTTTATAAAACAATTAGCAACAATCGTATATTATTACATTAATCAAAATTATTCTTACTATACATACTAAGTGAACTTCGTAACATAGAAGTGAAGGGCAAATTACAAAAACAAATCATAATTTTCAATCGTGTTTTGTCGGTATTTACAAGTCAGATTATATTTTTGAGCAATAACTATTGATTTGTACATGCAACCAATGATATTCTTATACAAAGAGGAATACGCCCATTTCCCAAATGTTTACATAGAGATATCAATAAAAACAAACATATTTACTTGTTTGTTTGGATTGATAAGTAGAATAGAACAGATTACTTCTCTGTAATTATGTCATCGTTACGACGTAAGACTTTCAATAGTTTACGTATTAGCTGGATATATTATAAATATTTATATTAATTCCGCCAAAACGTTCCGCCAATGAAGATAATCATTATATGTCTATTTAGTCAAGAGAGACATTACCAGACGTCGTTTGCACAAAACAGTAGCATCGTAAAGTACCTTTTTATATAATATATAAGTGTGGTTCACGCTATCCTGAAAATAAATTCTATGCTATATCTAAAATTAACTTTATTAATAAAATAAATAAAATGTATAGTCTTTCAAAAAGTACTGAATAAGGCGGAGTGTATAAAGCCCACTAACTATAATGTAAGGTACTTATTCTATATGATTTAAAAAAAACTTAGGAATTAGGATTCATCGAGCAGCGATCGAGGGCACTTTAGCTAAGAGGATTGTCATATCAATTCTACATAGTGCAGCTAAATCTCATTCCCACAGTGCTTATTAGGTATTCTTACGACGGTTTCTCTGGTGCCGACTTTATCCGTATCGATAAGAGATCCAGAACTATATTTCTTAGTTTTAGGTGCTAAAGGAGGTACTTCGCTGCACGTGGAAAAATTGTCGTCCGACACCTTCGAGCTGGACCCGGCTGCACTGAATTTTTTCAAGCTGCCCGTGGCCAAGGAGCCGTTGGAAGAGGAGCAATGCGCCGGAAGGAGTGGAGCCCGCTCGTGGGCGCGAAGGGAGCAGCTTTCCTGCGGGGCGTTGTCCGGACAGCCGCCCAATTGGACCCACTCATATATCCTGCACACAGAATATCCATATATTAGTACGTCAAGCAAACACATTCAGTACCATTTTACGGAAAGTGCGCGGGTGGAGTATGAGATTTGGCACAATTATAGTTTATATAGAGGAGGGTGTTCGAATGCCAAAATTTTTATAAGACAAACCAAAGACAAAACACACAAGTTATATATACATTTTATTATTTGGCAATGTCAAAGTGTAATCGTGGTGACTATAATATGTTACTTGTCGAATACAACATAGTTGTTGGAATAGGAAAGTGCGCATGTTAAAAATCGTTAAATAAAGGTAAATTATATTTTCTAAATATATATTCTCAACAGGCTTTTGACAAATATATTCATAATGGATAATTATAATTAGTTTGATTGGAACTTTGGAGAGTCTTACAGAATTTCTTAAACCTGATGTTATATTCAATTTGTCATTACTTACCTGTTAACAATTTCTTCAAAATTTGGTCTCCTCTGAGGTGTATGTTTCCAACACTCTTTCATCAGTGCATACATAAGTGTTGGGCACCCAGTTGGTGGGGCTAACAGTTCCCCACTACGAACCATTGATATGACTTCCTGGTTACAATATCTATAAATAAGAAATTTATATCAACTATAGGCAGTGGAGAGTGGAGTGGAGTGGAGTGGACTGTTCTGGCCAAAGGTCAAATACATTTTAAATGTTCTTTTATAGAAATATATTTATATATTTCACTATATGAATAGATTGCAAAAATATATTCACATTGAATACATGTCACATGAGAATCTTGATTTAAAAAATAACAAAAATAAAAGCCAGTAACATAAATTAAAATGTATTAATTTGTTACATTACCCATAATATGGCTGTAATCCATAGCTGTAGATTTCCCATAAAACAACTCCATAAGACCAAATATCACTTTCAGTAGTAAATTTACCATATAGAATTGATTCAGGTGGCATCCATCTGACTGGCAAGAGACTTTTTGATTGTACCTACACAAGAAAATAATATCATCAGAAATACATATTTTTTTAACTTTGCCCAATATATATTTTTTTACTTACTCTATAGTAATCAGAGCTATAAATATCTCTTGACAATCCAAAATCTGATATTTTTACGACAAAGTCATCAGAAACTAGACAATTTCTTGCAGCCAAGTCTCTGTGGATAATATACTTATAAGCCGTGTCCTGACTAAACTAGCAGCCTCGCGAGACTGCTCGTTCAATCACACACACCTAAAATCTCAGTATCAAATATGTAATGTAATTTTAAATACTTAAAAGTTTGTTTTCCCATTGCAGGTCGTCTATCTTGCTCCAACATCACATACGCCCTACTAGCGTCCTATATACTCCTTTGTTAAATAACTTCAGAAGTTGTTGTCCGATTTCGCTCAAATTATTATTATAGGTACCTGTGTTAGAGGGTCTCGCTCTTCCATGGTAAGTATATGATCAGATCACCTTTATTTGTATGTGCATGTATGTATGTTTGTGTATATGTGTGTGTATGTGTATTTGTGTGTATGTATGTGTTTGTGTGTCTGTAGCCTTTTATATGTCATTTCTGAGAAGCTTTTCTCGAAGAAGCTCGTTATATTTGGTGAAATTTTAATAGAATCAATTTATCGTCTGTAAGTCTTCTATCAATAATCTACCGCTGTATCTATGTGGCGAGTAAAGATGACCTATTACCATCTGACGTCATTCGTAAGCGCCACGATCTCCACAACCTTACTACAACTAATATTGCAAAGTCACGTTAATGGGGTCCCACTGTTTTACGTGCCTTCCGAAACACGGAAGAGGTCGTATATCAAATCATCATAGCAGCAGAACTTACTTAACCTAGCGAATCGACTCAAATGCCGACCACTGATTAGGCCATGACCTCCTCTTATTGCCTTAATTGATTCATTTTCTTCGATATCAAGCGATAATATAAGTGTATATTAAACATACAAGAATCAATTTGAGTTTGGTAATAGTTACGGCTATGAATGAATGAATGAATGAATAATCTTTATTGTACACGAGAAAAACAATGATTATACAGTAAATGCAGTGGAGAACAGTACAATCAGGCGGTCTTATCGCTGACTAGCGATCTGTGCCAGACAACCTGGTTTGCAAATTGAAAAAAAGAAGAAAACGGAGTAGTAGGCAGTGTATAGTAATATTAATAAAGACAGACAGAGCTATAGTAATTTCGAAGGAAATAAAATAAAATTAGGTAGTGTATGAACATAACTGAGGTAAATTATGATGTCGAGTGGAAATGTGAACATCGATTCCCCTAGGATTTCCAAACTATTAGATGTAGCGACTTGAAATTTTCCAAATTGATAGGGTTATATGGGAATCAATTGGCTTGTTTGAACTTCATCAATTCATAAATAAGTGCACTTAATTGTCTCTGAAGACATTTGGATGTAATTTGACGGTATATGAAACTTTCTCATCTGCTCTTAGAAGATGTATATTTACAGTAGCGGACCCAGCAGGCGCTGTCTGGCCCTGTTTATGGTGACACAAAGGATCCAGTATGAACACCATCTACTGGAGATTTTCAGTATCTTTTTGGCCCAATGGAAACATTTGATATGAAACTTAATGGGAGACGTTAAACCTGCGTGGTAAATTGATATGAAAATATATACCTGTACATTAATAAAAAAACTATGCTACAACATTACTGCACTGGTTTGATTTTAAGCAGCAAATGCGTCCTTTATGATCGGTTATCTAGTTATTTATAATAACATTACTGCGTATTTGGAGGAAAAATATACTTTCTTAACAAAAAATAGTCTTCTTGTAGAACATTAAAATTAATGATATGTAAAATACTTGTATGAACACGAAATACTTCTACAATTGCCCTAGATTCGATGAATACTTTGGACTCTACGTTTTGTATTTAATAACTGCAGCAAATAATCCCGGCTGAACAGAATTAACTCCTATTGCTATAAGGATACAGTCTAAAATTGATTTTCAAATTAAGTTCTCAAGTAACATGCCTGTACTGTATCAAATAGCGATCCAAATCCAGAGAATTCCTTAAATAGAAGCGCCTTTGGTGTCTTGCATTAATTGCGCGCATCTAGTAATAGTAATAATAAAAAAAGTCCTAACCTAAAATAACCTTGGCAACCGTCAAATAAGTCTGTCATATATTTTTTCCATTATAATAATTTTAATTAAAATTATATATTTTAATACAAGCTTTGAATTTAAGCTTAGTAGGAGGGGCTTAGGAAATATTAGATATACCCAAAAAGTATGGCTAATATTCACATTTCTTAAAAAAATATCTTAGAATACTAATAAATTAGGTACAAGCACATTCTATCATTTTAAAGTCCAAAATTTAAATTAGCCAATTCACAACTTGCGGACAAATTCCAGTATTATATAATTATGCGAATAGCTTTATTTTTATTGTAGTTTTTTTTTTACATTATAAAAGATTTTCAGTACATTTTATAGCCGCTACGTACGTACCGATAAATCATTGCGAAAAAACTGTGCAGTTTAGTCGACAACGATTTTACATACACACGTATCGATAAAAGTGCGAAGCTTAAACTGTACAGTGTTCTTCCTCGCAACGATTTACCGGAACGTGTGGAGCGGGCATTATTGTAAAGTGTATATCTTTTGGGTTTGCCAAATTTTTGACATATTCATTCAACCTCGTCTGAAATATAAAAAGAAATAAATAAAAATAACTAAAGCAGCGAAAAGAAATAAAATGCTCTAGATGCTGATTTAATTAGCATTTTGATAAATAATCTTTAAAAACTAATTTTAATTTAAAATTTCAATACGATCAAAGTAGCGTTATTTCTCAAGCTCTAATGAAATCACAACGTAGTCTTTAAGTTATTTTAAGTAGTTTAATGTAAAGAAATTATTTAAACTTAAATTAATAAAATATTCGTTTATGCATTACCTATATTAGGTTTGTTAATTGTGTTCGATAAACATAAACTACAGCTTTCTTTCATGACGCGTAGTATTGTTGAAATGCGAGTAATTTAGATGTGTATACTGTAGTATATACATGGAGGAAGGTAGTTGTTCATAAGACTATAAATACAGAGACAATCGGTTATGCGAGAGAATTCTGTTACGACCGTTGACTGGGTATTCAAAATAATTTTCCTAATGAGTTTTTAGCATGTTCTATCAACATGGAAAATTTCAAGTCTCTACGTTTTATAGTTTGGAAATGCTGGGGGCACCTTACGGGCAGACGGACGGACAGAGCGAAATTATAAGTTTTCTTTGTAATACTACGGAACCCTAAAAATATTAGTTTCTTAATATACATTTATGTTAACGATATAGGGTTTCTTTAGATAGATTTAAGAATGTTTTTGATGTCAAAAATTCAACGTAAACGACATTGATATCTCGTTATACCGAAAGGTTATATATACCTAATTGTTATACAATGAATAATACATTAACTCTGTTTTTATAAAATTTACACGTTTATGTAACTATTTAATATAAATTATTGTTATGAATTACAAATTGGATTCTTCGTAAGGTTGCGTAAGGTTGTGCTGGGCCCTCGGTAGGTTTAAAAATATATTGTAAGATATGTTTTTTATAGCGATGTATATTCGATCATAAGCGGTGTATAAAGAATTTTTGACTTAGACTTAATAATTGTAGGAATCTTGGTTTTTTCTAATTGAACTCTAATGTCCCACAAATAGACAAAGGCCTTTCCTCTCTAAGACCACTTTTCTGGTGTTCAAAGAGGAGATGGGTTTGACGGATGGTCAATGGTCAATGAAATATGAGGAATCTAATTTAAATAAATATTCTAATATTGTTAAAAGCTTTTATTTAACATCTAATGTACAAAAGTATGTTGGTCCGGGTGGTCCTACAACGTTTGGAGGAGATATTTTAAACCGATTGAGCAAAAATTTTGCACATATATGTATATCGGATGATTGCAATATTATGATGACATGGAACTGATATGATGATAGAGCTGGAAGGAGGCCATAGGAACTCCGTTATCAAACAATATAACCGTACCGAATTTGGGCTCGTTTGATTCGTCCTACGTAAGTTGTTGTAACCCTAAATTCCCAGCTTTACAGTAGAGCGTTACAAACATTTAAATTCTAATATAACAGTCACTTTTTAATATAATATTGTATACAATAATGTAATCGTCATTATTGTATAGAATATAATTGTATACACAAATGTGTTATATAATGACGATTTTATATTAATTTTCATGTTTATAACGCTCTACTGTAAAGTTGGGAATTTGGGGTTATAACAATTTACGTGGGAGGTATCGATATATGCATCAGATTAAAAAACAAGTGACATGACGAAAAATTAAATATTATGAAATGGACTGTCATAAATATGAAGTTCAGGGTGACTCGGACTGTACTCACGGAGCATCGTGTGACCCATGCCTTCTTTTTACGGTCATTTTTCATTCAACAAAGGAAATGTCACGTTCCAAATTTATTTGTTAATCGCCAATACTATCGGCCCTAATTTTTTATCTTTATATAGGGCGTAAAGACATCATACCGGATAAGCATCCCATGGGTTTAGTACATGATTCTAGACTCCCCAGTGGTGAAATTTCTTCGTCGGCTTTTTTTTTAAATGTACAATTTTTTTACCATTTTTTAACTGAATACTGTAATACAATATCATTATTCCTATCTGTCACAATGCAAATTTAAATCAGAAACAAATTTCAATATTTTTACATCAAACCGCAATGTAAATAAAACTTTAAAGTACGTAACAGGGGTAGCGCGGCGCCGGTCGTTGACTTGTTTTGCGCGGCAACATTTTGTTGACGATTGTTACCCAATGTTCACGATACATTGCGCGTTCAAGAATGGGATGAAGATGGCAATATCCTGTAACCTCCCATGTCCGAGATGAATGAGTTTTGTGATTTTATTTAGGACTTTAAATGTAGCCTTATTACAAAGTTTATGGTACGATGTCTTTTACGAGCGATGAAATCTTTTACCGTTATGGATTTTCGCATGCAATGGGGATACAAACTCTTAGCTAGTTCACTATCTTGACACGCAGTTTACAATATTATGCAATAGGTATCTATAGATCATCCTAACATGCCTTATAGCCATATTTGGCTACAGTTTCAATACAATATAAGATAGGAGAGCTAAGATGTTTTAGCCCCTTTTCCCCTTAATAATTTTTGGTCCAAAATGCTACGAGATGCTTTATGATACCTTTTTTAGTCCTAAATGCTATGAGATGATTCAAGACACTATTTAGTCTTAAATGCTATGAGATACTTCAAAACACTATTTTAGGCCTAAATACTATGAGATGCGTTAAGACACTATTTAGTCCTAAATGCATGTGATGTTTTAAGACACTATTTTAGGCCTAAATACTATGAGATGCTTTAAGACACTATTAGGTCCTAAATGCATGTGATGTTTTAAGACACTATTTTAAGTCTAAATGCTATGAGATGCTTCAAGACTCTATTTAGTACTAAATACTAAGTGCTTTAAGGCATTATTTTAGTCCTGAGTGCTATGAGATGCTTGAAGACATAATTTTTGTCCTAAATGCTTAGATATGCTTTAAGACACTATTTAGTTCTAAATGCTATGAAATGCTTCAAGACGCTATTTTAGTTCTAAATACTATGAGATGCTTCAAGACTTTATTGTAGACTTAACTGTTTTGAGATACTTCAAGACCCGAAGCTCGGATCCTATGATTTATGCTTGATTTTTTTCCATCAAAAAAAAAAGCAAAATGAAAAGTGTTTGACGCAAATTTTTCTCGATGATAATGATTGCATTCATGAGCACCATCAAAATTCCACATGATGAATGTATCTATTTATTTTATTTTCATAACATAGTCTATATTGAAATGCAAATTAATTTTTATTCTCGCCAGTCAACAATCAACTGCCTATTTTCCCTTGTCAAAAAATATGAAAATTACACGGAGCAATTAATCAACGTTTAATGGAGTATTATATTTAGCAATATTAAGCAGTTCTTCAACTGCTCGTATATTTATGATGTTCGTTAAAAGTTAGTCGTTTTCCAATACTCGGAAAACAATTTTTCGACGATCAGTTTATTGGTGCCGTCTTACAACAGCTATTTTTATTAACTTCGAGATATTTCAGTGAAGCAAACTTGAGCTAAGAACAAATAAGAAGTTTGTAATTTAAAATATACCACTCTATTTCTATAATCACGTAGGTAGCTGGTTACTCCATATTAATTAAATAATGCTTAAAATATTTTGCGTACCTTAGAATTCTTTTAACGTTAACTTTCATTTTAATTCCGTAATCCAACAAGGATTTCTTAAAGTTTCTCTCTTTTAATTCCTTAGTCCAACAAGGATTTCTTAAAGTTTCTCTCTTTTAATTCCTTAGTCCAACAAGGATTTCTTAAAGTTTCTCTCTTTTA
>JANCMC010007202.1:793282-851142 GCA_024363005.1 Charaxes varanes
ATTCCGTAGTCCAACAAGGATTTCTTAAAGTTGCTCTCTTTTAATTCCGTAATCCAACAAGGATTTCTTAAATTTTTTCTCTTTTAATTCCTTAGTCCAACAAGGATTTCTTAAAGTTTCTGTACGTCCGTTTGTCCGCCCGCCGCCCGGTTCCCTAGGATTTCTAAACTATAAGATGTAAAAACTTGAAATTTTCCATTTTGATTAGACATGCTAAAACCCATCAGGTGAGGGAAAGGTGATTCTTTAAATTGATTAATTAACCTTTTTTATTATAATTTTGTTTGTCTCGGCAATACCAAAAGTGACATTAATCGGGTCCCACTGTTTTACGTGCCTTCCAAAACACGGAGGAGGTCGGATATCAAATATAAACCAGTCTAGAATGGGCCACCCATCGCAGAAAGAGCTGACCACTGATTAGGCCAAGACCTTTTTTTTTTCTGATAGAAGGACTAAAATTTTAAAAAGCTTTGACCTATGGGTCACTTAAGGTCTTCCTTTCCACAATATCATACAATCCTTCCTTACAACCATAGAGAGAGGCGTTGAAATTTTTTGGAAATATATAAATATACATATCCTCTGATACTACATCTTCCATCTTATTTTGGACCTCCCTCCATATCTTTGACCTGGAACGGAATGCTGTAGGGTTAAATTCTCTATGTAATCCGATGCTCTCCTTTTCACATGACATAATGTCCATTTCTTTCTTACCTTTTTAAGGTCTAGATATGTATCTACTTTTACCACACTTAGCGGTATTAATAAAAGGGTGAATAAATAATAAATAAGGCACATCCAAAATATGGGCTTAATCACGCTCAAATCTAATATTCCATTACTACTAAAACAGTCGACAGGGCTGAATTATACGAGCCAGATAATTTATAGTCTCGTCATGTTACGACTCGAAATAGCACGGAGAACTAAAGAGGATCCTAGCTAGTAGCAGTTTCATTTATATTATAGCACTCTGAGAATATGTTATTCAAGAAGATATTACAGTTTATACCACCCTTTTATAATTATAAAGTACTTAAACAAAGACTCGATAACAGTAGAATGGAAAGACAATTTTAAATCATTATCCGATATTACACTTCTTAGTTCCGGTTAGATTGTAGAGGATGTGGCTGTGGGGCGAGTTAGATATCCGATTGCCATCTCACGTCATCCTCAAAACCCACGATTTCTACAACCTTACGACTAATACCACAAAGTGATATTAATTTCAAGCAGAGCACGTACCTGACTTAGTTTCACTACTTCTAAACGAGAAACATTTTCATCTCGGTGCAGTCTTTTAATATATTTGTTTTGTGACAACTTATATTAACGCTATATATAGCGATTAAAGATCTGTTTTGTCAAACATTCAATAACAAGAGGAATTGTCATTGTCATTTTTAACCCTCGACCACAAAAGAGGGGTGTTATAAGTTTGACGAGTCTGTGTGTCTGTCTGGCATTGTAGATTTCAAACGAACAAACCGATTTTGATGCGGTTTTTTATTTGAAAGTTGACGTGATAGAAATAGTTTTTAGCTACAAATTATGAAGATTTTTTTAGGCGTTTCCAAATCATCACCTTTTTTGTTAGCTGCGGTAGAGATTTGTGCTGTCTGCTGCAAATGCAAGCTTTAAATTTAATATTATAAATAGCGGTCCCGGCAGACGTTGTACTGTCCAACATTGGGTTACTTAATATTTACTACATTCTTTTATCCTATACTATTATTCCCGTTCCCATATCCCCGCCCCTGTTCCCGTTCCCGCTATTAAAGTTTAAATTGTCAAAAGCGCTAAGATTACATTAGAAATAATTTAATATGGTGGTAAAGTATTCTTAAATTATCTAATTTTCCGCGCCATTTTCTTGTTTCTTCTTTCATAAGAACCATCCTCTGACAATAATGTCGTGACTAAGAAAAATTGGGACTCATTTTTATATTCATAGACTATTCTTATTTTAAAGCAAATTAGCGAAACATCTAAATTCAAACGTTTTATAAATTGCTTGCCATTTTATAAATTATAAATGTAGGTAATTTGAAGAATTTTTACGTGTTGAAGGCTCATCTGGTGTTGCGTAAATGTCGATAAATTTTATCACGTACCAATATTCTATATAACCGATGCTGCGCCAATGTATCTATTTGTGCTGGTCAGAAAAAGATGATGTGGTGATATTGTCATATCTATCACATAATCTCGAAAGCTGTGGAACGTACAAAGATAAAATTTGACAGAAAGGTAATTTATGGTTAGTAGACAACCGTTCAGAACGGATTTTTCAGCACAGCTAGATTAAGGAGGTCGGTGAGACTCTCGCAAATTTTACGCGGACGAAGCCGCGGGAAACTGCTAGTATAACATAAGCTCAAAATCGATGTCCTTATTCCTTAAAAAAAATACTAATCAATTTACATGAAGGTAACTTCAAAAAAAGAAGCATAATAAACATCGTAAGGTAAAATACAAATACATTTTCTTTGATTCCAGGAAAATTTGTTAATTAAGGACAGATTTCCGCAGCGCAGCGGGCTCAATTCTTGCGATGAAAAATGGAAAAACAAAACCCGTATTCGAACAGGATAAATTCGTTTTCCGGAAAATATAAATAGTATTAGGTACAGGGGAATGTTGTGAATTTACTGGAAGGATTAGGGTATTTATAAATAAGGCAATAGAAAAGAGACAAGGAAATATTTTAAATCTGTAATCTCGCTGGGTTAGGGTTCCGTAGTCCTAAAAGAAACCCTTCTAGTTTCACTCTGTCCGCCCGTCCGTCTGTCCACCCGTAAGGTGGTGAGAATTTCCAAATTATTAAACGTGGAGACTTGAAATTTTCCATGCTAATAGGACATGCTAAAAACTCATTAGAAAAATTATTTTTAGTGAAACCGGACAACTTTTGAAGTTATTTAACAAATGCTTTTATCGCGTATCAAATATGGAACCCTTCGGTATAATTATGTTTGAACACGCTCTAGGTAACTTTTTATTTATCTTAAATAATGTCAGCTGAAAATCAGCGCAGCATGTCTGATAATAATTGGGCCTGCTGCATAATGCTGAGCTGTTCTGCCCTTTCACTCCCGGCAGGATGGGTCTGGGTTATTTTAATGTTTAAGTAAAAAATTCTACTGGACAACTCAATAAAAGAATAGAGCATTATAAAGTGGCTATCTGCAAGACAAGGCACGCTTATATAGTCGGGTTCCGTATCTGATACGCGATAAAGGTATTTGTTAAAGAATTTCAAATTTTTTTGTCCGATTTCGCTGAAAATAAATGTCCTTATGACTTTTTAACATGTCCTATCTACATGGAAAATTTCAAGTCTCTATATCTAGCAGGTTGAAACTCTTAGAGGGGACATTACTGCAGCCGGACAGACGGACGGAGGGCAGGACTGATCGAGCGAGATTATAAAGGATTCCTTGTAGGACTGGACGGATAGAGTGAAACTATAAAGGATTCCTTATAGGACTACGGAACCCCAAAGAGTGAAAGTGCCTATACAAATAATTACCTTTTCATCAGCGATGCCGTGGTTAACGAGCATGGCGAGGCCTTTCCCACTGAGAGCAGCGAACAACTGTTGACCGATGCGCCTCACCACGGACTTCATAGGACACACATCCGTACCTGAAAACAAACATTTTGTTATTATTATTATGTGTTATCGAAATAACAATTATTCGTTATTATTATTTGCAATTCTCTGAATTGAAATGATGCATACCAAAATTCCTGCGTTTTTATAAATCCCCAAAATGTGCTGGTTATGTGCTACTCACATTTTGATTGTCATATATTAGTAAATATTAAGTTCAACTTTTCACGTTTAGACCGTTTTTAATAATGAACCGAAAGAATATGTGTATATTAATTAGTATTTGGTTCTCTTTTAATAAGAGTTTCAAAGTTTCTTATAATTTAAAATTCATTTTGAAGATGCGATTTATATTGTTTTTTAATTTGAATTGTGATTAAAGTATTGTCACTATTAAATATATGCAACTATTTAAGAAGTGATTTTTTTAACTTTAGTTAATAATTTTATTGCTAAATTCAAGAGCTAATGTTATAACTGTTTCCTAGTTGGTATTCAATTAGATTTCTATCATGAAACTTGTTCTAAGCTCGACTTGCCAAGCCCGCAATACCTCGTTGCATACAGATGGACTAGTACTTGTATGTCCTAGAATAGAGGCGTTTGAGTTATCACAAGACTGCTTCCTTTTATGCAACACACGCGATTGTTTATTGCGGAGAAGGACCACCATATGAACATACAACATTGTTTACCTTTATCTATTTAAAATGTTGTGTTTATTATTATTTAGTTTCCTACTCTGACTTTTTAGACTATAATAATGTAGTATCGAGTTTAGAACAGAGGTTTTTAAGTCTTTTTTTTATTTTTATAGTATACTATAGCGGACCCGGCAGACTATGTTCTGCTCGAACGTTGGGCTACTTATTTTTACTTCTATTATCCTATATCATCGCCGTTCTCGTCCCCGTATAAGTTCAAATTGACTCTACATTTTAGATATGAAACGTTTGTATGGGAAAAAGAAAAGGGCTCTTTTTAGGGGTTTCCCGGAAATTATTCCATTTTTTCTCGCCGTAAAAACCATCCTTGGACTTCAACGAATATTTTAAAAAAAGAATTCGTTAAATTGGTCCAGGTGTTGTTGTGTTATGCGCTTACCAACACATTTTGCGATTCATTTTAATATATATGTACTTAGATTATAAATTGCAAGTATGCGTATTACTACCACCGCAGTAAAGCCTTCTTTTAAAAGCTTGTGTTAGTAGTGGCCACGACAATAGCCTGACGCCTTCTACAATTGAACAAATAATACTTCTTATTTAGTAGCAATGTAAAGGTTTATCGTCTTTTATTTCAAAGAAAATATATCATAGTGAAATTATTTGGAAATCGTTTTGTTATCATAAAGATTTCTGCGATAATGTACTTGTTACCAATGTACGTCCTGTATACTAAACAAGTGTCTTTAAATACAAAAAAAAATTGCGGTCAGAGGACCTCTGTCAGGATCGAAGTTCCTTATTAATTCTCCAACAACACACCGTCCGTTCGTCACCGCAGCACATTCACGACATGTTGCATGCCGAGCTTATGCCGAGATTCAGATGCGTAGACATAGCTCGCGCTTTGCCTGTTTATGTGAAGTTTGAATACTGTTTACATAGTATTAACGTGCTACTAGTACTGATACGTAAGAGTCTTTGTGCAGGAATACGATTAATAGAGAAACGTGACTTTAACCCTTTCCCCTTTCTGTCACTTTTCGCCCATATTAGCCGATCTGTCGCCCACCTGTCGCACAATTTAGCTCACCTTCGCCTCCCTCCCCCTTGTCCCTGGGGGAGGGACAGAGAGAGCAAGTTGCGCATTCACTTGCTCGTGCGCACACTCACACAGCACAACGTTACGTGACGATTTCTGCGAAATTCCATTACCCATAATTTTCGTAAGCCGCATTAAGGAACTTACTTGTTTGGTTATATATATTTTTTTAATCAAAGTAGATAGCTAAACTAAACTTTTGCTAGTATGAATCACTAGAAGAAAATAAATGACCGTTGCAGGTATACACAATATAAGCATTAATATAATGTCATTAAATCTAAAACATTAGCCTATGAGCTAATGTTTTAGATCATTCCTAAAATTGTAACCATAGTTTCAGGGAAATGGTTATCTTATCGTTCATTTAGTCTTTTTCGATATCGATATGAAAAATTGTGTGTTGCTGTTATTGTAAATTTTATCACTTGATGTCATTTGTTTTTATATTATTCTTTCAAATAAAAAGATGCGTAGTTATGTATAATATCACGCATTGAAAACATTTAATTACACTTTAGCCAGGATAAAACAACTGACAAAGTGAAATGTTGGTGATTACTAGAATAAACTATTTTATTTATATACTCTCCTATGGGGGTAATTAATACAAATACAAGATTTATAATGTAAATAATTTAAAGGTTATTTCCATTAAGACAGGAAAGAAAGATAAATTAAATGACGGAGTGAAGTGTTGAAGACGTTGATTAAAACAGAAAGGTTAAAATACTACAGATAAAATCAGCATACAGGAAATGTAGATGAAACTACAACGTAAAATATAGATAAGAATAGAAATATAATAGATAAGAAGAAAGAAGGCCTGCAAATACGTTGCCGGCCTTTAAAGTAAGGTTTGAGCCACCGGAGGGCCTAGCACGAAAATTCTCGATAGTTATACTTTTACGTTCGAAACGAAACGTAAAATGAAAGTTCGTGCTTACATTTTACACGATTTACATGGTTGTAACGTCGAGGATTCGATACGTGCAAGTTCTGAATTCAGTCGTGCCAGCAATAATTAGCAACAAAATTGTGTTAAACGGTAGCATTAATGTTTAATTTGAAGTTCGGTTTCGAACGTAAAAGTAAGTAAAACTATCGAGAATGTTCGGTAAGGCCGTCTGGAACTCTCATAAACCGAACGAAACGTCATATTCGTATAGAATTAACATTTTCTTAGCCCTACTTAAAACTACTTTGCATTGATCGAGTGGTAAAATTAAAAAAAAGTATCTTATACTACTAAAGTACTAAACATCTAACCTACTACCTACTAGTACTTTATAATTATATTCCCTATTCTAAGATAACAAACTTCTGCGTAGGACACTTTACATTTTCCTATAAATAGAGATAAAAATAGAAGTAACGGAATCAGAATCGTATGTTCTGACATCGTGTGGAACTGACCGTTATCCCAGGTAGTATAATTAACAGAATCACGTCTTTTATCGACATCTATTTCCGAACTCAAATCACTTTTGGTGGTTTATAAATAGAACTCTACTAGCTTACTGTTCCAAGTAACGACCGATGTCATCGTTACGCGTTGGAACTAAACAATCAGCTTGTATTTAGGTACTCTATTTATATATAAGCATCTAATCCTTAATAATATTATAAACTAGTTGCTACCCGTGGCTTTGTCCGCGTAAAATTAGCTGAAAAAAATTATCGTGATGATAAGTAGCCTATAGTCTTCCTCGATAAATGGGCTATCAAGCACTGAAATATTTTCTCAAATCATTCCAGTAGTTCCTGAAATTATCGCGTTTAAACAAACTTTAACGCGATAATCTGAAGTAACTACTGATCCGATTTGGAAAATTCTTGCAGTGTTCGATAGCCCATTTATCGAGAAAGGCTATATATCATTTAGCTAAAATTGAATCTAATTTTTTTTATCCAATTTTACGCAGACGTAGTCGCGGGCAAAGCTATTTGTCTATACGATACTGTCTATTTTTGTTTTTAAACGTAATGTGCTCTTTAAAGGTGAAACGAAAGCATACCACTATAGAACTGGGTTACATTACTAATCTTATTTCTATATAAAGCAACTGACCCACTTGGAGCAGCATTAAATCGTTAAATTGAGGCGATTCGTAAAATTTGACGGGAGCATCGACATATCCTTTGGTAATGTAGGCCACTTCGCGTAAACATGTGTGTAACATGTGAGAAAAATTTAGGGATCATAATGTATAGTCTACCAGAAAAGTGCTCTACCATTTTGGATGACAGCTCCTAATCAAAGCAAATTTTGCTAAGGGTTTTTTGTTAGAAATTAACGTAATGCATAACAAGCAAGAACCCATTTAACTAATTGACGTGAAAACGACATTCGACCTCAGTTTGGCAAATCAATTTCTTGGTCGACTATACAAGTAATGTACGACTTCATAATGTCGGTGGGCCTAGCACGAACATTTTCGTCATAAATACTTGGAAAAAGGATTGAAATGTTCGTGATAGGACCTTAGCGGACCCTTCTTAGCGTTAAAGCGGGTTGCATTATTATATTATAAAGGTCTATCATTTATTCAATAAACTTATTCTAAATACATTTTTAAATATTAGTATAAAAATAAAAACATTTAAAAAATATAAAAAATGGATGTCCACCGGCAGCGGAGCAAGACCTCAAGCCACCGGTGGTCAATGCTAATATTATTATTATTATTAGCATTGATTAAAAGCGTGATATGATTATGACTGGCAAGGGGGCACCCTGTAAAGAAAAATATATGTGTATAGCATCTGTTACCTATAACGCAGGCATTAAGATGTCTACCTTAGGAACATACGTCAGTGTGTCATATAGTCCTGTATGTATGTATGTATAAGTAAAGTCGATTTACTCAGTTGTTATGTCCACATGACAAATTATAATCATTTTCTATACTAACAGCATAACTCGTTGCCGTTGTTGGTAACTAATAAAAGCAATTTGTCATCATACTGCGGATGTGCCTTGCAATTTAGCTAATGACTTCTCGCTCCGAGGTTACATAAAACATGAAACAATAGAAGCATAAAAATGATTTAAAATCCAAACTATTAAAACAACGCAATGAAATACATTGCTCCTTTTGTTAACGATGCCATGGTTTTCTTTCATAGTTGACGGTCCATAAAGGTAATACAACTAGATTCTTTTGCCCATAACCAATATTTTTCAAGAGTATCAAGTTCTCAGAAACATTACACGGGTTTTGAATAGATAAACCACTTCCTTTTAAAGCGAGGCCCGTGTTTATATGAATATAGGATGTACTCGTATATAAATGTATGCGGTACAAAGGTATTTCGTTGTAATTTCCTGCTAAAATCGTAGAAATCCTTTTCATCTGTTAAAATGAGGTAATTTTCATGCCTAAAAAGAATTTATTTACGTACTGAACCAATTATAAGTAAATTCCCGACTGAAAAGTAAGAGAGAGAGGGGGGGGAGAGAAGGGAGATAGAGGGAGAGAGAGAAGGGAAAGGATAGACAGACAGATAGAGAGAGAAACAGAGGGAGAGGGGGGGAGGACATATCTTTATAATAATCTACTTGGTTTCCGCGACTTTGTACGTGTAAACTTGAGAGAGCCCTTAGAGAGAGCCTCTTTAATCTGGCCCTATCAAGTAATCCTTTCTCAGTGGATATCTACTAACTACAAAGAACTAACTACCTCCTTGCCAAATTTCATCATTATACGTCCCGCGGTTTTCGAGATGTCTTGATAGGTGACCTTTCGCTTTTATGGATATAGTATATCTATATTTATTAGAAATAAGCCATTATTATTCATGTTTTTTTGCGATACAAACATTTTTTAAATCATAAACAATCATCACTGATGGTAATCTTATAGTCATTGAAAAGTTTTCCATGTTAAGTTTTATAAATCGGCAGTTAAGTAGGTATTAGTAATGACTCATAATCATTGGAAGAAAGATGTGACTCACAGGTTGAGATCAACAAATACATACTTAAATCAAATGACGTCCATGGTGAATCTACGATCTATTATAACACGTACGGTTATTTGCATTTCTAAATAAATATACGATACGATATGTGACGAAATAAATTTTGTCCCGTTTTTAGAACCATTGTATTTAGTACTAGGGGACTCGGAAAACGTTGTTCTGCCCGAACGTTGGCTTTCTCTTCCTATTGAATCAATAGTATCGATATAGAATATCAAAACAGCGCCATCTATTGGTCGCTTACCCCAACGACCGCCGACCTGTTATGATATTTTTAAATCCCTTATATCTTCTAATATATTCGTCATAACGATATGCTGTAAAGAACAATTTTGATCTGCATAAAATGTACAACGTATCTAGCGCGTTTATTTTCGAAGAATTAATACGGCATTCTTGAAAATGGCTTCCTATAAGGTTCATCATACTCATTGTAATATGTAATCGATAAAAATGGTTCTACATGGCATCGCCTAAGTATAACTCAGAATGGGTTACACTAAGGAGATAGAGATATTTCTTTGCCGACTTTTTGATGGTTCTTTTTAAGATATACAATTCCGTACAATATTATTTTGATCTATCTCGTAAGGTTTATCCAGCACACGCAATGTAAGCGCACAAAATTACGTTTTTTACGACATGACGTTACAAATCATTCATATTCTCGGCATTGGTCTCCTATGACATATATGTATTATAGATACATATAAAACTTCTCCTTGAATCATTCTGCTTATTGGTGAAAACCGCATTAAAATCCGTTCGCGTAGTTTATAAGATCTACGCGTACAAGGTCGGGTAATAACTCCATATATTATACTATGTAATGATTTTAATACTTTTTTTATTATGAGTGACACACATGAACAAAAATTCACAAGTGTATGTATTGAAAGGAACTAGAGATCGTCGGCTAGTCGATTTTCGCCAACAAATCTTTAGTTTTGCGTACTACAATATATGTTTATAATATATTGCTGTATACCAAATATTAATTCTTTGTACAATGACATTAATGCCGGCACCAGACATAGCTCAAAGTGTTTGTACATCTTTGAACTGAAGACAACAAAGTTTTACAAAACTTTGCGCAGCTACACAAAGTCCCCGGCCACTCTACATGATCATTCAAATGAAGCTATGTCTGGCGCCGGCATAATATATAGATTTCGGTCGAAATCTTCAAGGAAAGACCGCACTCACTTCTCAAAGGCCAGCTACGCACGTGCTAACCTTTTGGTAGTCTATGGGCGTGAGTCACTCAAGCGAACTCACTGATAATTTTCCTTTGTTTTATAAATAACGCATGATTTTTATTTAAGAGAACCTATTAATTTGTAAAGTTTATTTAGATAAAGAAACTGTTTACGCACGAGTGAATCCTGGTAAATGAGATCAATGATTTCAAGACATTGATCAACTATTCCAGCCAGATATCATTGGCGGTCGTTGTTTTTCTGACATTGCTTTAAAGTTATACAAAAGATCACTGAATTAGCATCTTAACCTAAACTCTGATTTATTTGATTTACAATTATCTTTTCTGAAGTGAGAACCTTTTTAAGTACGTTGAATATTTTTTGAGATGAGAAAAAAAACCAATGAATTCGCCAAAGATCGCTTTCCATGAGCTACTGTAATCCTCCCTTATAACACGGTAGATTTATTCCGCGTTATAGGAAAACAACGCAACGATTACATAAATTACACTTACCTTTATATACATATATAATTTTACTGTATGTGTGCATGTCACTGAAATCCTAAACAGTTGGATTGATTTGATAATTTTTTTATGCGTTTGGGTGGCGCTCTGGAAGGTTTAGGTTCACAAATCAGCCCGACAGATGGCGCTGTAGTCGGTATCTAGGTTATCTTTTCATCGATTTCTATGTTTGGGCAGGATAACATTTGCCTTTCTAAAAATGACGCTTCACGTCAGTGTTGCCAGTAATAATGTATCATTACCTCATTTTAGCCTCAATAAATATTGACTGATCAAACACACTGTAAATGGCATATAGGACAAATGGTAAATCATATACACAATGTCCTTATAAATAACTTACGCAACAGTTGACCTCAAATTCTTTAAGGGGTCATCCATAAATCACGTCACTCGTTAAAGGGAGGGGAGGGCATCGCCAAAACCGTGACAACAGGCAGGGCGGGTCAAAAGATTAGTGGCGTCACAGGTCAAAAAATATTTCTTTTATTTTTTATTAACATACTTACTACATTAAATAATTAAAATAAACAGCTGTTTTCTTGTATATGTGATATCACACCATAGGGGAGGGGGTTTAGAAAATGTGACAAAGACGGCAGGAGATAAAAAATCGTAAAATTTGTGTGACGTAATCATGAATGACCTCTAATAGGTATACTTCACAAATTGCTTTTGTATCATTAGCTAAAAATAGCATCAACAAATCGTAACTAGCATCGATTACAAAATTGTTACATACGACAGCGGATAACGCAACAATAAATAAGGTTAAATGATAGGTGCTGAAGTTCAACAATTATGCAATAGCAATTGTTAACGTCGTCATAATGAAACATATTTTTTTAAGTCATCGAAAACGTTACGTTTCACGTGAGTTAGTTTTTCTTCGCGCAATCCATCTTCTTTATTGTCTTGTACAAGCAATAACCTAAGTAGGTGATGCATGAGTGTACTTTAACGCTGACGTGCGTATAACATTAGTTTAATATTTAGGGTGCATAAATTTGGCGTTATTTTGGCCGTTGGTTGATTAGATACCGTGCGTCATATATACGTCGATGGTTAAAGCTCTCAAACTCTGCCTGTAGTCCTGTTTTTATTCGAATTACATAGCTGCAGGATCGGCGGTCATAGGGTGAACGGAGTGGCCGCTCCAGGCTCTAAGTCCCAGGGGCCTCATCATCTAGGAGTGACTCTTAATATGCGATTATTTTATTTTAAATACATTTTCTTATTTTCGTATTTCTAGAGACATTTTTAATATACAGAGATGTTACTCCTTCTATATTAATCTGTGACCCATTGGGGCAACTTTACATAAGAAACAATAATTTATTCATATTCCATTTGCTAATTTGTTTTTAATTTTGATATGATTGTTTACCTCTAATAAATAACACGCAGCAATTGCATTTATATATCGAGAGAAGCTTATAATAATATTAAACGATGCAGGTGTACAGACACGAATTATGCAACTGTCCGATTGTGTAACCGTTTAAATTGGACAATGTCTTTGTTAAATTGTTATTGCAAAATGCAATTGCAATAGGATTCCAGTTACTGATAATAAATACTTTTTTGTAACGTGTCTAATCATCATGCGAATATTGCGTTTTTTGGCTTTCACATTATAATTAAGAAACAAAGATATATTTCCCTAGAAATTTTGCGTAGGTACATAATTCTATATGAATAAAAATGAATTTCCGAAGTGTATGTATGTATGTAACGGGCATAACTTGCAAACGATTGCACCAAAACTGATAATTATTTTTTTTTGTGTTTGTTATTGTTTGGACAAAAGTTGTATAGTTATAACATTTTGTTTGTCTATCTGTTTATTACGAGTAATTTCCAAAACAGTTATGCGATTCTAGACTCCCCAGTGGTGAAATTTTTTGTCGGCTTTTTCATGAAATGTAATTTTTTTTTTACTTTTTTTTTAAACTGAATGCTGTATAATATCCTTACTACTACCTAATACAATGCGATTTTCAATCGGAAACAAATTCCTTCAATATTTTTACATCAAACCGCAATGTAAATATAACTTCGTCGGCGCGGCGTTTGCATCAAAGGAGCCGCGAAGTGGGTAAGCTTCGCGCCATTCACGATACATTGCGCGCTCAAGCATGGTGTGAAGATGGCAATATCTGTAACCGCTCATTTCCGATATGAATGATTATCGTAACCTTATTTAGGACGTTAAATGTAGCCTTATCACAAAGTTTGCGTTACGATGTCAGATACACCCTGTATATTTTTTCACACTCTAAGGTATCTGGAAGAAATCTCTTAAAGAGATAACTCTACCTTTGTGTACATAGTTTATAAGGTCTATTTTCTTTGCGACTTTATGTGGTACATAAATAAAACTCCAATATACAAAGATTTCTAAAGAAAGAATATTACCGCTGCAATCATAATGGTTTTTGAGTTGCCACCGAGCGAATCCTTGAGCAGCCACGTTAACACCGAATCTCGATACGGGATGAAAACGTTCTTCTTGCCTTTTGCGTTACGACCTTGAAAAAAAATTATCTTACAAATAAAATCTTTACATTAAGTTACTAATTTAATAATAGAATTTCTAATTAGCCCCCGAAAACCAAGGAAATGCAATAACTAAATAACGTTTCAGAAGTCTTACTAGAAAGATTTTTCCATTATATATTGAAACAAAATTTTTAAAATCGTTTGTTGACTTAGGTTTGTGGAAAAAAATTATGAAAGTCATTTTTTAGCATGATTATGTATAATATATATCCTTTTTTTTTAAAGTGAAATATTTTGGTGATAAAAAAATTCGACTTAGATCAAAGTTTACAGGGGTTCCGACGCGCCCTGCATTTATAAGAGCCCGCAACGAACACCGTTGGGTAATTTT
The DNA here is from genome assembly GCA_024363005.1 of Charaxes varanes. Taxonomy (NCBI): domain Eukaryota; kingdom Metazoa; phylum Arthropoda; class Insecta; order Lepidoptera; family Nymphalidae; genus Charaxes; species Charaxes varanes. The sequence continues at coordinate 807,284 of JANCMC010007202.1, forward strand.
TTGTTATCACCGTTTCACAAAATTTCAGAGCAATTTATTCCCAAGCATTGTCATCATTCAAATAATCCTTTACATTATAATAAGAGTTTAGAAAGAGTCTTGGCTTTGTAAAAAGTTTAAATTTGTTTAATGACATCTCCCGAACATCGTAGGGAAGCCTGTTATTACAACGTGTACAGTTACACTTAATTAAACGTGTAGTTAATTTTAGGAAGCCTAGTACAGTGCATTACTAATTGCTTTTTATTTCTAAGATTTCTACTAATCTCATTTAAATAATGAATTATCTGTTGGTCATTTCGAATACCTTGGAACAATCCTAGCACGCATGAAATAAAAATATACATATCCATAAATTATATATATTAAATGTTTGTGTTTTATCACAGTCTCAACTATTTAAACAATAGTGTTATCGATAAAAGAAGTCGAAAACTTCTGAAGTTAATCTATGATGAAAAATTTAAAAAAGCTTGTTATTTCACGTCCATATTTTATTTTATAGTTTAAATTTGATTCAACGTTAAATTTACATGAACCCCTCTCAATGGAAGGTAAAGGCCTTCTCCAGAGACTACCAGTGTTTTCTGTCTTCTGCTACTCGCATCCAGTGGATACCTACAATTTTATAACGTCGTCTGCCCAACGTGTATTTAGTTTACCCCTTTTTCGTTGTCCCGATGGTACTAACCAGGATGTTGCCTTTCGAGTCCAGCGGTTGTCATTTAGTCTAGTTACATGCAGCTAGACTGCCGGCGAGTCTCATAAGATCGACGTGAAGTGGCGGCCAGGCTATCAAGTCAAGTGAAAGATTTCTCGGTAGCCCAAAACCACTTATTAAAGGCTGACAACGCATCTGCGAGCCTCCAGGTGGTGGTCAATGGGTAATAATGACTAAATAATGACCGATAGTCAATTTGGTGAGCCCTCTGCCCACTTGCCCCTTGTAATACATTAAAAATCGAAACTTCAGATACTCACTGTCAACAGTCTGTGTGGCTTCGGCCAGTGCGGATATCACAGATCCGAGCGTCACCAGCGACTTGTTGATGTGTGCGCCTTCAACAAGCCGCTGACCAGTAGCGCCGGTAGCGTCAGCTCTTTCACTGTTGGCGATACAATATAAATAAGTTTTATAAAGAACTCCAGTAATAATTTACACATATCGGACAAATTCCTACGAACCAACCGTAGAAGAGCTTGTTCCAAGAATAAGGGTACGATGATAGTCCAAAACACTTTTTAACGTTTCTTAAGTCTACAATGAATCGCGTCCGTCCGTCCGCCCGCAATATAACCTTACTAGACAGGGTGGCTCAACTACTTTCTGTGTGGAAACATTGTGCCAACTTTAGAGTCAGTCTCTGGTATAACGCAGAGCTATCTATCTTCTACTGAGCGCGATTATAGAGATGACTATAGCGTAATAGGCATGACGACAGTAATCAGAAATCATTTAAATTATGTATTTATTTAATAAAATAGGATACACAAGGCTTAACTGACGTATTTATTTTTATATTGCGAGCGATATTAATAGGTACCAACAAAAAAAGAAACTAAAAATGCAACAATCCAACATGATAGCTAAAACACCGAGCAGAGCGTACGACGCAGCCATATATTATAAGTGCGTTCCAATAAGCGATCGCAACGTTTAAAAGTGCTCATTCATATATTCGACATTTGACGATTGCGATCGTTACGGTCGCAGCGAAACATCCAGGTGACACTTAGCGGAATGCACTATTAACATAAAGTGACGTCATGTCGAGTGTTTCGAAGTGTTTTGAAGCGAATTTTAATCCCGTTTATAATGTTTTTGTTTTGCTTTAAAAAAAAAAAACGGTAATTTCTGAAGAAATATTAAAATTGTTTGGCTATAGTAGAGTCATGCCTATTCCCTTTGCATCTCTTTATAATATTGGCATATGAATATCATCAAATGCGCAGTCTAATATTGCTAAATCGATGATTGTGGAGCGTTTGTTTCTTGTAAGTTAAAGTAAATATGGCTGTCACCTGCCGGCGAGATCGACGAGGTGCACCTTGGAGACGGTCTCGCTGGGCATGTTGTTGTGGCGCAGGTAGCTGGCCTGCACGAACGTGATGGTGAAGATGGCGTGCGAGCGGGACGACACGTCGTTCATCTGGGTCGAGGCCGTGGTGCGGTGGAGGTTGCCTCGGTGCATACACTCCTGCAGATAAAAGACATGTTTAAGACTAGCTGTTGCCCGCAACTTCGTGCGTAAAATTAAAATTGCGAGATTCTTAGACCTCCTTAAAACGGCCATATCGAAAAATATGTTTTTTTCGGAGGTCTACTAACTATAAACTACCTCCCAGTCAAATAACATCTCATTAGGTCACACCGTTTTCGAGATTTCATCGTGTTAGGTGATCTTTTGCTCTTATAAATATATAGATAAGAGGAGAAATGACTACATTGAAACAGTGACTTAAATAATAGAGAACCCTGATTGTTATGGTAGAGGTTTAAAATTAAGAACAATTTAATTTTTATTTATTTATTTTATGTCCGTAACAAACATACGGCCTGTTTAATAATGACCACCGTAATCTTATTACGTAATAAATCTAACAGACGCTTGTGAGTTATCTATGGTATTCACTCGCTTGTTGCCTGCCAATCTTTGCCAACGATTATCTTAAGCCGTTTAGTAATTAGTACCAAGATTGCGGATTTATACGGTCTCAGATATTATGATATTTTCATAAATGACGCAAAAAAATTAAGTCAAATTATTTTCTTGTTTAATTTAATTTGTACACGTCCCTTAAAAAAACGTATATGAAACGCCTTAACGAAAATTTTAGTTTAAACTAATTTTTTTAACTTATTTTATTAATTTAACTAGCGACACCCCGCTACTCCCTCAGTTCGCTCCGGGAATTCATACGCGACGCCTACGCTCTTTTGTCTAAGTTTTCTCGTGTTAATGATAACTTTGTAACAACACGAATTAAACAGTGAATTCGAACTTAAACTCTTTTATTTAAAACAATATCCTAGTTTTAGGTATATTTAAAAATAAATACCTGGATATCATCATAATCTGAGACCAGATGTTTCGAAAGATCCTGCACGTAGGGCCCTAGTTTCGGGTGTTCTCGCACCCGGAGCGAGTGTCCCGAATCGGTGGAGAGCAAATCTTTCACTCTTTCGTTGTAAATCTCCAAGTAGCTGACTTCTGTGCGGTAAGAAGCTCCTGATTCCTTGCCCGCGGCCACCCGGGAGAAGAGTTGACGACATATCCGAGGTATTAGGCCTTGAGATTCCTATAAAAAAAGGAGACAATTATATACTTTCATGTTTTTTTTTTATGTTACAAAGGGCAAACGAGCAAGCGGTTCATCTAAGTGACTACCGACGCCCATGGACATCTGCATGACCAGGAGGCTAGCACATGCGTTGCCGGCCTTTAATGACAAGTTTAGGCCAACGGGAAGTCACAAAAAAGAGAACGAAACACGACATACGATACCATCACTTGACGTTACATTACTACTATGCATTGCCGCCACTTCACGCCGATCTTATGTGACAAAGAGATATTGGTACCAGGACGCGTCGGCTGCAAACCAAAAGAACTGCAAGCAAGGCACTACCTCTAATATTAATGTAGGATCGATGTTAAAGAAAGTTTCTGAAATTTGTAACAAGCTAGCTTTTTCGGGTGCCTTTCTCACATGAGATCGGCGTGAAGTGGCGGCAATGCTGTCACGTCTAGTGGTGTTGTTGTCGCGTTTCGTTCGGTTAACCTTATTTAGGGCATTAAATGTAGCCTTATCACAAAGTTTGCGTTACGTTGTCAGATACACCCTGTATAATAAACAACCCTTCCATATACGAGTACCTTGAACCTCTCCTGCCCATTTCATTTTTATTAATTGGAACAAGTTATTTTGAAGGGATTTTCACAGAAAGATAAAGAAAGAAACGGAGTTTGTTTCTTTTAATGACTTTACGTCATAACTGCTGAATCGATTATAATAACATTTTGCATACACATACTTACAAACACTAAGATATACTTATTATAAAACGGCTTTTAAACTCACGCGTATATTATATCGGGATTGCCCGACTAGCTTCGAACCCATCCGGGATCCTTCCTCATGAGCTCGCTACGACTCAAGATATCTATCATTTTAAAATCCTGTTCTTGAGATATAATAACGCGACTAAATCCACGGGTAATGCCTAAGATAAAGCACCTGGATGATCGAGATCTGCTTCGATAAAACGACATTTTCCAATAAAACCTAGCTAGATCGTTTTATCGCTTCCGAAGCCCCTTGCATATAAAATTTCATGAAAATCGTTCTAGCCCTTGCCGAGATTTAAATTATTTACACCAGAATTGCTGAGTAAAGGAATTAGATAAAACTACGACGCTGGCCGCATGGACCAAAGAGACTAATTATGACAGGGCATTGACGAACGATAGTTGTGAAATAGATTAATTTGGTTGCTATGGAGACGGAAAAATAACAGGAAAAATAAACGACGTAAAAAGACAATGTTTTTGATTTTTTTCCGTAATATCAGTAAAATCTGCTATTTCTATTAATATTATTTTAATAGGTCTATATACTAAGTGCATATCTTTATCATTCTTAGTAATAACGACGGTTTGTGTACATAATGATTTAGCTCATTACTGAGTCATCTTTTACTCATCGTAAGCACTGTCGACTTTGATCCAAAAACGGAATATATGTATTGGGCTGACAGTTTGGTATGATACTTTATTATATAGCTAATTTTAATTATACAAAATCAACATGTTTTCCTATTATTTAATTTGGACTACCTCACAGAGATGATTTTGTTAGAGTTAGAATAATATCCATGGACTTTTTAGTAACTAGTGTTGGTAACAGTCCATCTGGACTGAGGTGTTCTAATTCTTAGAACTATGATATTTATTATATGTAATAAAAAATAGGATCCTAGGATAATTATAAAATACTAGCCGTACCCTACGACTTCGTCCGCGTGGGCCACTCTTATCACCTAAGGGTTTAAAAATAGTTTTTGGATTAATATCATGTTTCTAAAAACACCTTCTCAATTTATATATTATTTTAGAACAAATTTGACTAGCATAAAAAGGGTTATTATAGTGAGCCAACCCTAAAAATAGAATAGTTTTTGCGAAACTTTAACCGTTTACGCAGCGCTGGCAGCGGAAGCTCACAAAAAGGGAAAAAATTCCCCGATTTTGAAACATTCTTCATTGGTGCCTATTGATCTTAGCGTGATAATATATAGCCTTCCGCGATAAATGGGCTATCTAATCTAACACTGAAATAATTTTTTTAATTAAACCGATAGATCCTAAAATTAGCGGGTTCAAACAAAAAATAACTCTTATCTTAATATATTAGTATAGATTGCCATAAAAAACTGGTTATTGAGATTTCTGTTATTTTTTAAAGATCTTTGATCTAGTATCTTTTTGAAATACTGATACTGTTGGGGATCGGTGCCTTGACTGAGTTATATTGACGGGGCAATAAAACACCGACCTTTTCTTATCATCATAGACTGTATTTACAAGCACACAATATAACATCTGGAATCAATTAGCGTCGTATGATAACGTGCTGTACCGCAAAAATATAAAATACTATTATTTGAATCCACTATTTGAGACTTTACCCCGCTGCCGGGGATCTGCCTTTATTAATACATCTTTTCCATCAAATGTTATACTGCCTATATGTTTTATATAATAATAGTAGTAAATCGCACATCAGTTAAAAGGTGTAGTACAAACGTTACCTCTTATAAGTATTCCGACGTAACGACCGAATTTGTAAATTTTCATTTAATATTATTAATATAAACCTTCCGAAAAGTAAAGGGAATTTAAAACGGTTTTGCGGTTATCGATGTTTTAGCGAAGAACAATATATACACCTAAGAATACATGTTGAAAGAAAAAGACATTAGACGTAGCGTAGAAAGCAGGTAATAATATGCCCCTTCCGAGCTCTCTACGTTCCCTAGGGACTGATATTACATTCCACCTTCTGAAGAACAATTTCACAATAAATTCTCTGGCCTTGCAGCAATTTTTTTTACTTAGCAAAATTTACCGCTGTGTTGTGTGTTACTACTTTTAAATAATATATCACCTGAGTGAGTTTACTTGAGTGTATTAGGTGTTACTTTGGGTAATTCTGAAACAAGCAAGAACCATCTTCTTCGTTAGACTCTTGGTAGAGCGGTCGTGATCATCACGTAGTCACGTTGATAAGAAGCCGTTATTTTTTTAACGATAGCTTGTCATTTCCCTCTACTATTTTATACCCATGTAAGGGACCACCCACAGCAAGAAACATACTTCTCTTTAAATCACCTCCTATTCTCGTTTCCGCTAGAACTGTGAAAGCATATACCTTATGCTAGGAGTGGGTGCATCAATAGTCGAGTAGAGTCCAGAAAGTAAGGCTTTTATGAGTCACAAGATGATAATAGCGGACCCAACGGATATTGCCCTACCTGAACTTTAGGTTACTTACTATTTACTATATTCCATAATATTAATTGGTCAAACGTGCCGCATATATACTCGTATACATGATTCATGACGAACGTATGAGCGACAAGATTTTGCGATTACACGCCGGGTGACCGTCGTTAACTTCTATTATATATTTAATAAATACTTTAGGTAAGCTTTATACTCCATATAGCTTGTATTGGAGGTAAGTGAGCCGAAAGCCTAATCGTATTCAAATCATACGAATTACAGTCCGGCCCTTTAGGAATTTAATGTTAGTGATGTTACGGAAGCGGTTATATCGGAACAGAAGTTTTTAAATGTAATATATCGGAATCGAAACCGATAAATAATGTCATACGCATTATTCGTCAGTACATTCTTATTATCAATAAAAAAAAGGCTGTTTACCTGGGCAAAAAAAAATATTTAATTTTAAATCTTTCAGTCTAGTAAATTAAATCAGATGGAGTGACTCCGAAAAAAGCATTGCAGTTTTTTCTCCGTTTAAACTATTTTTAAAGGCCATCTTCATCGGCCTCTGATATCCCCGATTAAAATTTATCGGAACCGAATGAGTAATCGATCGGAAGTTCCGAACTTTCCGAATCGGAATCGAACCTCCGTAACAGCCCTATTTAAAATGTAAGAGTAATCAGTAATAAGTTTCTATTGTAAATAGATACCTTTTAATCGACCTGTAAAAGAGAAGATTGACTTGGTTTGTAGTCTTGGTCATTTTACTGGATTAATTATTCTTAGTTGTGTCAGAATTATCAGATTGTGTGGCCAAAGGGCCATGTATCGTTGGCCAATGGCTATTAACGTCAGCTTTAACCTCTCATCCATCCAGCTCGCATCGTTTCATCTTATCAGTTTCATTCTATAGCCTACAAGAGCATAATTATAATAAAACAATAAAATGAAAGCCTTCTAAATCACGAGCGGGCGTACCCATTGTCAAGCCATAACACAAAGGCTCATTTTTGCTTGTTATGCATTACGTTAATTTCTAACGATAACCCTTAGCACAATTTTCTTTAAGTAGGAACTGTCACCCAAAACGGTAAAGCACTTTCTCGGTCGCCTCTACCAAGTTCGTCAGTTTTGCTTAGTTTTAAATTAATTTTTTAAAATAGCCCGTTATTTTCAAATTTATGAATCGTTCTGAACTTGCGGGGTTGCAATTTTAATACAAAGTCAAAGCCGAGTTGAAAAATTTTACCTCCGAGAAATCTACGACGCCCAACTTTGTAAATTAAGTGGTTCAGGAGTTTTGCAAAAGTTCGCCTTTAACGCATCAAGTATCTACAATATGGCGTATGAGATGGAAATAATTGCTTTAATTCCCACAAAGTGGATAAGTTTGTATATATTCTTCTTAATAAAAGAATGTATTAGGTTTTTTTTTAATTATTTTTATTTTTTATTTACTGTTTTGGGTTTTTTATTGTCCTTTTGGACATGCCAGGCCCATTTACTGCGTATAACATCATATGGCGTACCATAAAAGACCTTAATTTTTTAATTATATTACAAGGGGCAAACGAGCAGCCGGCATTCATCTAAGTGACTACCGACGCCCATGTGCAACTGCAACACCAGAGGGCTCGCAGATGCGTTCGAGATTGCAGAAATATATATTATGTTGCTGATAATGGAATCTAGGAATGTTTTAGAAGTTTTTTTCGCGTTTCTAATAAAGGCTTACATTTTTTCTAACGAGCTACCCTTTTTACTAACGAATACTTTATATACCTTTTGCTATATAAATAACGTCACTTTTTGTCACAAAACGTATTTGGGTTACGCAAAAAGTCCGTTTTCAACGCACACACAACACACATGCGCCTACAAAAATAGGTTTCCCTTATAAATCGCAGTAATTTATTACATTGTACGACAAACTATAAATGGTATTAAAATAGATGGGGTTCCTTGAGGAATTATGTGAATAAATATATGTTGAGTATTATTAATTCACCAATATCCCAGCGGCGTCGGGACTGAACCGGGTACCTTGCGAATTTCAATCCATCCCATTAATCGTTGAGCTATTGAGGCTATTCATAGACCACCTTCGAAGTATAACCTACTTCGCAACGTCACAGACGTAATGAGAGTCGTTTATACAATCTTGACACGCAATCGGTCAATAGGCACCTGTTTTTCTTAATCGGTTTAAATAGACACCCAATAGCTCAATGGAAATTGTGGACCGAAACCTGTAGGTTCAAACAGAGAACACAACCATTTAAAACTCTTCATTCCATAAAAAAGTTTCCGGTATGCTATGTATATAAACCTCTTTTAGAAGATTCTTATAAAAAATAAAGGATACGTCAAGCGTGAAAGTATATTTTCTATGAGAACTTTAAGTTACTATTTGTTACCCGCGAATTCGTCCGCATAAAATTAGGTGAAAACATTTAGCGTGATAACTTATAGCCTTCTCCGATAAATGGACTGCCTAATACAGAAAGAACTTTTCAAATCGGACCAGTAGTTCTCGAGATTAGCGCGTTCAACCAAACAAACAAATGATCAAGCAAACAATCAAACAAATAAACAAACTCTTCAGCTTTATATATTAGTAAGAAATAAGATATAAGATTTCTAATTAAATACATAACACTACAAAAATATGACAGACATCAACTAATTTTTTTCTATACATTAATTTAAATTTTTTTTTTTACATGTGTGAGAAAGGTTATGGATAGACTATCAAGTTAATGACTAGGATGCAAAAAATGTCTTGAATCCCTAAAACCCCCCATAAAAATACGTAAATCCCTATCCAGAAAACTAGGATTCATATCAGAGTAGCGTTCTTAATAAAGTGTGATTACGACGCGTGCACACACCAATTTGGTGAGTTATAATTACAGTAAATATCTAATAATATTTACGTAGTATCAGTGGATACTACAACAAGACTATACCAAAGAGGATCATTCTTATTCTGGCCAGCTCATCACATTTACATAATAAGTTCTTCATCCTCTGCGTTTCCTCATTACAGAACCTGCAACTTGCATCGCTACTCAGACTAGCTGTCTGCTGTGGCGCTAAGGACGTATAATGCGGTCTATTAAAGAATGTAGAATAAAAATAAGAAAGGAAAGAGTTATTACCGAGAACAACTTTATTCTCAGCACGTCTATCTCTCAATTAGGTTGAACATATGTCTGATCCGTAGTTTCGATGCTGTAAGTGTATCAAAGAGTCGATACTAAACGCTTGAACAAGATGGTATTTCGACTAGGAATATTACATTAAAAAAGTACATAATGTGTTCTGTTATTCCAACATGATTGGTTGTAAACAACGTTCTGTCAACGATCAACGTTAAAATATATTATTAGTTTTGAAATTAAACTTGTAATTGGTTGCACTTTGTCTTTAATAGTCTCAAGGCCCTAAGTGAATAATCACAGATACACTCAATACACCGCTTGTTATAGGCACCCACTATTTCGATATCATTGCCGCCATAACAACCACCGATAGAAGTTCATCATATTGTTGATAATGATGGTAGCACTGCAAACAGTTATTTAAGAGTTATATAAACTGAATCCACCATCCACATTTCTCCATCGCACTGCCCGCCTCAGATCCAAATACCACCCACATCACATCAAGCCGTGGCACGCGACCACCGTGCGGTACGCTCGATCGTTCCTTCCACGTTCGTGCAAACTATGGAATCAGTTGCCTTCCTGGGTGTTCCCACAATCCTATGACATGCGAATTTTTAAAGGGCGGATTCAGATGGCAATCGGTCATCTTAACTCGCCCCACAGCCAAATCCTCTGCAATCTAAGCAGACCCTGGTACTTAACCGGTATAACGCTAGGAAGTAAATTTCATTCAAATCAAAATGCATTTATGCACTTAGGTTTTTGACAAAGTCTTTTTTAAAGTAACTTTTTGAGAATAATAATTATATTTTTTTAATAAAGTGTAATAATCTGCTGATAATATGACCTAAGTTTCTGAGAAGAGCCTACAGCAAACTCAGAAGAATATATTTTTTAAGTCACCATTTCACAATAATTAAGATTTGGTTAGAGAAATTTATTCTCAAGCATGATCTTTATTCAAACAATCATTTACGTTATAATAGAAGCAAGATGAAATAAGGCTGCATCCTCACTAGACCACATACATATTAGAATATCTTCACAAAATCTGTGAAAGTAGACACGTAGCGATCTCTGTGCTATGCTCTGAATAAAAAAAGATAATGGTGTGACGAGACAAAAGTTCATTTGAGTCTTTTGTTTGTAAAACTTGCCAAGCCTCGCATCCAATCCTTTGTGATAATACTTTGATAAAAGTTTCACTTGAAAAAATATCTTTGAGCTGCGACTGGTGTGGACTGATTGCGAACAATGGCTGGATGTTGGATCAATTGATGTATGTATAGTCGACCAAGAAATTGGTTTGCCACGCTAAGGTCGAATGTCGTTTGCACGTCAGTTAGTTAAAAAGGCTTATTTTTGCTTGTTATGCATTACGTTAATTTCTAACAATAACCCTTAGAAAAAATTTCTTTATCTAGAAGCTGTCATTCTTAATGGAAACTCCTTTTGAGGAGGTCGTGGCCTAATCAGTGGTCGGCATTGAGTCGATCGCTAAGTTAAGTTGCTCTGGCTGCGACCGGGTGATAGATGGGTGACCCATTCTAGCACTGGTTTATGCGACATTCAAAAAACATTTTGTTCCGAGAATATTTTTCCATTTATTTAGTTGTTTGACCGCTTTGTACCCCGTTTTTTTTTTTTTTGGAAAATCACAATGAAAGGAGACAATAATATGGGTTTTGTTAACCTTTAGTAGTGAAGGCAAAATGCATAAGTTTTGCAACCAGTAATTTAATGAAGCCAAAATTATTTTATATTTTTGGCTTTGGTTGGTCTGGTTCGTGACTTTACTGTTGAATTGGGCGTTCCTGAAACTCAGCTTGATGCTGCAGAATTCCTTCTGCAGCATCAAGCTGAGTTAACATAAGGACGTTAACTCAGCTTGATGAACTGAAAAGGTTCAGTTGAAGCACCCACAAAGAATTACCTATTGTTGTATTTCTCTCTTTTGTTTTCAACTTTTGGTGGTTTTGCTGGAATAAAGCTAATTATTATTATTATTATTATTTATATTTCTTTTGATATTTAATCTTTGAAAGTGATAACAGTGTATTTTTTTCTTTAATTTATTTATGATAAGATCAAACGACGCAATTTTGAATATTAACAATATGGTATGTTTCAGTTGATGATATGGTTTAGTTAAGAACTTTTTGTAATAAACTCTTATTAAAATATTTTTTTCTATACTGCGGTCGAACGCAGTATATTATAAAAATTATGATGTCTGAATTTGATTACATTTATTATTCAATTCAAGTTCGTACCGTAATATAATAATAAGTAAATATATACAGGGCTATATGACACTCGGACGTCTGTTCCTAAGGTAGACAACTTAATGCTTGTGTTATAGGTAACAGACGCCTATTATACACAAATATTTTTTTTAGAAATTTATAAATACATACATATAGATAATACACCCAGACTCGAGGTGGGAATCGAACCCACGACCTCCGGAGCGGAAGGCAGGGTCACTGCCCACGATAACTTATGAGGTCGTTAGTAGATTCTGAACCTGGTGAATTTCAATTTTATTTCGTTATTTTACAAATTCCGTGTAATCTCAAGTCGCCAGGGCAGATAAACAAATATCTCGCTATTCTAGCTTAACTAGAACTACCAGCTCCGCTGTTGCTCATGGTATATTCAATTCTTATCTTAAACCTATATAATACATGAAGCTAAAACTTTATGTACCATTTTACAAAAACTGCTCGAACGAAGGTGTATGTAATTTCTCATTATAATATTTTACATAAAAGAGAGTTTGCGCATGGTAATAATAATAAAAAATATGCATTATAAGTATAATAAATTATTAAAATAAAACCACACGTACACCAATCCCAAACAATTTATACACACATGCATACATTTTACTCAATGATGTGTGTCTATAAGATGGTTTGAAAGCGTATTGTCAATTTTCAAATATGAAAATGTGGCTGTGTAAAGACTTAAAATATTGTACATAGTGTTAAATAAGCATACATTACGTATATTTAAAGATTTGCGGCTGAACTTCGAACGGCCGGCGATCGCTAGTACCCTTACGTGATCAATTAAGCAAGGTAATCAAGCTACGTGTTAACCCCGCTTTCGCTTATGATTTGCGCCGACCAGATAAAGCAGTTCTCAGTAGAGTCTATCTGTAGAATTTATCATACACGTTCATCTCGCGTCGTGTACGCTCCTGCCCTCGTCCTGAGAGGAATGTGATGACTGGATGACTTATTCAATTTTCATGTGTAATTACCCTTGTCATCTACATATGCATGCATGCTTATTATATATATAGATAGATAGATACAAGCTGTTTGTTACGACTTTTTCCACGTAAAATTAAGCTTGCAAGCCAGATAATTATATGATCTACAATTCTCAATCAGATCAATAAAAAACTTACCGTTTAGCTCTTGTCTTATAGGTAACAGCCGACTGTTATACACAAATTTTTTTTTAGATTTATATAAATATATCCATATGGATAATAGACTCAGACTTGAGGCGGGAATCCAACCCACCACCCCCGGAGCTTAAAGCAGGGCCACTGCCCACTGCGCCAACGGGCCAGTCAATAACAATGAATAATAACCTAATATAATACATAAAATAACTAATGTATAAGAATATTTTTTCTTTATATTACAATATATATAATATGCAAAAAAAATTATAAGAATAGGTCAAGCCCTTTCGGATGCGTTCGGCAACAAACATTTTGTCACGAGAATTTTATATATATATAATATATACACACAACACAACTATATCTCACATATAGAATTTTATATATCTATCTATAGACATATCTAACATATAGAATTTTATATATTAGATATGTAAATATTTAAGAACGTTTAAGGTACAACATTATACGAGCAGTGAATTTGATGCTAGCACTTTGGCGGGAGTGAGACAAAATTATTGATTTTCTTGGCAGTGGACACGCGATATTATACTCCTAGCTCCTTCCAGACGCTTGCATTAAGTTTTATTGAACCGACTTTTATAAGAGAATGGATAATTCAAATCGGAGAGTCTCAATAGCTCAACGGTATAAGATATGTACTGAAATCCGCAAGGCACCCGGTTCAAACCCCACCGCCGTTGGGGTATTGTCGCACCCACTTCTAATAGAAGCTTTTAATTTAAGCTTAGTAGGAGGAGAAAAGGGAATATTAGACATACCTAAAAAGTATTTCTAATATGCTTTAAAAAAAATCTAATTTATTTATTCTGATCGAAATTCGGGTAACTCTTTAGATTTACGTACTCTATATAACGTTTTAATTCTTTGTTCAATGACATTGTTACATTTGACAATTTATACGGTCGTCATGTCGCTTTGACAAAATCTTATAATAAAATGTATACATGTGTGTGTAAATCGTTTTGCGTTGGTGTGCGCGAGGTTTTATTTTGATAATTTAATGTATTAATAATGCATATCTTATTACAATATTCGCATATCATTCTATATATTAATGTTTAAACTTTAATTTTGCCAAATTTCACATTCCTCTGTCTGCGAAATTTTCAAAAGAAAATTCTACCGAATTTTTTCGCCTCACATATAACTTATTAATATATAGAATAGCTATGATTATAGATTGGAAGTATAATTAAGTGATACACTATATTCGGAAGGATTTAAAAAATATATACCGTAAATTTTGATAGTTAATCCTGATGATCTATATATGTAACAGCGAAAGGTCACTTAATAAGAAATCCCGAAAACTGCGGCAAGTACAAATATAAAATTTGGCAAGGAGGTGGATTACAGTTGGTAGACATCCGCTATGAAAGTATTCTTCGATAGGGCCTGATGAAGGGCTAAGGGCTCTCGCACTTTAACGCGGACGAAATAGCGGGAAACAGCTAGTACAATACAGAAAGAGGATAATACCATGTTTATAATTCGAGTTACGTAATTAATATGTAAATGTAATTTCAGTGTTGTTTGTTTGTTGTTGTGTTAGTTGATCGATGGCTCTGCTTTGAGAAATGATTCTAATAAAGGTTGGTAAATAGATGAAATTGGCTCCATTTGTTTTCTGCAAACATTTCGTCTTTACATTACGGCCTTAACGTTTAGATAGATATTTATTAATTAATAGGTTTTACCTTATTTCTAGATATTGAATAATTAATAGAGCTTACCTTATTGCTTGATGTTTAATAATTAATCAGCCTTACCTTATTGATAGATATTTATTAATTAATCGGCCTTACCTTTTTGATGAATATTTATTAATTAGTAGGCCTTACCTTAATGATAGATTTTTAATAATAATTAAAAATTGAAAGGGGTGGACCTTTTATATATTATGAAGCTAGTACAAATTGAATTATCACAATATACACTAGACTGTACCCTATGACTTCTTCGAGGCCACCCTTATCACTTAGGAATTAAAAAAAAATAGTTAACAACCGATTATCAAACCTATCAAGTATGCACAAAAAATTTCACAAGAATCGGTCTAGCCCTTTCGGAGGAGTTTGGTAACAAACACTGAGACACAAGAATTTTATATATTTATATACCTTGATATATATATACCTTGATAGATATATATATACCTTGGAGCGACAGACATAATATTGAGATATTAAAGAAAAAATTGAACCAGTTGTACTATTCTGTGTATAAAATAATACTTTAGGTTAATATTCTTGTACGTACACATATAAACATATAATAAACTAACAGTGTCCGAGTTTAATTCCTGCAAAATGAGGTAAAGAAAAACAGGTTAAATTTTAGCGTGAAGATATATAGCCTATAGCCTTCTTCGATAAATGGGCTATCTAACATTGAAAGAATTTTTCAAATCGGGCCAGTGGTTCCAGAGATTATCGCGTTCAAACAAACAAACTCGACTTCAGATTTATATAATAGTAGAGATAAATGATGAATGGAAAGAAAATTCACTGTGACCTTCATCTTTTTCTTCCTAGCGTTATCCCGGTCCGTTATCCCCAAGTGAAGCGTAGCGTTATATCCTAGCTGACACTAATACAAGACCGGGATAACGCTCGAAAGAATAATGAGATTAAAAATGAATATGAAATGTCCACTAGTTTTTCACTTCATTGTCGTCTACACCTGAAATAGATGTCCATTTTTCCGAATAAGACAGTAAAGGAATAACATAGCAAGTAATATTAGAGATAAATTGTATTTACGTGTAGTTTACAGCTGGTGTAGTTAGTCTGTGTTAAATATAGATCGTACCGGACATTGACCCCCTTACGTGTAGCGGACGTCACTGGAGTAAAGACGTGTAACGACGTTTTGCCCGACCTTTCACAATTAAATCCATTTTCCAGTTAACGATTCACATACTATTATTATGTAACAGCCACATGTATAGTGCGCTGGACCTACATACTGACAGGAAATCGGAAAATGACATATAAATACTTATATATGTGAAGCAAAAACTCTCGGTAGCATTTTATGGAAATTGCGCAAACAGACGAGTGTGAAATTTGGTACACTTATTGTTTCTATAGATTATGGTGTGCGAATACTTATATTTTTATAAAATATGTATTATTAATACATTCAATTATTAAAATAAAGCCTCACGCTCACCAATGGCAAATGACTTACACACACATGTATATATTTTACTATAAGACTGTGTCAAAGCGTAGTCATGACAAAATGCCGATCGAATATTAATTGTCAAATATAACGATGCCATTTAACAAAGAATTAAAGTTTTGTACATAGCTTCAAATAAGCATATAATTAAAAGAAATAAGCAAATATAAGGTTTTTGGCGAAATGTCGACGAGGCGGTGATTTCTGCTAATTAATATATAACATATTTGGCTTCCCTATTGAATCTGTTTAAGTGTGAAACAGCATTAAAATCCGTTGCGCATTTTAAAATATCACTCAGTGGTATTAGTCGGGACCCGTTGTTTTACGTGCCTTCCGAAAAAGGGATGAGGTCGGATACTTGAAACCAGTGTTACAATGGGTCATCCATCTGCGGTAATAACTGCTTATAACCTAGCAACCGACTCAAACGTCGATAACTAATTAAGCTGTGACCTCCCCATAAATGATCAAGAAGAGTTAAATGACGTAGAATACAAATAGTGGCACTATTTGTATTCTACGTCACTTACTAAACTCTGCTATCTTTGGAATGGTACTTAACTTCCTCAAGCGCATTTGCATGAAGCAATTTTGCCGGAACCGATTTGATTTTACGGTGCAACGTGCCTTTATAGACTGGCATTACCACGGGCTGTCACAGAAGTTATTACTTATGGCTGCACTCTGTAATGGCTTGGCATAATAAATGGCTACCGCTAAGTGGACAACTGATTCTATATCATTATGCGTTCGTAGCTAGGCGCTGGCACGTGCTAACAGATATACAACTATATTTATACCGTTAACTGTATATTTTATTAAGTTTATGCTCATTTTAAATAGATGGCGCTAGTACTCACAAGTGTATGGTTAGATGAGACCATCGCCGAATTTGTTAGTTATGACTGCACTCAGTAATGGCTTGGCATAATAAATAGCCATCGCTAAGCGGCCAAGTTCGCAGCCAGGAGTTGATACGTGGTAGAAGATGTATAGCCATATTACTATTGTATGCTGCATATTTTATAAAGTTTATGGTCATTTAAAATAGATGGCGCTAGTAGTAACTTAGCTCATGCTTGTATAGTTAGGTTAGACCGTCACCGAAGTTGTTACTTATACTTGATTGATTAATTGATTGATTGATTCCTTTATTGTACTTAAAACAGGTAAAATACATAAACTTAAAATAACTTAACTAAAATGTGTACAAAGGCGGGCTTATTCCATAAAGGAATTTCTTCCAGCCAACCTTTATAGCACAAGAGGATATTTACTTAAAGAAAAACTTGTGGGCTAAATAAAAGTAACAAAAAAAAATCATTAAAATATTGTGTACAAATATAAAAACAAGAAAAATTGGATAAAACGAGAACTAAAGTATGTATATTATTATATCTATACTATTATGCATACTGTAGCGGCCGCTACATAACAAGATGGCAATGATGTCGAGTGGAAAAGATTACACCAAAGCAAACTAGATGGCGCTGTACGGATTACGATGACCGCTGTACAAGAACTAACTCACGCAAGCAAAGTTTCTACTTACGATCACTATATATAGACCTTCCGACGAACAACTGTCGGTTTTACTGCTCAAAAGGTCATGTTTTACATATTGAAAAATGCAGTAGACGCTAATAAAAACATAATTTATAGATTTTAAAACAATAACGCATTTATATTAATTATTAACAACGTTATTGATTTCGGAATACAAAAATGGAATAACGGATACCAATTATCCGCAGATTTCCATCACTACGTAGCTGTCGGCGTCGCCATGGCGTCTCGATGAGGAAGGGCTCTTTGCTTTATGCAGGCACCAGACATGGCTTCAAATGTTTGAACACTTGTTTTGAAATCAAAGTCGGCTTTAACGTCTGAGCAAAGTCATGATTTTTAACAACCACAAATAGGCTGCAATAAACCGATGTGAACACGAGGTTTAAAAGCTTTCATAGTATTTCTATTAATTTCTGCAAGTATAAAGTCAAAGTTTCTTTAGTCAAGGTGGCTTTCAAAAAAGCACTTTTGATACATTATATATTATCTTAGAACTGTTAACTGACGTTTAGCCTATTTAGTTGATTGTTTTGGTTCATCGCGCCCGCTATCGCAAACTCGAAAGCGATATATAGCTGTAGTTTCGCAGCGTGGTGTGGTCACACGTGGCCGGAAGCCGAACACACGTTAAGTGCCTTCAATCAACCGACGTGCGCGTAATTGCGTACTTCACTCAATGCATTTACACTTACATTCTTTATAACAAGTGTACTGAACAGTTATGAACATACATACATATACACATACATACATAGGACTATATGACACACGGACGTCTGTTCCTAAGTTAGACAACTTAATGCCTATGTTATAGGTAACAGCCGCCTGTTATAGACAATTTTTTTTTTAGAAATATATAATTACATACATATGGATCATACACCCAGACTCGAGGTGGGGATCGAACCCACGACCCCCGGAGCAGAAGGCAGGGTCACTGCCCACTGCGCCAACAGCTCGTGGTATTTATTTTTGTGTCACTATCAATAAATTATCTAGTTGGCAGAATTAAACTATATTTGGAAATCTATACCGTAAAAATGTAGAATCATTGCAATCATAAAGCCAGTTTAATAGATTAGGACATTTAAATTTGTAAATTCAAGCAAATACTAGTCACAAACCGATCTGCTAGTAATAAAGGCGTCAAAGGTCCGTGAAGATATCTTCAGTAAACTAAACTTTCTTCCCCTAAAATTTCCGGTCTGTATAAAATACGACTATCAAAATTGATATTGCTGTAAAGAAAATTGACCACTCAACAAAAGGAATACAGGCTAATTTCCTTTGTAAGCATTTTCTAAAAAGGTAAACGTGTAAAACAGTGGCTGTCACGAGTTACTGTTGGTGACGTTTATACGCTACGACAGCCGTACGATGTTATGATTGAAAATTGATTTTCGATTAAACGCCGGTCGACTATCTAGGTTCGAAAAACTGCACAGGTCTGGTCCCAGTCACTTTCCAGTCTACCTGCTTAGATATGCCTCTATAGGCTGGCCACTCCGGTCACTGTTACGTAGATGTCGGCCTATACCTGTGTAGAGTTTATTTTACGATAATTCTTCGACTGAGGAATAAAAAAGCCGTTAAGACCTGACGTTATAACATAACACTAATTATCTCTATTTATTCGTGGATTTATGCAATGAAATATATTGAATTTTTGTTTATAAGTTTTGCAATGTATCACCTGATTCTATTCAATAAGAAATTTAAAGTCAACCATATTGATTGAAATACAAAATAAAAGTGGCCGAAAAGGTGTCAAAACACGCTTATATAAGAAAGGTATCTGATACGCGATGAAGATATTTAATTAGAGGTAGCGCCATGCTTGTAGCCGAATTGGGCCGGCGCGTCCGGGTACCAGTACCTCTTTCTCACGGGTCTCTGCCTACTGAGCCAACGGACCAGTCGAATCATATATATATATACATATACATATATATACATATATATATATATATATATATATATACATGCATATAACAAGCCTGTTTGTATAATGCAGATAGCAACATTAACATTAAGGACAAACCGCATTGATTTATTCAAATTATTAAAAACAAACTTGTCATTTCTTATAAATAAATAAATAAAAAAAAAATCTACACATACATATCTACAGTAATGTCAACGTAACTTACCTTTCGTTGTGGGTTTCGCAGAGAATTTACCGTGAATCATTAATTGTTCCGTTTGTTCGGGTTACAAACAACGTGGGAGATTCGCCTAACTGTAAAGTATTAAGGACAAAATAACAAAGGAAAATCTGTATCGATGACGATTTTTAGGCTTCTTAGAATCTTACTCATTCCAGAACAACTACAGTGAGAGAAAGAAAAAGCTTAAAGAAAGAAACACATCTATATTTATATTTCTATACAAATATATTGTATATGGTTAAGTATTCGCAAAAGTCATGTATGACAAGATTGTTCCCCTTTAAAAGTTCTAAATAAAAGTCCGCGACAGCATATGTCTGTTATGGTTGCATATAATCTGTTAAGGTTGGCTCAATATAAAGTTTTTTATGCTGTTCAAATTTGTTCTAAAATAATGCATTATCTGTGAAGGTTTTTTTGTAAACGTAATATTAATCCTTATCCAAAAACTATTTTTAAACCTCGAAATGATAAAATTGGCGCACGCAGACGAAGTTCTGGGGTACAGCTGGTAATAGATATTTTCAGGTTTTTTTTTTATTTTATTCTCGGGCACCAACAACATACATGAATCTTACGCTACAGCTACACATAGCGTCATTTGAATGATCATTTCAATGATCATGTAGTGCGGCCGGGGATTTTATGTAACGCAAAGACAGACAAACAAAAATTTTATAACTTGAGTTTTTCCCCTAAAAAGTATTCCTAATATTCTTTTTAAAAAAAATTAAAAAATTATGACACACGGACAGTCTGTACCTAAGGTAGACAACTTAATGCCTGTGTTATAGGTAAATGACGTCTGTTATACACAAATATTTTATATTGTAGAAATATATAAATACATACAAATATACACTCAGACTCGAGGCGGGAATCGAATCCACGACCCCGGAACAGAAGGCAGGGTCACTGCCCACTGCGCCAACGGGCCAGTCAATCTATCTATCATGCGTATAGTAATTTAGTAATATAACTTCATATCTACACGTGTCTAGAACTTCATATTTGTCAAAAAAATAGTGTATTGAAAAAATATGTATATGAAAACTACGCGAGCCCTAGGCCAGCAACGCATCTGCTTGCCTCCTGGTCGTGCAGATGTCTATGGGCGTCAGTAAGCACTTAGATGTTTGCCCCTTCTGACATAAGAAAAAGACAGTTAACAAAATGACCGCTTTCTTAATAAAAAGACAATTACTACGTTTTTCTTTCATTTGACGAAGCATAGATTTCCCAATTTGGTTACACAACTCTTTTAAAGTTACTGAGATTTAAAATAACACTGCTGGGGACAATTTCGTATATCGTGCGAAATATGGTTAACTCCGACACATGTTTCATTGCCGCCCATACTAAGCTCATAATAATCATACTTGTGATTGATGACTTACAGAATTAGTTTTCAAATTACACACATGCCTACAATGTAATAATATTTTACTTTTAGTTTCTGATTATCTACCTTCTTCTTCTTCCTAGATTTGATGATTAGATTGCAGAGGATGTGGCTGTGGGGCGAGTTAAGATGACCGATTGCCATCTGACGTTAACCTCGGAACCCCCACGATCTCTACAACCTAAAATCATCATGAATTGCTTAATTGTATGATTTTTGTTTAAGATGCATGAGAAAAAAACTACTTTGCTTTAATCCGCAATTGAGACAAAGTAAAAAAGTTGAGAAAGCAAAGTAGTTTAGTTTTTCATGCATGTCATGGATTTCCGCAAAGTAACGCCTGATTCTATCAATTATTTTTTTTTTGTTTAAGACATAATTTTCGTTAGATATACTTACATTCTGTCGTAATAAATGGGTTTTATTGCTTTCCTTTCTTTTAATATGTTGAAGATGTTCAAAAATATTGAATGATAAATGTTAGTAATTTAAAATCATTTTTGATTCATTCCTTTCAAACCCATATTATAGAAAGAGTAACAACTTTTCACCATAAAAGGGTGATTATATGGCAATAACATATAATTAATGATAGTTTATGTACGAGTTCAATTGTCTTTCATTCATATTCATCGAGGGTTTGTCTATAAATTTTAGAACTAACAGGAAATCTTAAATTTATTACTCTCATAAATTCAACTTAATCTGTCTGTTTTTGGACCTCCAAAAAGGTACACATAATGAATAATTTTATCCCGTCGTGAGTTAGAGGACACGGGATTAAAACTTCGACAATTTGTTTATAGTACGGAAGGATTAACTAATTTTTTAATTATATATTATAGGTGTTTTGATGAGCTAAGAGCCGCGTACATATTTAAATTTATCAACCATCATTCTAGTGATGACAAATTTGACATCCATTGGAATCCTTTGGAATCCTTGTTATTTTTCTAGCAAAAATAATTAAAGTTTTATTAACGCACTTGAACTAATTGACCGCGGAAGATTCAAGCAATGTACCTCGTCAAGCAAGCGACTTACACAATCTTAAGACTTTTTTATTAACCAGGACCGAAACAAATTTGGGTCAACAAGGACCTATCCATCGAATGCAAACGTCTAAACCGATTTGGACGGGACTTTGACACTTTCGAAATCAAATTGGTTTAACCGTATACTGAGCCGGACCTGACCTACCCTAATCGGATAGCTGATTAGCGGGTAGGTTAGGTATATTTGAAATCTCAAAATTTTTTAAAATCACTGAAATCACGCGGGGGAAGTTACTGGTCACAGCTTGTGTAAAATATAAATTTAATATCACATAACTTTTCTTATACTATGATCAACTGACGACGGTTAAGAATCTTGTAAGGTCTGCAAAATAGCACTAAGAACATTAAAACATTAAGTGTGGATGTTTATTCTAAAAGTGTGGAATTTCATTACTCTACATGTGTGTGTACAGTGTCTTATACATATGCAGTGCTTTGGTACTTAATAAAGTTTTTCTTATTCTTATTCTTAAAAATCGGTAACGCAACACACACACTCAAACATGCGCACGCTCGCATGCACGCACGCTCGCTCGCACGCTCGCACGCACGCACACCCACACACACACAAACACACGAACGTATAGACGGGTAGAGAGAGTAAGACAAGGAGAAAGAGTAACAGTAATTGTAATAGTCTAATTTATATAAGTTTCTATTTTGTAATAACTTTAAATTAGCAACAAAAAAATATTTTATGAAAGAAGGCGATGATTACCGCAACACAGTTATTACTTCTGCGGGATGGGATTAAATAAATAATTGAATAAATAAATAAAAGATTAAATAAACTACAAAATAAACTATTGAATAAACTTTATGATGTATATTATATAAGTTTGTTGTTTCCCCTCACTGACCGCAGCGGTCTCGGCGGAGGGGCGTGACCGCGAATACATGCTGGAATTAACTCGATGACTCTCAAAGAGGCTAACGCTGGTTGAGCCATAATCCGCTCCAGCCAGCTTAATTTTATCGTTAAAATGAAAAAATTACTTTCTACACAACGAGTGCCTACATAACATTCATATAGTAAAAGACGATTTACATTTTATTTATTTACATTAAAAACCGTACTTTTTTTGTGGCAGCCAAAATAAAATTGAATAATTGCTTATTTGATTTGTTTGCATGATATACTAAGGGTCTCTTGCACAAAAAGCGAGAGACCTACTTATCAACTAATAATATTACTCCAAGAACAAATGTAAGGTTCAGCAAATACGTTCTTGGTCAGTTTTTTTTATGTCACTCAGTTGTAAAAGTACTTAAATCCACGACCTCAATAACCCTTGACTTTTTTATGAAACTTTACAAATGTGCCAGACAAGATTAAAGATGACGACCGATGCTGTTGGACAAATGCGCTACCAGAAGGTTCGTGGATTTAACATATTTTAAGAGGCGAATCGTCTTCACAAGACTACATGCAAATATTCTAATAAATCCTTATAAGACGGCAAGAGCTCAATCTCTCGCTACTTTTATCCGAATTAGAGATAAAACGTGGATTGTAAGTGCAAGAGAGACACAGAGAGCAGATGCATTTGAAATGTGGAGACGCGTGCTCAAAATACTATGGACCGCCAGACGCACAAATGCGTCTATTCTCTCTCAACTCTCTATCAAAATTCGGTTGTCTATTGTATGAGGCGCGTACTGATATATTTTGGTCATATTATGCGAACGGGAGATACAAACCTAGAGAAGTCGGTCGTACTTGGTAACATTCAGGTCAAAAGAGCCATAATAGCTCAACGGTATAAGGTATGGACTGAGAGCCGCAATGTACCAGGTTTAAACCCCACCGCCGTTGGGGTATTAACGCACCCACTCCTAATGCAAGCTTAGTAGGAGGGCATTTGCATTTTTAATATTTTTAAATAATCTTTTCACTTGTCCTTGCTTTCTTTTCTTTTAAATCCGGTCCAACGTAGATGCCTTACGTATATACGATACTGTATGTCGTCTTGTGCAACTTGGGTGTATCTACATTCGGACATAGACTCAATGCATTTAAAAACAACAGCTGATAAGGTCTAACAATAACGTGCAATGAATAAACTACTTTTATTTCATGCTGCAATCAGTCTCGTAGAAGCCTTGGGTATGTTTTTTGCCAGTATCGAAGTTGTTGTTTGCTTTAACTTCGATGTTTTTAATTATTTCAATGCTTTTTCTATGCTTCTATTTCATTTAAACATTTCTCTTATTGACTTTGACTGTTATTTTAAATAGCTCACAATACTCCCATTTTTAACGTTTTATTTACATTATTGCGTGAGGTCTTAAAACTTTTGATATTGCTTTTGAACGCCCACTTCGTATCTTCCTCGGCCGCAGAAAAGAGCAGCTGCGCCCCTTCACACCCGCAGCGGCGGCGTGGCTGAGAACTCTAGTCCTAAAAATATGATGATCCAAGCAAGATGCCATAAGCAACGATGATATTGCTAAAGACACTCTCAGTTTTTACTATAAGAGCGAAACTAATAATGGTTTTAAACGATAAAAGCAACTTTAGCTAAAGCTCACGAAGCGTGAAAGGGGCGGGCTGTCTGCGGATAATTTGCGGACGTTTTTTTAGCAGAACGGAATTTATGATACCGGGTTTCCCTACTGTAATGATTCAAATTATTTGCTATCTAAAAATTTTGTTTATTATGCACATATATTCCATACGTTCATTATTGTCATACAGGGTGTAGAGCTTCCTTTTTATCCGTCCAATAACTCATCAGAAAACATGGCTAGTATTATTCACACCCTCTTTCTCCTTTCCATCCACCTTTATAACCTTTTACTCCGGCCCTTATTCCTTTATATCTATCCAATTAGAGGTAGCACCACGCTTGCGATCAAAGTCGTAAAATTCGTGTGACGTAATTAATGGGTGACCCCTTATGAACAGAAATGCTTAATACGTACTTATTTAATATACCAATTATGATTACATTCGTGCAAGCAATTAAGCAACTAAGTTGTGTAAAAGGATAGCCAACCGACTAAAGCCTCACGGAGCTCCACTACGCCTCGTTGTAGTAAAACTGGTATAAATAAATGTGAAGGGGCGATTTTCGCGAAATTTTTTCTCATTTTCTGGGGGGGAAACTGGCGCGAGTACGTGATGAAAGGCCGCTTTAATATTTCACGCGGCACGCGGCTTATTTCTGCGGTACGTGACAACGGATGCTCTCCGAACGAGGGGCTGAATCGCGGGATTATAAACAGCCAAAAAACATTTTATCTTATCCAATTTCACTCCTTAACTGTATCACTGCTGGATTATAAACAAATCTGAAACCGTCTATCTATACTTTCAACTACAACGAGTTCCTTGCTGATTCTTCTCGTGGCTCGACTCTTCCGAATCAGCGGTAGCTTTTAAAATATTTCACGATTCAAAAGAGCTTGTAAAAGTCTACTTGAATAAAATATCATTTGAATTTGAATTACTAATATTTAAAGCAGAAGACTTTGTTTGTTTGCTTGAACGCGTTAATCTCAGGAATTACTGCTTCGATTTAAATAATTCTTCTGTCTGGGGTCCTTCCTCATGACGACGGTGACAGCTCTGTTCAACTAGCTGAAAAATTAATTTCCAACCAGATTTCAAATATTATTTTTAAGGAATCCTTCCTAAGAAATTTTCTTCTTTCTTCAAGGTGATATCCCAGTATAGTATCAGGGTCCGCTTAGACTGCAGAGGACGTGATTGTGGGGCGAGTTAAGATGACCGATTGCCATCTGACGTCATCCTCGGAACCCCCACGATCTCTACAACGTTACGACTGTGAAGTCAAATCGTGGGTTTGTAAAATCGTGGTTTTGTACCCACCCACCCCACTTTCAGTTTTCGAGTCCTTTTAAAACGTGACTGGCGGCACGAATTTGACCCGTTTTAAATTAAATGCTTCTCTATTGTATTTTGTAGCAAATTCCACCGTGTAAAATCTATACACCTATCTTTATAACTAAATAAATACATAGGACTATATGACACACGGACATGTGGTCCTAAGGTACACAACTTAATGCCTGGGTAACAGACGTCTGTCACACACATTTTTTTTGCTAGAAACATATAAATATATACATATAGATAATACACCCAGACTCGAGGCGGGAATCAATCCCACGATCGACGGAGCGGAAGTCAAGGTCACTGCCAACTGCTCCAACGGACCAGTCGAATTCAATGGAATCGAAAAGAAAGTTGAATAAAATTGAAGCGTGTTTGTAATGTCGAATATACATTTGATAAAAAAAATGTGTCTGTTTTTCGGTCTGTCTGTTTGTTCCGTGTAATCTCCGAAACGGCTGGACCGATTTCGACGGGACCTATACTGGTAGATAGCTGATTTTACAAAGAGTAACATAGGCTAGTTTACATTTTAAAAATAATTAGGGTTCCACACAAAAAAATTCTTCGCTGAATTCACGGGAACGAGGTCGCGGGTTTTAGCTAATAAGTAAAAAAATCGTACATAACTTTTGTTTAGGCGTAATTAACCTCTTTATGTCGTGTTACATTAAAAAAAAGATTGTTGTAACCATTGAGGTTTTATGTTAAGTCGCTGTGTACAAAGTCGCTCGAAAGAAAATGTTTTTTTTATCACCTCTCTTGACTTCAAGAATTCAAAGAACCAATAATTAGCTACGTAACAACTTTAAGGAACTCAGTTTTACAACATGAAAGTTCTTATGCACCTGACGCTGCATAATACGACCACGTGCTCCACCCAGAAGACCAGCTCGTCGCCAGGCGTGTGGGGACGGTTGTGATAGATGAATGACAGTTCCTTAGCCTTAGCCTTATACCTGGAAATAATAGCAAATATTTAATTAAGACAAAAAGAAAATTAAAATTAAAAAGTCCAAGAACGGTTTTTCGAATAAAAAAAAAAGAGTTATTCACAAAAAAAATATTACTTTAGGCAGTCGAAATAGGACAAAATTGTTGAATTTAACTTTGTGTCCATTCTCAATTCAAGCAATTATATTTTATATTAACATATCTAATTGAAATCCATAAAACAATTAATTTTTGTCGATTAAAATTTTAAACTTTACATTTCTGTTTCCTAACATTGTCAAATGAATCGAAGTCATTTTTCTTTTGTTTTTTGTTCATCATATTGTCAATAAAATTTCCATTGAATCATTTACGTTGTACGGTAATATTGTTAAAAATATGCATTATTAATACATTCAATTATTAAAACAAAACCTCAGACACACCAATGCCAAACGATTCACACACACATGTACACATTTCACTATAAGATATGTACTCTATTATGCAAATGTACTCCCTGTCCTACATATTGTTAGAGGAAAGGTCCAATTCCAAAGCCCTTTATTCGAAGTAATCCGTATTAGCGACCAACTCTGCGTTCTTTAGTAGTTTTTGAAATATTCCTTGGTATTTTCCTTCCTTTCCTTTTTCTCAAACCTCCCCAGAAACTAGACGAATAAAACAAAACAGACAGAAGTTAAATAGGTCCAGCCGTTTTTGAGTTATAGCGAGAAACAACTTAATTCTGTTACTAGCGACAGTAGCGCCACGTACCGGGGCCAATTGCTTTTTTATACCACCTAAAAATCCCTTGAGCTCCCAATCCTGGGGCTGACTCCTGCCTTGGCGGTTGAGTCCCCTGGGAATAGAACAGTGTTCACCAAAACCAGAACCTTACTTAAGAGGAGTATAGTGACAAAAGTGTATGCAGTCGATTTTGAGTATAAAGATTATATGATTTATCTATTTTTGTCGTCGTTTCGACTTACTTGGAAGCAGTTATTGTCGGAAAATTTATTATTAATTTAAAATTTATTTTTAATTTAAAAATTGCTCATATATCTGGAATTGCAAGTGAATCTTATAAAACAATATCACGAACTATGTATTTATGTTTCTATTAAGAAACAACTACTCCTTATCACAGCGCTATGAAGTAGCTCTTAAGTATTCACTCTAAATGGATGGCCTTGTTTGACATGACTCAACGTTATGGGCAAGAATTTTTCCTCAACGTCTTTATCCCTAACTGGGAAGTACACAAAGAAGAATGCCCCCAAGCATATTTAATAAAATAACCAAAAGTGTGTATAGAAACTTTTACCTCATGTCCGGCTTCCGATAGATGCTTTACCAAACCATTTCCCAAAATTGTATGACTCTTGCTTGGTATTGGATTAAGGATTAGGACCTTGTATGCCAACGTAGTAATCGATAAACATTGTAACAAAAATAAAAACAAAATTGTCTTTACCATCGTCTGCAAGAATAATAATATAATAAATAACAACCTGATAGTATTTTCTTTTCACAAATAGAATTCATAAGATCAACAAAAAATGTATTTAGAATGTACATTATAAATAATGTAACACAAGAAATTAAAAGTGATAGCAAAATACGTATATTTCAAGATTCCTTCTATTCTATGCTTCATTAACATCATTTTATGCTTCACTTCGTTCAATACTTCACTTCGGTACATTCACTTCATTCTACTTTAAATTTTCTACTTCTACTTTATTTCTCTTGTCCCTTAGAAATAACATTACCTAATCCTAGATATCTACAATATATTGAGATGACAATTTTCAAAGACTTGATTTTTAAAGATATAAGATATTGTTGAATTGACAGAGAATTAAACACTTACTTCAAGAAATCTTCCCGTATTTTTACCAGCACACTTCACTTCACTACAATAACACTTCTCTCACAATATATTAATTTTAATACAAGCCAGAAACCGCAAAGTATGTCTCCACACGTGACAACATCAATTATAGTACAATTACTTACCTATATGTCCCTGATGAGATCGAAAGATCAACAATAAAATCTAGACGGACACAATAATAACATAAAAGTTATAAAAAATCTGTAGATGCGTCATAAATAATTATGATCGCGATAATTATTTCCGTAAACAATAATTTATAAACATCACGGTCTGACGCACAGTCCAAATCAAGTATGTATGCTTATCACGAAGACTCGGTTACACTGACCACTAGTATTGAAAACATGATTTGTTTCGTTACTGAAGTCAATCTTGTTTTATATAAATACGCCTCTCAAATGCTACTGGAACGACTAATGGATTTTTAACATATCGTTCTTATACGGATACTATAAATTATCGGTATTCTAACAAGTCATTTTCCTTCTTAAGTATATTGTTTACTTTGTTTTATCAAGTAACCTCTCCGTTATGTTGTTACGGTGTTACTCAAGTCTTTGTTGCCATGAGGCAGATATGACCTGCCTAATCCCGTGCCTAAAAGGGATTAGGCATTGTTATCAATATATTGACTCTATGTATCTTCTTCCTAGCGTTATCCCGGTTAAGTACCAGGGTCCGCTTAGATTGTAGAGAATGTGGCTGTGGGGAAACTTCAAACTGGGTCACGTGTAACGCGTCACATTAAGGGGGAGGGAACATAGAAGGTGTGACAATCTGTGAAAGAGGGGAAGAGGGTTAAAAATCGTAAAGTTTATGAGACGTAATTTATGGATGACCCCTAAAAAGAGGATTCTTTAGTCTGCGAAGACGACGTTAAAGGCCTCACCTTCATAACATGCTCGCACCTCCGTGAAGTCTCGTTGTGCTGTCGTCTGAGCTGATTCAAGTCGTGAAGGGCCTTCTCGCACTGCTGCTTCAGACTCTCGTTGGCCTGCTTGTTGATGACGTCATACTGGCCCAATTCGTAGGGGGCGCTCATGGCGTGCGTGTGCGCATAGTTGGGCTTGTCGTAGCACTGGGAGGAGGTTATCACTTCATACTCGATCGGTATGGGTATGGTTGGTAGTTGGGTTGTGTTGTGACGCTCATTGCTCACATAACTGTGTGATATGGACTCTGGAACAAATTCAAAGTTCCATTTCAGCTTCTATTTCCTGTGTGAATCAGTTGCCAACTTCGGTGTTTCCGAACGGATACGACTTAGGGACATTCAAGAAAAGAGCATGCTCATTACTCAAAGGCCGACAACGCATCTGCGAGCCCTCTGGTATTGCAGTTGTCCATGGGCGTCGGCAATCACTCAGGTGCACCGCCTGCCCGTTTGCCCCTTGTTTTATAAAAAAAAAAATATGTAACGGTTGTCTCTATGATGATTTTTTAAAACTATTCTGTTTACAGCTTGTGCATATTAAAATCAAATCTTTACTATTGTTAGTTTCTAATTATTTCTGTTATATTTTTAATTTTTTTTCTACATAGTTTTACACACTGCATTGTAAGTAGTGGTATTAGGCAAGGGATGAAAAACAGCTGGTAGCTGAGTCCACAGCCCTATAGTTGATATACTATATATTTTAAGTGTTTAACTATAATATTAATTAGAGACGAATTTCTTAGCATTCCCTGGATTCACTGTGCGGGTGCCGGGTCCATCACATTGTACCATAGCAGTGCCTGGGACTTGTGACCCAGGTGTAGGTTTAAGAGCACACTCTTTACTAATACTTTATATGTATTGGCGAAATAGTTTATTTTATTTATGTATTAAGTAACTAGGAGTAGCTTAATCGGTGGCCAGCATTTGAGTAGTTCGCTAGGTCTTATCACGGCTGTGTAACAAATTCATTTTAACACTGGTTTTAAAACATCTGACCTGCTCAGTGTTTCATAAGGCACATAAAACATTAGGTCCCGATTAATGTCACTATGTGATATTAGTTGCAATAGGAATTGTGGGAGTTTCAGGAATGATGTCAGACTGGTGTCTGACAACATCGTGAGCCATCTTAACTTGCCCCACAGCCACATCTTCTGCAATTTAAGCCCAACCTAGTACTACACCAGGATAACACTACGAAGGAGAATTTAAATATTAATTAACAGACTCTTTCCTATGATTTCAATGGCAAAGCATAAACTGTAATGATCAGTGACAAGGTGACTGGTGAGACACTCACAATATTTAAAGAGGGTACTCTGTACTTGATTCTCATTATAATTATGTAATAAAAATAGGTACTTAATTTTGGGCAAAATTTCTTTAAAATTATTTACAAGTGTGGCCTTACCTTCTATGGTTAATTTTCTGTTCAAAAAAGTTCCCAGCGTAAAAAACTGGTCACTTATAAAATACTTATTTTAAAAAAGATTTAATGATGGGTGACAGTCGGAATTAAATGCGATAATTGATATCATATAAATAAATAAAATGATTCAGTTAATTGGGATGAGTAAGATAGATACTTTTGCCTGTCCTAAGCCAGGACTAAAGTGTGAAGGGAAAACGGACCATCATGGTGTGTCCACACTAGTATGTCCATGTGTTCCCGACATAAATAGTTTGCTTCCCCTCAATCTCAGAGACGAATTTCTTAGCATTCCATGGATTCACTGTGCGGGTGCCGGGTCCATCGCGTTGCAGAGGCAGGAACCATAGCAGTGCCTGGGACTTGTTACGATAGTTGCTATGATAGTTCTTGACAAGACAAGGTCTTTTAGTAGGTTGTATAGGGATTTTGCTGGTATACCCCTTGCTCCTACCTTCAATAGTTTTAAACTCAAAAATACCAAGCGAAATGAAAAATATTGCAATTGATAAGATTGCATGTAACTCCTTAGTTCATATCGCAAATTAACTCACGTAGGATGTTTGATTGGAAATATCTCCGCGTACCAGGCCACCAGATGTGGGCAGGAGGTTGCAGCCCTAGCCGCGAGTGGAGATTGCGTAAGCGCGGGCCGATTTCTAACTCGGCTCCCACGCCGCAAGGTCAGCCTTCGGGGAGCGCTCCCACTTGCCATTCGTAACTAGTCGGCGTGATCATCTCCAGCCATAGTACACGCATTGCTCCCTCCCACTAGATATTGATGTCAATAAAACTTTATTGGTCCATCTGTTCAAATGACATCAAATAATTTTACTTGTTGGTACAGTCCTCTTAAAATCTAAGGACAAAGATTAAAAAAAAAAACATATTAATTAGCATCTTTAAATAAAACAAAGTCGCTTCCGATTCTTTTACACGTCATTATTATTTGAACTACGCAATTGATTTTAAAGCGGTTTTCATTAATAAACAGTAATTCGAGAGGAAGGTCTTTATGTACATATTAAACCCGTGCGAAGCCGGGGCTTCGGCTGGGGGTCGCTAGTATTTTTTTGGTAACTATGCAGTTCGGTTACTTTTCCCAAAAATGCATACATTTTTATTTCGTTCTCGAAGTTGTTTGCACTCTAATGAGTGGTATTCCGTCGGTTAGAAGCGAACGGACGATCGCGCAGTGATCGTCCTGGCCTCTTCGAGGTTATATTTTTTTGTTTTCACACAGCGATCGCGTGGCGATCGTCTTGGTTGCTTCGCGCCAAAATGCCCTATTGTAGCATTCATAACTCGAAAACTACAAAAATAAATGTCAGCCTCACCTGACAGAATATCACTCATTAGAGAGCAAACAACACCTTCGAGAAAAAAAAATTCCCGGATTTAACGTAATATTTTTCGCAAACATCTTGCTTTTTTACATTTCAATTAAAAATTTTACTTTAATATTCCTTGCAGAATCGCCTGAATCCAGATGTAGCTCTCTTTATTTCTGAACGAAACTAAAAAAAAAATAAAGTTAGGTACAGCTCCGCACTTAGAAGACTTAACTTAGTATTCTGCTTTATGACTCACGCGCTATTGAAGTAAGTTTAATAATAATAAGAAATTAGTTTAATCCTTGATATTATGGCCTAATATTTACCCTTATCTAATTTGTAACATATATATTAATATGTATATATATGTAAAACGTTGTAGATTATAAATAAATAATAATAAATCCTGAAACTTCTCTATTTTGTATCTACGAGTGTGTATATAAGCGGAAAGTCATTTATCACGAAATCTCGAAAACCGCTGGACGTACAAAGATGAAATTTGGCAATGAAGTAGATTATAAGTAGTAGCCATCATCTAAGAACGGATTTTTCGAGAGGACTAGATTAGAAAGGCCTAAGGCTCTCGCAAGCTTAACTTTACGTGGACGAAGACAAGAAACATATGAAGAATATTATCGCCTCCCCAGTTAGCGGGATCGTCGTTGCGCCACCTCTTCGGGGTGGTTATGGAAGAGATTGGCCCAGAAAAGAGGTAGGTGGATCAAGAAGGGGGAAGCCTTTGCCCAGCAGTGTAACACAACAGGCTAATAAAAAAAGAATAGACATCGAGTCTTAAATAGGTTCAAAAGTGTAGGTAACTTTGTATGTTGCCAGTACACAAAATGGGGCAACGAAAAAGTCATTCGTGCAAAATAACTCGCACTCACCGATCTTTGGCGAGAGCGTGTCCAGGATATATCGCCTGTAAACAAATGCTGTTGTCAGGTTAGCTTAGATTTACGTTTTCAAAAGTGGCAAACGGATATTCCATGTTGATAGAACACGCTAAAAACTCACTAGGAAAATTATTCTGAACGAAATCGGACAACAACTTTTGAAGTTCTTTAACAAATACGGTACCCTCCTATATAAGAGTGTCTTGACACGCTTTTGGCCATTTTTTTTTTTTTTATTAGATATACATAAATCTTTATTAGTGCACATATTTAAATATTTTAAGTTATTTGCAAAATTTCCTGCAAACCATAAGGGTGAAACTTACATAACAAAATTTCCTTTTCCCATGATTCTTGGTATATAATTCTTTAGAACAATCTAAAGTATTTTAAAAGTACTTTACGCCAGTTGAATTGTTAATCTTATTCCTACGGCCGGAATTTATTGTTTAACGCAGCTGCCGACTCTTTAAAAAGCTAGAATTTATTCAAATAGAAATCTGCGAGGGGACTTTTACCAAACTCTTTAGTTATAATCCGAGATTCAGAAATTGGAATAATAACTTGAATTTTCAATACTTATTGGACAATATTTTCAGCTGTGTTAATCTCTTCGAAAGAAAATAGATCCATTATTTTTACTAAGGCATGTTTTGCCAAGATGGGATGTCTATGCCCCATCATTGCGTCTAGATAGATCTATTCTTATACGGTAATGAAGATGGTATGTAAATTTCTCATTAAGAATACAGCTACTTTCAACCCCTTTAAACAGGTATCTTCTGTCAAATACTAGTATACATAGCTGTTGAAATTCTTAGCCAATGCCCCTTCCTATTAATATTGTAAACGCAAAAGTTTGTAGTAAACTCGTTCTTCTTCTTGGCGTTTCGATGGTGCATCAGACAGTTCCGTTCCAGAACTCAGCCACGCGAACAGCATCCTCTGTTGCTCGCATCAGGTCCTCCCGCATACAGGTGGCCGGGCAGGAAGGGCACGATAAAAGATGCTCCATTTTCTGGCGTAGTTCTTTTAATTTCGCGTTGTCCGTTCGTCTGTCTACCCGTAAGATGATCTTGAGATGATCTTGAAATTTTCCATGTTAATAGAACATGCTAAAAACTCATTAGGAAAATTATTTTCAACGAAATCGGACAACAACTTTTGAAGTTTTTTAACAAATACATTTATAACGTATCAGATGCGGAACCCTTCTATATTAGCGTGTCTTGACACGCTCTTGGCCATTTTTTTAAGTTTGTATATTATTAGTTTATCTAAATAGTCTACTAGATGAACGTTTCATATAAAGATAAGCCACTTAATGTAATTTTTACTGTCAGGGAAAATTGGTCAATCCAGGCAAAGGTGTTATAATCTAACTTAATAAAAGTAGATTAAAGTACTCATTTATCTATCCATCTACGTTTTGATTGTCTACAAGTAATCATTTAACGACACTACAGACATTCCATTCATTCTTCCATATTCGTATACTCGCCCATTGGAAATAATATCCCCACTTTCAGAATCTTTCGTCTATATCAATTTTCTTCAAAGTAATGACTTCGGCATTTTATCGGGGACTTTAAAGTTGATATAACAAAGTTTTGAAATGATCCCTTCAAGTTAACGCGGTGATAAACGAGGTTACCTGTAACTTGAAGAGTATTAAGGTGATATAATAGCTCTTGCTAACTAAGTTATACAAGAAGAGATTCGCTAATTAGTGTACTGGATAAATTTGGGAAACAGGATGGATTAGGCAGACCTTAACGATTTAAACAATTTTGCAAATTGGTGATATTGGTATTGAACATTTCAAGAGATATATATCGACTTAGAGACCTTTAAGAAATGAACTTGCTCATTGTCAAGGCGGCAACACATCTGCGAGCGTCCACGGTACTGCAAGTATCCATTTGCTTCGGTACTAATATAAAGCGATCTGTCTGGTTGTTTACTTTACACTCTATAACATTGACCAATACACCAAAGTCAATAGATATCGCGATTTAAATAGTTTGTTTTTTCATTTAAAAAAAACTTTTATTACACAACACTGAAGCGAAGTTTCAAACAGAAAGATTAAAGTTATTTTTTTTTTAATTGCTTACGGGTCTTTCAGCACATAAGTTGTCTTACCAAACACAAAGGTTTTTTTATAAAACTCTTTACATTGATTTACGAATTTTTTAAAGAATATCCTATGTAGAGTCTACTAATAATGCTTCAATCTCTCGTTTGTATTCGCGGAAGAAATTTACGATTTCATATTTGTCATGGATTTCCGCAAATTAATGCCACATTTTATCACGTAGTTAAGTAGCACTTGACTACAATATGTCTCCATATGACTAAATTCATCTGTTTACGAAAACGTCACAAACCCCCTGTCAGGCGTGGTCATTATGGATTCGTCTCCAATGACACTTCGTGGAAACCAAACGGAGTCATAAAACTTCGCAAATTATACGTAATATAATGCGGTGAATATATTTGTTATTCATTCAATGTAACCATCTAGTCAACTTTACATTTTTGTTAAACACCTTCAAATTTAATTATGTTGAATTTGATGAGAAATAATGCCCACTTTAATTTAATTTTCCTTTCGTTCTGAAGGGCTAGATGTAATTAAAATAACATTTAATGAAAGAAAATAAGAATTTCCTTAATTTTCATTAATTTATTAATCCGAGTCGCCGGGGAGCCCGGATCGCATGATAGACTGGCGATTAAAAGAAGTGTTTGGAGCTAGGCAGAACCGAATTGCGAGTTTGGGGTGATTGACAGGAACAAAGGCCTCCCTTGTTTCTGTCCAGCAATGGTTTATTGATTGATGGCTTATATTTAATTAACTGTTTTTGTATTTAATTAATTGCAAGGCAGGAGAAAATAAATCCTGGAGCAGACGCACAATCAGGTCTGACCCCAAATAAAGCTGAGAAAAGGGTAGGAGGAAGAAGAATGTATGTACAATATGTATTTACTTATTTATCCAAACTTTTACAACTATCATTACAACAGTCACCTTATACGATTATGCAACTGACAAATTAAATACAAATGCACTATACTTAAATAAATATTTTCGTTGTTTATGTGCAGACTTTTAAGGTCATAACAAGTCATATTAATAAACG
Organism: Charaxes varanes; assembly: GCA_024363005.1. Lineage (NCBI taxonomy): Eukaryota > Metazoa > Arthropoda > Insecta > Lepidoptera > Nymphalidae > Charaxes > Charaxes varanes. Next base: position 844,240 of record JANCMC010007202.1, read on the forward strand.
AGACACGTAAGGCACTCCCCTGATAGGTATCGCCTACGCATGCCTATTGCAGTAGTAGGTACGCAAACGTAACATTTATTTTAGTAACTACAATCTATAAACTACTACTTGGCGGCGATATCTTTATCTATTGGTACCTACTTAAGCAAACTGTAAAAAAACCTAAATATAATTTCCGGCATAAAAGGTTTATTACCTCTGCTAGAACGCTCAAAGGGCAACGTACGTTTTTGCCAAACGATATGGGCCCGACTTTAGTAGCCATGACGATAACCCAATTTGTACCGAGCACCTCAATCTGTCAAACGTATTCCGGATGCGGTATCGAATTTTCAAAGCGTCATCTATCTATCTGTATATATAAAAATGAATCCCTATTTCCCCTGGCCATAGCATAACGCGTTGACCCTCTCTATCAAGACCTTGTCTCTACCAATTTCGCTAATTCTTTTTTGCTGTGTTTGTTATTGCCAGCAGAAGGTTTTCATGAAAAAAAAATTAAGAAAATTGCATGAAAAATTTAAGAATACTTAACGACCTCTTTCAATTATTTATAATGTAACCTAAGGGATTTTGACAGTTTAAACTTGTTTAAAATAATCTTAGGGCGTTTGACATAATATTGACAGAATGCGGGCTGCAAACGTCGTCAAAGAGGATGTAAAGATATGAGTAGTGCCAAGTAGTAAAGGAGGAATCCTTTGTTTGAAATATTTTTTATATAATCTTTAGGAATTATGAACCAAGGCGAATATTTGAATATTTTCTTTAATTTAATAACATTTGTTCAATTCGTAGTATAGTCACGTTCAATCCCTTTCATCCATTTAACCAGGACGTTGCCACCACTAGATGTACAGTGGGGTGAGTAATGTAACGCGAACATTACAAAAAGAAGCCCCAGCAATCCATATCCGTCGGCAGGAATACAAAATGTAACAATATGTCACAAGTTTGTGTTCGCTCTTCTATGAATACTGAAACAGAGGCTTCTTTGACGTGGCACGAGAGAGAAAGACTTGTCTTCGTGAAACAAACACTAAGTGGAAGCAAATTACATACATCACTTTTCCTCCCATTCGACAGAAACATATTCCTTATTATTTATACTACCTGCTTAGAAACAAAATTGAACGTTCCTTGTTTCTCTCTAACGTATTTGCATGAGTGAACTGTTATATGGGAGGAAGAGTAGAGATGAGCGAAGGTAAGAGAGGGTTGTTTTTGTCCTTTTTTTAAGAAAGTCCTATCAAAACGGGATTGCGCGATGGGATTAAACTTAGTACATACGAACGTGCGATCAGACGTATTGATGTCTAAGAAGTTCGATCTAATTCAAGTGCGATGCGATCGCACGAATTCAATGCACGAAAGTCCATGATAATTATACATGGATATATAAAATTAATTTGTGAGAAAAAAACATTACGACACTGTATTTCATCTATATCAGCATGTAACACTGTGTGAACTTCATTCCACAAATTAGACAGACAATAAAAGGGAATCGTCCATGTTATCCATGTAAGGAGTTTCCGCGTAATGCTGCCTGCGAAATGATACCACCTGATTGCGTGGTTGTCATTACCTTTTATCTCTCTCATTACCGTATTAGGAGTGGGTGCGACAATACCCCAACGGCGGTGGGGTTTGAACCGGGGACATTTGCGGATTTCAGTTCATACCTTATACCGTTGAGCTATTGAGGCTGTGTTTATATTTTCCTATTAAGGTCAATAAAATTTCAATTACTTGTTATTGGAATTTAGCTCAAAGAAAAAACCTAATAATTTGTAAATACGAGGAGGATAAACTTATCATGAATTATTTTCAAATAAAAAGAAAACCGCCTTCAAATAACGCCAAGGAACTAAAACGAAAAAAAAAATTAGTACTTTCATACAATTTAGTAGAACACCTACTGATGAAATCAAATCGAAATAGGAGAAGCAACCAAAGCTAGGATCAATTTTGTTGATTCGCTGACACCGCAGGAGGCTTGAGGTTGCTTCAATTATGAACGTTTTTTCTTTTATAACAAGGGACAACTGTCCTACCAGGAGCATCGCAAATACGTTTCCGGTCTGTAAGGAGAGGTACGGGCGACCGGAGACTCTCACAAACCGAACGAAACGCGACAACAATACCAACACTCAAGCGCTGTGCAAACGTAGACTCAACATGCAACAGTTTGTGATCGTCATGAGCATGTTGTTAAGTAGAAGCAACTCGAGACAAAAATCGATTACGTGTGCGCAGGGAGTAGAGGATTTCATACTGGTTCTATAAAAAACAAGTATTCATCGGTAGCTTGTGTCTGACACCAGACACGAAAGTGTCCACATTTGCGCCCTGCCTTAACGTGATAGCACTGCCGCCACTTTACGTCACACATCATCTTATTTTTCCAAACGTAGGAATAAACTCGTTGAAACTGCTTGACTCCTGGTTTTATCAGATTACTTTTTTGGGGGCTTCCTGTTATCCTGCCAACTTTTATTTATCGTCGATTTACTTACAAGAGCTTAGCCTAATCTAGACGAGAAATAGGTGAGAACTTTTTTTGCATTTTTTTTTTAATTATGAAGGGGCAAACGAGCAGGCGGCATTGACTTAGGCCCATAAAAAAAATGGTTTTTATAATGCCGGCGCCTTAATAACAAAGTGCAAAGCCTTCTGACCTAGTGTGATAATAAGTGAAACATTATCTGGTGTTAGTTCATGTGCACAAGAACAAAGTGTCTTACCCTTAAGTTATTAGAGACTAAGATTGTGTTATTGGACACGTTCGTAGTCATCAAATAATATATTAGCATAGGTTAGAATTAAATTACTTATTAGCTATTAAGCTAGATTGTTATTTTATAACGTAGGTACGTATCTTGTACTTATTTTATATACAAAAAAAAATATGCCGGCGCCAGACATAACTTATATTCTTCTTGTCATTTGAATGATCATTTCAATGATCATATAGTGTGGCCGGGGACTTTGTGTTACTGCGCATAAATTTTGTCGTTCTTTGTAGCTTTCAAGGACAGAAATGTACAAACACTTTGAGCTTTGTCTGGCGCTGAAATAAAGATAGTTTAGGGACGATAATTTTACGTGATAAGGCCGAACCCGCCGGGCCGATCGTGGCTCTCTTTTTAGTCTTAATTTCCCTGCTTGTTCCGCGCTCTCTCTTGCACGCTCGGCTCAGGCGGAACGTGACTATGGGGCATTTCTTTTTTGTTCGTGCGACAAGAGTTCATTGATTTATAACACGTTATCACGTCAATATAATGTTTCATTTTTTTATGCAGGTCAAACCAAAGAAAGTGAACTTAGCAGTGACTCCGTGATTATAGGCGTTTCGGAACTTTGGGAAGGAGTTGAAACTTTCCGGCCTTCTGTAACTGAGGAAGAATTGTTATATTACGAGTCGCTTCAGACTCAAATGTAATGGAGAAATATAGAAACAGATCTAGTCTGAATATTTATTTGGAAATAGGTTTCTAGTTGTCTATTTATGGAGTAAATTAAAAATTCTTAGAGCTCGTTTAATGTTATTATTATTAATTTATAAGAATAACATCGCCATTGAAAGTCGCCACATGGGTTCTTCTCGATCCTTCACATTACACACTGTATATAGTATAGAAAATGCGGATTATATACATAAGTGTAATATGTTTTCATACAAACCTGAGACTTTAAAACTTGTGTGTCAGCAAAATTAATAGGTTCGACATAAATTTATTTTTATAAAGCAAGCAAGATAATTATTATTTTTTATTAAGCAAACTAATTTTGTCGAAATCCACAACCGTGCGATTTTCAAGAAACTTCATACCTCGCACAATTCCTCTGTGGAATCTATTACCAGCGTCTGTATTACCGAACGGATACTACTTAGGGACCTTCAAGAAAAGAGCATACTCATTTCTTCTCAAAGGCCGGCAACGCATCTGCGATCCCCCTAGTATTGCAGTTGTCCATGGGCATCGGTAGTCACTTAAGAGTACCGTTTGCTCGTTTGCCCCTTGTTATATTAAAAAAAAAAAATCTGTGCCCGCGACTTTTTGCGCGAAAAATCAGGCAAAAAAAGCTTTAATTTTAGCGCAATGTATAGCCTGTAGCCTTCATCGATAAATGGGCTATCTAACACTGAAATAATTTTTGAAATCGGACCAGTTGTTCCTGAGATTAGCGCGTTCAAGCAAACAAACAAACAAACTTTTCAGTTTTATATATTAGTTGAGATTTAAACTTATCTTTGGTTTTGTCTCTAGTTAAATTTAAATACATTTTAAAAACACGTTTATTCGTAAAGCGTATTACACTGTCGAAGACTGTATTAAAGATAAAACTGCTTGGAGTTGAGTCGCTCCAGCTTCGTACTTGATAGTTAACATGCAAAAATGTTAGTGACTTTGACGACGTTGTTTTCAAAGATTTTGTCCAAATTCAATAGTTTTATTCGTTCTGATGAAGAACTTTAATTTAGTTTCTCTCTTCGTTCAAGATTTAATTTAAAAAAAATACGTAAATATCCACGTTAGTGTGATGAAACAATTAAAAATTCTCTTTCTTTCTTCAAATGTCGTTCCTTTCCATCATCATCAACATCAGTGTCTGCCAGTGAAAGGCTCGTCAAAATTATTGCAGAGATAATGAAAATACATTTGATTTAAATACATGATAAATTATACATTACGTTAAAATAACACCTGATGTTTGTTACAGATAAACTTCTAATATATTCAATAGGTACGTGATGTTTGTTTGTTTTCGTGTTACGTGTTAGCTTTGTAACAGATGAAACAACACTATCGGTCTGAACTAACTTGATGGTAATTGACCAGCCTGCGGCATTACCAGGTAGTTTATAATTTACAGCTATCACATACTTTGATCCTAATGGCGTATATTCTATGATTTCTTAAAGTTCTGCTAAAAACTCATTTTTATAATTTATGATTTATTAGCTAAATAATTTGGCACTTTTTGTGAGGTTAAAAGTAAATATTTTCAAATTCAAAAATGTGCTATTCCTATAGTTTTGTTTTGGCCCTTTGTTTTCCAATTAATACAAATCGAAAAAGCCGTCCTAAGGATTACCTCGCACAAATATAAAGTCAGACAGTTTTGTGGTGGAAAGATAGGCAGATGACCTAATCGACACGGTTCATTTTCCGACCCCTTTGGGCTTATGTCGCAGTAACGTACAAGCGTAACGCGTAATTAGTGGGGAAACAAACCCATCACCTCACGGATTTAAAGCCGTCCTTTTACTGGGCGCGGATCCACCGAGATGGGCACAATTGGCATATCCACCGATATAGACTCGTGACGTCAAACTTTCACGGAATATTAAGATCGAAAGCCTGACAATGTTAAATACAATACTTTCATTATAAAAGACAATATTTAAAAATCATATCCTCAGGCATATCCCTTGTATGCACTATATATGTATATCGCTGCAAGTATTAGTCATTTAAAAAAAAATTCCTTAACGTGATTAAATCCCTAGCAGATCTAATGCTCTTAGACGTGTAAGCATATTGTATCAACCTTTTTTCGGATAGCGCCACACCCATCTGTGTGCAATCAGTGAAACTTTTCTCACACGTTTGCCATAAAACAATAAAACACTTTCTTTTGATTTCCATTGGGAATTTTATGACACGTTTTTGTCACATTTATAATATAATTACTATTAAATAATGTCAGGATATTTTTTTTCTTTGTATACTATTAAAAATGGCAACGATTCGCTATTTCCATGCTTTTTTAACTTCTGATCGAATATAATTAAAAAAAATATATTTACTTATAAAACATATTTCACGTCTAGTGCTTAACATACATATATTAAGATAACAAGAAATAGCCAACTTTTAAATATAGGTTACTTATAGTTATATTTAAAATACAATATTTAAATGTAGTACTTAGGAATACAAAAAAAAAATAAAAAAAATATTTTTACTAATTAATATTTCATTGAGGTTTTTATTATTTACTAGTGGGCGTTTGCTAACTCTTTTATTTTATTTTTATTTTTTTTTAAATCTTGAAAGAACACTCTTGATTGTTATTTTTTATTATTTATAATACCTCTACGGACCAGACAAAATGCCATTAAAATCGGATTAGTCGTTATTACAAATGGGAAGATACGAACCAAAAATTATTACATAATATTTTTGGCTTGACACCTAGTAATATCATAACATAATAACATTCTTTAGATTTTGTAGGATTCCGTACCTCCGAAGGAAAAAAGGAATTCCTATAGAATCACTTCGTTGTTCGTCTGTCTGCTTATCTGTCAAAACCCTTTTCCCCAAGAACGCGTAAAGCTTCAAGGTTGAAATAAACACCACATACTCAAGTCTGCGGTCCCTTGAAGCTGTAAAAAATTAACTTTCTAGTGTCCGCACTCAGAAAGTATGGCCGTTTATGTCACATTTCTCATACATTTGTAAATGAAACAAAAATCCCATAGGGTACTTCCTGTTAACCTAGAATCATGACGTAATACGTTTTAAGGGATTATGGAACACAGTAATTGGTATTAATTTCAACTTTCAAGCTCTACGCGCTCCTGAGGCGTAAAGTATCATTACAGACAGACGGACCCATAACGAAGTGATTTTTTTCCTTTGGAGGTACGGAACCCTACAAATTAGTAAGACGCGTATGCTTGTAATTTAAATATGTCAAGTGGCAACCCGATCGTCAGGGCCAGAGTTTTAATTGCAAGGGACACAATCTGGGTCATCGAAAGCTTACAGTATAGCGTTGTAACTGTGTCAAACGACTTTCCCCCTACTGGAGCATGCCATTTGATCTTTGCACTCTTACTTATTGCAGTGAAAAACTTTACATGATAAATTATAACTACAACTAAAA
>JANCMC010007202.1:851242-934930 GCA_024363005.1 Charaxes varanes
AAAAACCTGCAAACTTATCCGAATTGAGTTCAATGAACTTGTCCAATTTCCATAATTTTAATTCATTTGAAGTACCTAATTCTTTTCTCTTTATAAGTAGCTATCTCGGACGTAAAGAAATAATTCAAAATAAATGATTAATTCTCATTATCTTATTGTTTATAACTTAAAAAGTTGTTTTTAATTTATATATGCCGAAATTTCCCGTATACGTCTCTTCAATGTATGTTTAAGTCATAAGTGGGTGAGACGATAACCTAGCTGCAAGTATGTACGAGATAAATCTAGATACCTTACGGAATGCAGTCCAACTCTTCTACCGTTGAACTATAGAGACATATGGCATGCACATTAAGAAATCTTTAGGAAACAAAACTATCTACCGACTAAGATATTAAAATAATTAAAAAACTTTTGAAATGGTAATATTTCATGTACCTATAATGGTACATATTACAAGTTAATTTATTAAATCGCTCGAATCAATTTGCGCGTAAAGAAATCATAAAATAAATTTAAATGATATTAAACTGATTGATCGAGCGTATTACTTTGTACGCCATTTAATCATAAAATTATATAATTGGTTGAAGGGTTCGTATTTCGCTAATGGATGGAAAACCTTTTAAATCTTTTAATTAATATGCAGTACGTGTATAGTTACTGATGCGTGAAAGAGGTAGAGGTGAAGGTACCACCCTAAGTTTCGTTTCAATATCTTGGTCAGTCAAGATAATCTCATGTACATATCTCTACGGTCGACTGGTGGAGGAAATAACTGTTTCCAAGTGAAGGAAGCGTTAATAAGCGAATGTATTTTTTTGTCCAGGCCGTGGATCTTCCTTATTATCTGTCCGATAACTGATCGGAGCCGGATTACCTTAAGTGCTATTGTCCCTCCTTATATACCATCGGTGAGGGTAATGTACGCATCCCCTTTCTCCTTGCCACCTACCTTTATATTCTTTTACACCATTTCTTATTCTTTTACTCCTATTTCAGAGAGGGGAAACTCGATACAAACCCGGTAGTGGTATAGCCGTAAGCGCCAGATTTAATTAGAGATAGCGTCATGCTTGCATTCCTATTTGGTCTGTAGCTGAATTAGTTATTCGCATCCGGATACCAGTACCTCTTTCTCACATAAGATCGGCGTTAAGTGGCGACAATATTATCACGTCAAGTGATGGTATTGTTGTTGGGTGTCCTTTAAATTGTGAGATTTCCCGGTGGCCGAAACCCCTCCTTGAAGGCCGGCAATGCATCTGCGAGCCTCCTGATGATGCAGATGTCCATGGGAATCGTTAGTCACTTAGGTGAACTACCAGGCTCCTTGTAATATTAAAATATTTGACTCATAATTCTCATTATCGCTAATCTATGCTGGTATATAGCTGAAGAGTTTATTTGGTTAGTTGAGCGCGCTAATGTCAGGAACTACTGGTCCGACTTGAAGAATTCTTTGAGTGTTAGATAGTTCATTTATCAAGGAAGACTATAGGATATATATCTTCAAGCTAAAATCCCATGAAGTCGCAGGCATAGCTAGTATTTAAATATTAGTTGTAATAATAAATATAAAGGTAATGCCTGAAGCTATTTTGCACAGGAGTTAATTTCATAATAAGCACTGTAAAGTACTTTTGCTTTTTTAAAATGGCCGCTCCTCATTCATATTTAAGTTTTTCATAGTAAAAATTTAAATATGAATATTAAAGAAGTTTTTTAAGCGTAAAGTTATTATTTTTGTTCCAGAAAAGGAGTTAATCTACGTGATATGAAAATAGTTATGTATACAAACTTTACAGAGGAACGACGTAATATTTGTAGCCGATTTTGAAAAAAGATGGTTTCGGTGTTTATATTTGTTACTAGCGGACCGCCAGACGTTGTCTTGCCTGAATTTTGACTCCTCTGCTCTTAGCGGATTAACTAAAGCCTTCATTTATGTTTTTAGAAATTATGAGAATGAAATTTTTTGGCCAAATTATGGTGTCATGTGTCAAAGACGTGCGTTTGTGTGTATTCCAATGTCACATCAGTTATTCTTCATAAGAAGTAGTAAAAATTCCAGGAATATTTTGAAAATAAGTGTAGTCATGTTCATCGAAATGGGGTTCCAACTGAGTGCCTCAAATATATTGGTAAATGTTTTTCTATATATGTATCATAAAATCGAAGTATCACCTAACACGAAATAGGTGTAGGCCAAGTAATGCCTTCTCTCTCGCTCCTTGCGCCAGCGGAATAGCTCCGTCCTTATCGCGTATGTCATCTTCTGCAAACAGTCCAGGGCTATGGCCCCCGCCAGTACTATCATGCTGTACACGGGATACAGGAATCTAGAACAAGGATAAAAATTCATAATGTCACACAAAAAAAAATTACAGCAATTTAAAATACTACTACAGATATACACACAAACCAGTGACAGATCCGGGCTCGGGCTAAATTCAATGATGGTAGGTTATCGAAGTATATACATATATTGGACATTACTGCAGCGGCCGGCAAGAGAAGCATTGATGGACGAACGTGTGAATGTGGGCCGAGGCACACATACGTAAGTCCATCAATGCCTAGTTGCGGCCAAGGCTTGTATATTACTGCAGCGGCCGGCAAGAGAAGCATTGATGGACGAACGTGTGAATGTGGGCCGAGGCACACATACGTAAATCCATCAATGCCTAGTTGCGGCCAAGGCTTATATAATACTTTTCTCAAATAATGCGCGGAAATTAAACTAATTAATACAATTCAGAACTTTTATTTGAAAAAGTATTTCAAACCAATGACGAAGTTGACGAACGTCTAATAACAATGGTTTTTAACGCGCCAAAGTATTTTTTTTTTTCACTAAACAGCTTTCTATATGCAAGCCAGTTCGAAATTTAAATTAAATCTTCGATAAGTTACCTCTTTGGTCGCCATGTTGCAGAGTAGAAGATCGTTCCATTTTTAAATTACAGGACAAATATGATTTTACATAGTAATTTATTTGGCCGCTAACCACTACAGATATGCATTTTCATACAACTATTGCCGTCCGCTGCTCGAACAGTACAGCAAGTTCGATTTATCTCGAAGAAGGTTGTGGAAATAATGCTCAAATTTCCAAGCATGTTTGAAATATCACTGTTAAGGTTCCTTCCGTTGCAAAGCAAAGGACGCGGTACCCTCTTTTTTAATCTTAGTTAAAAAAAGGTTTCGCTATGACCAAAATGTAGCCAAGTACCAGCTACCTGTTGATAAGAAGTGTCTCGTGGAAGCAGTTTTAAAGATTTACGATACCCAAATTTATCGCGGCTAGAAGTCACCTTGGTCGTGCTTATCAGCGTAGATTAACTGATAACATTCCGACCTTCTAGCTGGGGAAATACTAGAAATTTTTGGTATGTCTCACTTTATCTTCACTTTAATCTTCGAAACAATGAGTAAACATTATTATCTTGATAAAAAACAATCGACTTTTCCGAATCAGTGGCCGGTTTTGCAATTTTTGACAAATCAAAAGAGATCTCTAAAAGTCTGTATGAATCGATTCTACTAAGGTCCAAAAAACTTAATTGGAACTTGGATTTAGACTATTAGGGGTCACGAATAAATTACGTCACACGTCAAAGTGGGAGTAGGATATCACCTAAATGTGACATTGTGTGTCAACTTGTAGAGGGTGTCAAAAGTTTCGTGACGTCACATGTTGAGATTAAAAATATGGAAAAAAATTGAAACTGCATTTTTCTTTCAATTTTTATTTATAGTACACGCATCAAATTAATTATCAAAAATATTAAAAAAAATTGTGATGTCACATCAAGGGGGATGGAATTTCGAAAATGTGACAAGCCCGGGAGGGGAAGGAGATGAAAAATTGTAAAAAATATAGTGTCACGTAATGTCTGGATTGCCCATTATGCGTATTTTATATAAAAATGTGTATTCCATTGTATAATTTGTGTAATAACTTCCTACCCCTTCTGTCGCTATCTACCAGGATAAAGTTTTCCGGGAATTTCACCTAATCTTGTTGTTCTTCCCTGTGTTATCCCGGTCTAGTACGAGAGTATTTAATAAATGCCTATGAGCCTGAGCATGAGCATGAGCATGAGCATGAGCATGAGCATGAGCATGGGCATGGGCATGAGCATGAGCATGAGCATGAGCATGGGCATGAGCATAAGCATAAGTTACAATTTAAGTATAATTATAAGTATAATTATAAGTAAAATAAGTATAATTATAAGTAAAATTACAATTATAAGTATAATTATAAGTCTAAGTATCAGTATAATCTTAAGTATAGATACAAGTTGTTTCAGCTATTTACCAATCTACATTTATTTCCAAATAGACGATAACCTGTTTATCTTGGGAACCTTTATTGATTGTGTCCGGTCCACTTCGATAAGGATTCTAAGTAAAAATGTAATGTTAGAGAAGTAGAGCTATTTATATCTTAAAATCTCCTAAAGGGTGGCGGTCTAGAGTCAATGTTTACAAATATAAGACGTTGTTTATATGCGAGACACGGCTCTGCCCGGGCCGGCCGCTCTGACGTCTTATGCAAATCTCGTCATATCTCCTGACTATTCGCTAAAAGGTTTATTTGACGAGATCCTTTGAGAAGCTACGGAGTGGCTGTATTAAATTTTTCATGAATGTCCACTTGACGTAAAATGCATCTCCCTGGGGTAGTACCTTGTGATGTCGGAAATATTTATTAATGCATGTCTTTGAATTATACTTCCAAGGCTCCCTTTTTGGAGCATGCGATGAACTCTAAAGAAATTGCTCTTATTAGAGTCTGTAAGATGCATATTCTTTTCATTTATTTCAGAAGAGCAGCATTTATTGCATAAATATAAAGGTTCCCTTTTTTATATATGAGATGCAGAAACCTAATTTAACCTAACAGAACGCAGCTAAAGGTGTCGGTACGGTAACAGTACCGCGGCTTGATGGTTTTTTCCTGTCTCAAAAATGCAAAACGCTCCTAAAGAATATCGACAACTTCACAGCATGAGCTTAGATTGACTATATCACCACAGGGAATTGAATGCTAGTGATACATACTTTTTAGTCAATCTTCATGCGAGCGACTCCGATCTGTCAGAAGCACAAACGCGGACCGATCAGAATGGAGAAACAGAAAATTCAACGATTTATTTTGCCCCAGCTATCACCAGTACCAATTAAACTTTTTCGAACAGGTGTGATAAAAAATGTTGACACAATATCACGTAATACATTATTACCGCAGTTTATTGCGTCCTGCGCGAGGAAGGCATGTAAATAACCGTGGTCTATTTGGGTATGGACAGGAACATGAAAGGTTTACTGGGCACAATCTGGCAGCACGGGTGGCCTACAATTTAGAACCACGCCTACACGCGTCCGTCCAATATCTGATTCATTAATATACACGATAAACTTCCTATTCCAGAATCTAATATGGAGATTATGGAATCTAATATAGAGACTCAATAGCACAACGGCAGAATGGTCAGATTGAAATCTCTAACGTAGCTACATAGGTCAATTTTAAACTCCGCACAGAAATAATAGTATGAGACATATAAGAATGGACCATGCTCATTCTTCAAAGAACGGTAAAGCGTCTACAAGCCTATTGCTAGAGCAGTTTTTAATGATAGTCACTTAAAATTAGGTTAGCGGTCCACTGGTCTGGTACATTATGAAGATATACGCAGTCCGGCGACGTTTCAGCGTAAAGTACCAAGGCCAGTTACTGATTATTATATTATATCCAGCATAGATATAATTGTTTATACAACAATCGCAGAAATAAAGTACAGCCAGAACAAGTATAACAGGCGCTTTTAGTCAATACATAAAGAAATTCGAAATCGAACGAAGTTTAGGCGTAAACAACCAAGCCTACCAGAGGGGCGCAGATAATAATCGAATGTATTCTAAAGATTTTGCTGTCCTTTCAGCTATTTCATTTTTTAGTTGGCTCGAAGCAACAAGATTTCTTCGAGCCATCTCCATTGTCATGGGTGGATTCCTTCTCCTTCGTCTTGGACCATTCCCTCGGCGTGGTGTGTGAGGTGTTGTATGCCGTGGTGTGTGTTGTGGAGTGAGGGGTTGGTTTCTGATCGGGCTGTTAGGTTGTATTTCTACAATAGTGGCTGAAGTTTCATTGAAGCCTTCTGGAAGGCCCAGGTTGGGTTAGGTTAGGTTAGCGCTCTGACGTCGTGGTGAATGCGTATGTACTCCAGCAGTATACTCTCCGAGTGACCAGACTCTACAGAATTAACATCTACGTTTTGTTCTATCACTACTGCCTGCGAGTACACATCAGTTGGAGCCTTTAAAAAAAATAACCATTTAAATCTGCACTGGAGAGTAAGTAATATTTACATTATTTAAGAAACACTTAAGTTACTATAATAAACTCACCTCAAATGGTTGTACCCTGGCTTAGGGCAGCCCAGCACTAAACCCTTCTCCGAGAATTTGAAGAATTTTTTCTCCAATATCTGTTAACTGTTTTACTACGGCTTCACATCCTCCAGTTCGTTGATGTGAATTGGATATTTGGACGTCTTTCAAAGTGAGACCAATCAGGAGATTTGCTGCTTCTTTGATATACTGCACGAGAAGTTTTTCCTGGTTTTCATTGAAAACTTTCTTCACCGAAAGATTTTTATGCAGATCGGTGATAACACCCTCATCTGAGACATTGTTATAATCGCGCCTCCAAGTGCTTTGTGAAATATTGAAATGTTTAGATGCACCATAAAGGGTAAATTTTTTCTCTTTTATTAATTTTATATATAGCATTTTCCAATATATTTCTGTCTAATAAAGATCTTTTAAAATTATTTTTGCTCCGCGGCATTGTTTATGTCATTCTTCTGTACGTGCGTATGCCATTGAAGTACGTCTTAGGTTCCTACCTCACCGAGACGCCATGGCGACGTCGCTGGCTACGTAGCCATGGATATCTGCGGTTGCCAATTGTGATCGTGGCTACGCTTCTGATTTGGCGACGTCGCCAAACCATCGGCAAGTGAGTTACCTGTCCTAAATTTTAATATGAACTGTTTGGATACGAAACCGGTGACGTCGCCAAGGAGTGTCGGAGAGGTAGGGCTCTAAGGGGGCCATCTTTAAATGACGCCACACTTTAAGGGTATCGCCAAAATGTGACATTATGTAACAGGGAGGGGAGGTCAAAAACCATGTGACGTCATATACCAAAATTTATATTTCTTGTCTTTTATTAACGTACTATTTTATTAGAGAATATTATAATCAGCCATCTGTATTCCACTGTTGAGCAAAGGTCTCTGCCGATCCTTTCCAACCCTCGCGGTATTGGGTCTCTTTCGAACAGTTCGTTAGACGTTTGCCGAGCTCATTTCTCAACATCTATACTAATATGTAAAGCTGAAGAGTTTGTTTGTTTGTCTGTTTGAACGCGGTAATCTCGGGAACTATTGGTCCGATTTGAAAAATTATTTCAGTGTTACATAGCCCATTTGTCGAGGTATAGAGTATAGGCTATATCTCATCACGCTAAAACTATTCACCCAATTTTACGCGGACAAAGTCGCGTGGAACGACTAGTACTACATAAAATAATAAAAAGAAATTGTGTTTTTCTTGATTTTTCGGATGGCACACCATGGGTTGCGCCTTAATGTATAGATTGTCTTCTGCACGAGTGTAAGTCAAAGTTAAAATGTCTTCATTTTTTTTTTAATTAGCCTATAATGTCCCACAGCTGGGCAAAGGCCTCCCCACTCTTAGACCACTCTCCTCTATCCAGCGAAACAGTTGAATCGTGGATGTATAAGATTCCCAGTTCTGCATTTAATTAAGCAAATATTTTACAAACTTGTAAAGTCATGAATATTTCACTTAAGCATAATTTATAACTATTTACGAGTTGTAGCAAGAAGATTTGCTTCTTTTTTTAAGTGAAACTTCCATAGCCGCAATTTTTTTTCCAACTATGTCTGGTCAAGTCTGGTCATTTCTGATCATGTTTGTCATTTCTGGCCATGTCTGGTCATGTCTGGTCATGTCTGGTCATGTCTGGTCATGTCTGGTTATGTCTGGTTATGTCTGGTCATGTCTGGTCGTGTCTGGTCATGTCTGGTCATGTCTGGTCCCGTCTGGTCATGTCATTTCATGTTTTCATAAAACCGCTTTACTTCCATAAGTATTTTAATAATTTGAGTCCCAACAACTCTACTGTGGAATCAGTGGACTTTATATTAAAGGATCTATTTGAATATCTAACCCTTTGAGCTCACCCACTCCTTGTAATAGCTATATACCTTATGATCTATTTATAAAGAGTACGTACCACGACAATTCATTTTGGTTTGTCGATATTATCGAGGTACGTACTCGTTATAAAGAAATTATATTGTTGTCAAACCACGAAGACTGAAGTTTAAAATCTTTAACTTGATACCGATTTTTTTATTGTATTCCAAGGGGCAAACGGGCAGACGGTTCACGTAAGTTATTCCCGACGCCCATGGATATCTGCACCACTAGGAGGTTCGCAGATTCGTTACCAGCCTTTAAGGAGAGGTATAGGCTACCTGGAACTCTGAAAAAACCGAACGAAATGCGACAACAATACCATCACATGACATGACGGCATTGCCACCACTTCAGGTCGTTCTTATATGACAAAGATGTACTGGTACGTGGAAGCACCGGCCCAATTAGACTGTAGACCAAAAGGATTTTTCAAATCGGACCAGTAGTTGCAGGGATTAGCGCGTTCAAACAAACAAACTCTTCAGCTTTATATATTAGTATATATGTTGCTAGAGATCACCGGATGGTTGAAATTCTTGCGAAATCTTTAGGTTTACATACTATATGCTTATTTCTCTGTTCAACCACATTTCAATTAAATAGGTACATACGGTGGTCGTAACTGCGCTTTGACACAGTCTTATAGTAAAATGTCTACATGTGTGTGTAAATCGTTAGACATTGGTGTGCGTGAGGTTTTATTTTTAATAATTTAATCTATTAATAATGCATATTTCTTAAAAATATTAGCGTTCGCAAACGATCCCCTATATAAACTATAATTGTGCCAAATTTCGTACCCCTCCGTAAGGGCAACTTTCGCAAAACGGTACCGAAAGTTTTCGCTTCACGTATTAGTATATAGACTAGAGAGTGCAGATCAGTAGTTAGTACTTACATACCAAAACAGAATCCATTTATACACGGACGCAAACGTTAAATAATCACAGGAGAAAATACACATCACAGGAGATACGACATTTCCAGTCGAAGTACCCGGCACACACCATCAACGATTCCTAAAATTCGCTTTTGCTCCGTCAAGGTAATTTGTTCAAGATGTTTGTTGGTTAACACTTGTGCGACCTTTCGAGAAGAGCCTTGATTCGCCCTTATATACATTTACAACATTCAATCCCAAAAAGCTGTCCCAATACTCGTATGCAAATCACAGATAAACATCGTCCAAGCCAAAGCGACGCCAGATTTAATGGAGGCCATTTATCAATGACCCACTTTGCGTAGAGAAGAGATTCGTCCAAAGTTTGACTGGTCCGTTGACGCGACGGACAGTGACTCTGCCTTCCGCTCCGTGGGTCGTGGCTTCGATTCCCGCCTTGAGTCTGGGTGTATTAACACCTACGTTGCATCCAAAACTATATATTACGTAAAGGTTAATTAGCTATGGACATATTGCTGCCATTAATCGTTCCCGTGTTGATACTCTGATAACGCTTCTATTTACATATATTCATGTTTTAGTTTCAAAAGAAGAGAACAACATTTTTGATGCATTACTTACTGACGATTTGAATGCTTCATTTGTAAATTTGAAGGTTGCAAATTGTGACATCATTGAAGCAAATGGCTTCGAGAAGTTGATAAAGTGTATGCGTGATATACTAAACAACTTTGCTTAAATTCGCATGTTTCGCTTCAAAGGGGTTGCAGCATTGTATCGATTTTCCCTCAAATTCATTCGCGGATTTAAGCAAAGTAGTATAGTATTTCATGCTTGTAATGGACTTCCGCAAAGTAACGCCTGATTCTATTATATTCGATATTAATTTCAACTTCATGCCTCTACGAGTTTTTGAGAAAAAGGGTGTGGACGGACAGACAGACAAATACACAAACACATACTGATGGAACAATAATTTGCAGATTTCGAAGTTTTTCCTATACTTGTGTTGCAAGACATATATAGCTTCTTGCCAAATTTTATGATTGTAGGTCATCGGGAAGTAATTTATAATGTATGGGAGATATGACATAAACTTTGATTGCGCACACTTAGAGAGTTGTTTTTGTTTCACAGCTTTAAGGGATTGCAGACCTCAGTATTTGGTAGTAATTTCAAATTTATAACTCCGTTCCGTTCCTTAGAAAAAGGATTTTGACGGACAGGCAGAAAGACAGGCAGGTAGACAAAGATAGAGTGACAATGTTACAAATAAACATGGAATTATTTCCTAGTTAAGTAGTATATATAGGGGTCCGCATTCGAAGCGAGCAAATTACAAATCAGTTCATTCTTCTAACATTGAGCTATCGAGGTTTATTACTGGTAGTACAGGGTGATGCAAAATCTGTTTTTTTTTTATTTATTAGTGATAGCCTGGTTACTGAATCAAAGTTATGATAATAAGGAAAATCTGATGCATCCGATAAATAGTAAATTTCCTTTTTTTTCTCTCAAACACACTCACTCACACTCTTTCACATACAAACACACACTTTAAGATTCAATATAACTCACACAAACATACATACACAATAAGCTCATTAAGTTACTTTTGCCTTGTTTAATTGTATACTTTATTCATAGTATTTAAATAACACTCAATTGCCTAAATGTGCGAATATATTGTAATATACGCATTTCATGTATATACAGACTAAATGGTAGGCTGCTGATACTTATAGCACAGATTTTACCTATTTTAAGTATCAGCGATAATATACACATGCAATGTCTCAGTGATATACGTGTAATTTTTCGGAAATAAAAAAAATAAATTAGTTCGCAAATCTAACAACATTTGCTTAAAAATAGATAACCTAGGATAACATTCTCACAAGTAACTCTTACACTTGCTAGATGCGAACACGACATGCGTAAAAATTATTAATTTACAGTAACATCTAAATCTAAACGTAGCTTCTATATATTATAATATTACATGATTAAAATCTAACACATATATACTATATGTGTAAAGCTTTTGTTTGCTTGAACGCGCTAATATCAGGAAGTGCTGGTCTGATTAGAAAAATTATTTCAGTGTTAGATAGCCAATTTATCAAGGAAGACTAAAGGCTATATATCCAATATCTATCGGCTCATTTTACGCGCACGAAGTTCCAGGTTTTTTTTTATGTTATAAGGGGGCAAACGAGCAGGCAGCAGGCACCGAAGTGCCTACCGACGCCCATGGGCATCTGCACGGCCAGAAGGCCAGCAGATGCGCTGCCGACCCTTAATGACGAGTTTAGGCCACCGATATAATTACATAAATATAGATAATACACCCAGACTCGAGGCGGGAATCGAACCCACGACCCCGGAGCGGAAGGCAGGGTCTCTGCCCACTGCGCCAACGGGCCAGTCGGTCCAACGGGTTATTTTTATGTGTACAATAAAGTGAACAAAAAATATATATTTTTAGTCGAAATTTCTTTTTTTATTGAAGCACCTGTGGACTTCAATTTCCACTATTTTATAGAAATACTTTAATTTATTATTAGTTGTCAAAATGCAGGTCAACCAACATGATGGGTTGATGTCATTAAAAGGATGATGGCATGCAGCTGAATGCGAATTGCAAACGATAGGGGAGAGTTGGTTATGCGGCTGTTGAAGGTCGCTAGTATTCTTTAAGCTCTCATTCACATGAGAGATTTTTTACCGAGCGTTAAAAAAGCGTTCAAATAGAACATATGAACTCCCAAGTTTGTATTCACGTGAAAGCCCTTTTATAACGTGACGCTTTTTTATCGCGCTATGTCCTATTTTCAACGCTATATATATACTCCCGGACACATTTATCGGCCCAACTAGTGTTTTAAGTTTTGACAGTCCCTAGCTAAAAATAATAGAATTAATAAGCCTCTCAGTGCAATTCTGAGGTATCATCTCCCATTCTTCTTCTATGGCAATTTTCAGCTCCTGCATCGTTTGTGGAACTGACTGGCGAGCCCGAACACGCCTTTTTAACTCGTCCCATAAGTGTTCGATGGGGTTCATATCTAGGCTTATTGCTGGCCAGTCCATTACTGCAATATCTTCGTCTCGAAGATATTCCTGGATGATTCCAGCAGTATGTGACCGATAGATGTATCCAGGAGTTTATATACGTATATAGAAAAGTATGCTATATTTTTGTATCGTCGACGCTAAAAAAACGGGATTTAACGCAACGCTTTTAAAACTCTCGTGCGAATGATTACTAACGAGTAAATAATAATAAATATCATCATGTATACATATAAATAGAATTGAAGTATCTGTTTGTAACGTTGAAATATTATTTCTTTTAACGAATTGCATACAACTTAATACGATACCTTTAACACAAGTTAATAAATTTTTGTCTGTCTATCTGTTTGTTCCGGGTAATCTACAAAACGGCCGGACAGATTTCGACGGGGCTTTCACTGGCAGACAGTTTATGTCAGTTTTAGAAAAATAATTAGGGTTCCACACAAAAATTAACAAACTGAAATCACACGAACGAAATTCCACAATACAGCTAGTATTTAATAATATAAAAGTTATAACAAAAGTTTTCCAACATAAGCGAGCTACAAAACAAAAGCGATTTTATTAAATTTGAGCAAAGCGAACGTGTTACAGAATTTTTGGGATGTTATCGGTACGTTACTAAAATTTTTTGTTACAGGAATAAAATTGAGTTAATTTCCATTTTATTGGAGTACTAGCTGTTGCCTGCGACTTAACTCTGTATTTTGTTCACTGCTTCTTTCTTCAAATTTATCAATGTGCTATTATTGTTATTTGCAAAAGGAACTTTATAACTGCTAATGATATTTGACTATAAATGTGGAAATGTAACCAGGCGCGGATCCACCCTAGTGGTCACCATGGGCATGCCCACAATCCTATTAGTGAGGTCACACTTTCACGGTATATCAAGATCGAAAGCACGATAATATTATATTCAATACCTTACTTAAAGAAAACAATGCAGCAAAAACATATCTTTTATAGTCATATCCTTTGTAGGAATGCACTATATTGATCATAAGCAAGTACATAAGCGGACTACTCGCATATGGCCGAAAGTTGACCAAAAATTGAAGGGCCCACCAAATTTTTCGAAAGCTGTATCCGCGCCTGGTTTACTAGTTGATATAATCGAGCTGAAGAAAGAAAAGATTGATTAATTATTTAATTAAATTAATTTCCTTTCATTTTTTTTTTCTGAAAAGATATATTTTATAGGTAACAAATACACAAGTGCTATTAAACCATATAAACGATTTGTCTCGGCACTTAGCAGTACTCTTCGCTATTATTTATTTTAAAATATAAGTTAGACATACACTTATAAGATACCTACAGCAGAGGCCCTAGCACTAACATTTCGAACCTCTCGAGTCGAAGATTCGACTTCGAAACTATTCGTACTGGGCGACCATCGGATCCTTCTTAGTGTCAACGCGGTTGCATTAGCATTGTTTAGAAGCGTGACACGATAAAGACGTGCCTCCTTTGGGCTTAGCACGTATATTTTCGTCCTAAATACAGTCGACTCTTCGAATTCGAACGGTTCGAAATGTTCGTGCTAGGGCCTCGGAAACTAAAGAGCGTGTGTAAAAAATACTCTATCGAAACCATGTGTGGTGAGGGAATTTTGTTGTTATAAAACTCTCTGGTTTCATTTCAAAAGTGGAATTTGATTTTTACGTTGCGTTTACGAACCTTGAAATTAAAAAGGCTCCACAAAAAGTTCCAGAACAAAAGCAAGTTTGGTGAAATTCAGAAACCGACCGAGCGAGAGTAGCAATTGAAAACTGGGTCGGAAAAGTTTAAAACATTTTATAAATGCTCCGTGTGCTCAGAGTTAGACGTGCATTGTTTTTTTCTGTTATATTGCATAAAATAATATAACTTATGTATTATCTCGCTCGCAGATAGCAGAATTTTCTCCTACTTATTTGACATTTATCGTTATATTTTGGACAATTCACACAATATCTTTATAATTTATAGCATATGCGTACTCTTATGTATAAACAATATTATTGTATTGTTGTATCAAAATTCATTCTGCAGTTTTTCCGTGAAAGTGCGTCAAACATACATCCATCCATTCATGTCCACAAACTTTCGCCTTTATAATATTAGTAGGATTCGTTTTACAGTTTCACAGATTTTCAAATACAAGTAAGTCATTTGTAATTTTAACTCTATATTACCCAAGTTTTGAGTAGGTCTAGTTGGTTTGGATTTTATTATAAGACTCGATAGGTGGAGCTATAGATGTTAGTATATATTTTTTTATTTTTGTCAAAAATCAGGCATAAGAACGTTCATCATCATTATAATCCTACTATAAATTAAATAGTGACATTTTATTACTGAAACTGTTATTAAACGAATGTTGAATAAGTTCTTTTTGGCTCCGGACCTCTTTACTGGTAAAGAGTTACGACGCATTTTCGATGAAACGATATTTCGAAATAGCAACGTCAAAATAATTAAAATTCTTACTTCATTTGTATCCACCTCAGGTATATTGTTTTCAAATAAGCTCCCCAAGGGGAAGGAAGTGACTTTTAACACAAGTAAAAAGATAAAACACGATTCTCCTTAAATATTCGCAAGATAAGTTATTCCAGTCGGGCGTCGATTATTACGACCTTCACTCATAAAGTATCAGCGGCTTCTCTTAGCTAAATTTTAACGTTATAGTTCCTTGGGGCTTAACTTCTGGAGGCTTTAGCCGAAAATGGTGGGCTCAACAATGGAGATGTTGGTGGATTATAAATAAATAGAGAGAGTCCGTTTTATCCAAACCTTTGAAAAAACAACCTTCCCTTACCGAACCCAGAGATAGCTTGATTTGAATGATCATTCCAATCATCATGTAGTGTTATCGGGAACCTTGTGTGACTGCGCAAAGTTATGTAGTACTTTGTAGTCTTCAAGGACAAAAATGTACAAACACTTTGAGGTATGTCTGGCTCCGACACCAAAAGTTATAAATTCGAAATTTTTTGCCTTGCTATCCGCATACAAATTCAGAGTTTTAGCCTGTTCTATCGAAAAATTCACGCCCCTACACTGAAATCCATTGTTCTAAAGTGTGAAAGTAAATATTAATTGCAACGCTTGGACGTGTTTGCAGCGATTTTATTGTAAACTCAAACTGAACCACGCACCTGTAGGTCAACTAATCGCGCGATCGGTTTAGCGGAGTTTTAGCGGTTTAGCGGTTTGCAGGGGCGTGTATTTTCAGATTGTACGCAGCTCTAATTACATATTGCGTAGTTTATTAATAGTGCAGTGATTGGTATTTTCTCTATATTTAACCCACGAAGAAAAAAGAGGGCAGTTATAAGTTTGACGTGTCTGTCTCTGTGTGTGTCTGTCTGTCTGTGGCATCATAGCTCCCGAACGTATGAAGCGATTTCCATTTAGTTTTTTTTTGTGTTAAAGGTGAACAATGTGCGAGTGTTCTTAGACGTGCTTGATGATAAATTATTTTTAAATAAAAAGAAAATCGCCTTCAAAAACAAAAAGGAGAGGCGAACTAAAAAGCAAAAAATAATTAGTACTTTCATATGATTTAGTAGACACTTACTGATGTGCTGAAGTCGGTGCCGAGCCAAATAGGTTCTCCGCTAAATTGATGCAGATGACATCGTCAAAGTAACCTTAATGTACAATCTTTCTATTAAAAAAAGAATCCTCGATTCTACAATTTGTCACGCACATACTTAATTAATCAAAATTAGAATTTCATTGTTTTCTCATCGAAAACTTTGTCAGGCCTGGTCTAAATTAATATGGGACCAATCGGGAAGCACCAGCTTCCAAATGAAACGAGAACCATCAAGGTCTAATTCTGATAATTTGAAATCAGGTCTTTTAAAAAAGATTAAAATTATTAATATTTATATCATTACGTTTAATATATTATTTGATGCGACCCAGGGACTTTTCTATTTCAAATTTTTTTGTAAATATATTTTTTTTTATGTTACAAGGGGGCAGACGAGCAGGCAGCAGGCACTGAAGTGCCTACCGGCGCCCATGGACATCTGCACGACGCGTCTGTTACCTATAACACAGGCATTAAGTTGTCTACCTTAGGAACAGACGTCCGTGTGTCATATAGTCCTGTATAGATTTATTTATATATTATTGTCAATAACTTATTAATAACTCCGGCGAATTTGCCTATTCATTTGCTAATACACAAAACGTTATAATAGTGAGGAGATCGTAGCTTAATCAGTGGCCGGTATTTGAGTCGATTGTTAGGTTAAGTTCTTACTGCGACCGGGTGATAGACAAGTGACCTATTCTAATACTGGTTTTTCAAATATCCGACCTCCTTCGTATCGCGGAAAGCATGTAAAACAGTGAATCCAGGTTAATGCCACTGAGTCTTATTAGCCTTGACATTGCAGAGATTGTGGGGGTTTTGGGGATGACGTCATACGGCAGTCGGTCATCTTAACACGCCCCACAGCCACATCCTCTGCGATTGAAGCGGACCCTGGTACTAGACCAAGATAACGCTAATATGTAGTTTTTTTATAATGGATTTATTTAAGGATCAGATTATGCCAAACCCCTCCAAAACCAACATATAATTCTTACATAAATACATATGTTATATAATTATATTAATTTACAAATGTGACAAAAAAAATGCACTACATAATATTTTTCACACTTCAAACAAATGTATAGCTACCTCGGATGTCGATCTGGACGAAATAGATTGCATCATGCCAAAATTAAATTTAAACTTAAACATATAACTTAAATTTTATATTTAAGTTATATTTCTCAATCAAAATACTTCGTACAGCTTCAGCTTTGCAGACACTCCATCAAAAGATTTTAGTCAAAATAGTAACGACACTAAAGACATAGTGTTATGTTAACATTTCGCATAACACAACAAAGAGAAACTGTAAAAAGGAATACTTAACTGGAAGCAATAGAGTGGGTGCAATATTAAAATTTCTTGGTAAAAAAGCGCACAGTTGTGGACCTTAGGACATCGAGGTGATGAGGGTGGAATTTCAAATTTTAACGGGATGTCCTACGGTGAAATTCAGCTGCCGGTATCAGTCCGAACAATTCCTCCCTTCGGATACATCCGAAAAATTCGGATGTATCTTTGACGTTCTGTCACGGAAAAACTACTGAATGGATTTTAATAAAACTTTACAATAGTTTATACATCAGATTAACACATAGACTATAAGCTACAAAGATATTGTGTGAATTGTTCAAAATATTACGTTAATTATGAAGAACATTATGCCTTTTGCGAGCTATTAAAGTAGAGCATCAGAGTTACACGTATATAGTGTATGAAGGATTTCCTACATACACTATATACGTGTAACTCAGGACTTGTAGTTTATAGCCTATGTGTTAATCTGATGTATAAAGTATACTATTGTAAAGCTTTATTAAAATCCATTCAGTAGTTTTTCCGTGACAGAGCGTCAAAGATACATCCGAATTTTTCGGATGTATCCGAAGGGAGGAATTGTTGACCTTTGTAATTTATATACATTTGTATATCTTAAATAGTTCTACAGAAAAGCCTGCGACAGCATAAATGTTTCTTTTATGTTTAAGCCATTGGATGAGATGATGGCAGAAATTTCACCTGCTTACTTGACATTTATCGTTATATTTTGGACAGTTCATACAATATATTTATTACATGTGTTATTTTGATGTGTAAACTATATTATTGTAAAGTTTAATTAAAATCCATTCAGCAGTTTTCGGTGAAAAATCGTCACACACGTATCCGAGGAATTATTCGAACTAATACCGGCAGCTGCTTTCCCCGCAGGACATCTCGTCAAAATTTGAAATTCCACCCTCATCACCTCGATGTCCTAAGGTCCACAACTGTGCGCTTTTTTAGACACTTTTTGCCTAGTTGTTGTCCGATTTCGTTCAGAATATTTTTCCTAATGAGTTTTTAGCATGTTCTATCAACATGGAAAATTTCAAGACTCTACGTATAATACTTTGAAAATGCTAAGAGGGGGGGGGGACCACCATACGGACGGACAGACAGAGCGAAATTATAGGTTGTAGTATTACGGAAGCCTAAAATACTATCGGGGACCTAGAAAACCAGTTCGAACGATGCCGCGCTTAAATATTAGTACAATAAACTTTTAAAGTGTCAATATATTTATACTAATGTTATAATGTTTTCTTACAGATACGTCACTCAGCGGAAAGACACGCATTTAAATTTCAAGTATATGGTAAGTACAAAAATTACTATACATTAGATATAATTCAATTGGGATCGAACGAAGTACCTCGTGGATTTGAGTCCACTTCTATACCGTTGAAATTGAGACTCTTTAATGTTTCCTGATTATCTATACTTAATTATGCCTTTTTTAGGATTCCGTAGTACTACAAGGAACCCTTATAATTTCGCTCTGTCCATCCGTCCGTCCGTCTGCCCGTAAGGGAGTCCCCCCTAGCATTTCCAAAATATTAGATGTAGAGACTTGAAAATTTCCATGTTGCTAGAACATGCTAAAAACTCATTAGGAAAATTCTTCTGAATTAAATCTGACAACGACTTTTGAAATTATTTAACAAATACGTTTATAGCGTGTCAGATATGGAACCCTTCTATATAAGCGTGTCTGGCCACGCTTTAGGCCATTTTACATAAAATGGCCTAAATATAGGGTTTTTCACGTGGGGACGCGTCTGGCTCAAACTGGCTCTCGCTGAAGGTGAAGTTTTAGAGGTGGAGAATTACAGCTGCAGTTATTAGCCAGAATAACTAATCGGAACACTCCATTCAGAAAAAAATATTTGTGGGCAATATACATTTGTGGCCCATCCACGAGAATTTTATATATTAGACATAGATTAAGAATTTTTGTATGAAGCTAGCAGACCCGCCAGACGTCTTATCCGAATTGCTCTTATCTTATTAACCAATTAACCAATCTACTTTGTCGTTGCCATAAAACGTGACAATGGCCAAATGTTTTATGAAATAATAATTTTACATAGCACCTCAGTCAATTGGTCTAGTACGAACGTCATCTATTTAAAGTATTCTGAATTATCGAACAAGCCTGTATTATTTATTATTTTTAAATAATCTTTCCATTTAAATTTTCTTTTAAATCTTTCTTTCTTATAACGGTCCAGCGGTTTTCGTGTTTCACCGAAACTAACGAATTGTTTTTATATGTATAGACGAGTAAATTAAGTGAGCTAACATTAATGTCCCTTTCTTATTTATTGTAGGAAATGAACGACGGTCACCGTCCATCGTTGCTGTGTATAGAGGACCCGCTCACGCCAGGCAACGACATCGGACGGTCCAGCTACGGTGCGATCCAAGTCAAACAGGTAGATTTATGTTCCTCTTTAACTATATAATTCATTAACATTGAAATTTGCAAAATGGCTAGTACGATTCGAAAAATAAACATATACAGGACTATATAACACACGGACGTCTGTTCCTAAAGTAGACAACTTAATGACTGTGGTATAGGTAACAGGCGCCTGTTATACACAAATATATATTTTTTGAAGTATACATATATATAGATAATACATCCAGACTCAAGGCGGGAATCGAACCCATAACGTACGGAGCGGAAAACAGGGTCAATGCCAACTGCACCAACGGGCCAGTCACGTCGTAATTACTACCCTTGGACAAAGGCTGTGCATATGGGTCGAATCCGAAAAAATAGTATGCAAAGAGAAGCCTCTTAAATGGGCTCTAGATTGTAAAAGTTTGGAAACTCATTATTAAGTGAACGAATAGTTTTGTTGTTATGTCATAGATGTCGCTGTACCTAATATCATCTGTTTTAAGTGGCGTACGAAATACGGAGGAAGTCTGACTTCAAATATAAACCAGTGTTAGAATGGATCACTAATGTATCACCCAGTTGCAGCAAGAGCTACTTAACCTAGCGACGAATTCAAATGCCGACCACTAATTAGGCAACGTACTTATCGCTAAGTAGCGATATCTTCCAGGCAACCGAAAGTGTAGTAGGGATAGAAATATATATATATATATATTTCTTATTCTTATATATATATATATATGTGACATGTGTATGACGACGGGTAGGGGGGGGGGATCAAAGACTTTGACATCACAAATATATATATTTTACTCGTTATGTCTACCTTTACCTACCAAATAATAATACCAATATATAGAAAAACGAATCCCTATTTCATTTGATATGGTCCCGGTATCACGCGTGAACGGCTCGACCAATGTCGCTAATTCCTTTTTGTTGTGTTTATTATTGTCAGAAGGGTCTTATGACAGACTAAAATAAGAAAATTGCGCGGAGAATAAGAATAGTTAGGAATACTTAACCGTCATATTAAATTATTTGTAATGTAACGGAATCAGGAACGGAAACGGGGATGAAAACGGTATCGGAGACGGGAATAACACTGTAGTATTATAGAATACAGGAATAGTAACCAACCCAACGCTCGAAGACAATATCGGCCGATTTCGCTAATGACAAATATAATAAAAGCTAATATATCAAGAAATCTTAAAAACCGCGGGATGTAGCAAGACGAAATTTGGCAAAGAGGTTTTTTAGTTTGTTGATATCTGCTAAGAACAGATTTGTCGATAGGACCAGATTAAAGTCCTAGGGCTCTCGCAAGTTTAGTTTTATGCCGTCGAAGTCGCAGGAAACAGGTCTTAAACCTACACCTGGGTCACAAGTCCCGGGCACTGCTATGATTCCTTCCTCTGCAATGCGATGGACCCAGCACCTGCAGGGTGAATCCATAGACTGCTAAGAAATTCGTCTTGTCTCAGGGGGGATCCAAAAATATTCAAAAATTGTGTTACCTAATACTTGAACGCCCCTTAATACACCTTACAAATCCTGAAAAAAAATTTCTTCCCCTGCCCAACCAAATTTAGTACATTCTTGCTAAAAAGGCTTCAGACATCGCTTATAATTGAGAACTTGTAATTTCTTGACAAGTCAATCTCTTTTCGTAGATGATAAAGAGAGTCACTTGCCAGCTTCGGTCCGAACGGATACGACTTAGGGACCATCAAGAAAAGAGCATACTCATATATCAAAGGCAGACAAAGCATCTGCAAGCCGTCTGGTGTTGCAGTTGTCGTTAGGCATCAGTAGTTACTTAGGTGAAACACCTGCCCCTTTGCGCCTTGTTTTAATAAATAAAAAGGAATTTTGCTAATATACCTCTTAAATTCTAGGAAATAATATTTATTTCTTGCCAGTTTTAATTTTTTTTTTAAACTTTATCAAAGTTAAATCAACTGCAAACATAAACATGACTTAAAAATTCTTTCAGAACACCTTCTCAAAGCTATAATCTATGTATCTAATAGCGAAAGGTCAGCTAATAAGAAATATCCAAAACTGTGAGATGTACAAATATCAAATGCAGTAAACAGTATGTATTCATCTGTTAATAACAAATCTTTCATCTCTTGAATTAAGGAAGTCGAAGGGATTTCGCAAATTTACTTCTACGCGGACGAAGTCGTGGGAAACAGCTAGTGCTCGAATATTCCTATTCCCGTAAGAATTTTGGATACAATAAACAATATATTTATTTTATTCTTCACTCCTTTCAATTGATCTTTAAGCAACAAATACAAAAAAAAAATTGGTAATATATAAATACATACATATAGATAATACACCCAGACTCGAGGCGGGAATCGAACCCACGACCCCCGGAGTTGATGACAGGGTCACTGCTCACTGCACCAACGGGCCAGTCAGTCATTGTAAGTGACCATTGGTACTTACTAACTCTACTTCTCTCTTTTCCAAAAGTTACTTCTTAACATTTCGTTGGCAAGCTGTATACTGTCGCAGTCCAGAACGTGGTTACGTTAATTCCCCCTCACCTTAATCTCGTTACTTATAGAGTTAATTGCAGTTCCTTGCTTGGGGAGTCTTGACCTATCGGCATTAGAGGGGATCGCTAGGTTAAGCAGTTCTTACCGCGGCCAAGTGATGGATGGGTGAACCATTCTATCAAGAGTTTCCTGCGACCTCTTAAGTCGGAAGGAACGTAAGACAATGGGTCCCGAATGTCACAGTAATATCAGTTCTAAGATTGTGAGGGTTCCGGGAATGACGCTAGGCCGCAGTCAGTCATCTTAACTCGCTCCAGAGCCTCTGAATTTTTGCGGACCCTAGTACTACTAGACTGGAATAACGATAGGTAGACGATTGGTAATCAATCTAGTCGAGTTTTAGGTGACCCCACCATCATACAACCATACAAAAAGAAAATTGATAGTTACTCGCTCTTTTTTTTTGTGAAATGGTTTTTTTTTATAGATTTTTTTTTACATTTTCTTACAATTATCTCTATTTAAAAAATCTGGTGAGCGATAAAGGTATTTGTTCGATAAGTTGATAAATAATTTTATAACAGAAGCTGGAAGTGACGTCATGATGTTGAACTTATAATAATGTATGTATGTGCAATCAGAGAGAGAGAGACGAATTTCTTAGCATTCCATGGATTCACCGTGCGGGTGCCGGGTCCATCGCGTTGCAGAGGAAAGATCGGCATCAAGTGCCAGCAATGCTGTCACGTCAAGTGATTGTGTTGTTGTAGCGTTTCGTTCGGTTTGTGAGACTTCCCGGTGGCCTAAACTCGTCATGAAAGGCCGGCAATGCAGCCTGGTCGTGCAGATGTCCATAGGCGTCAGTAGACACTTAGCTTCCTGCTCGTTTGCCCCTTGTCATATAAAAAAATATATACACATAGTAATAGACAGATAGACAATATTCTAAGAATAGTTATTTCGTTAAATATACCTCAACTTTACTACACGGGAAAGTTGTTTTCACGTCATTACGTCAAGTCGTAACAAATATACGAGCACTGCACCCATAATACCGTACCCAACACATAGACAGTAGGGAACAAAAGCGAGAAGTTTTGCCACTAATTAAGATTTTACCGTCCGCCAAACAAGCGAAGCAGCCATGATAACAAAGGGCCTTTCGATACTGTTGTCGGAATATTTTACATATTCCGGCAATCGGAATACGGTACGATAAGCTGATTGCACACCGGCCTAACTAGCGCACGTTATTTGCAATAATGTATATAGGGAATAGGTAACGGAGGGTATTTGTTCAAAGTGTTATAAATACAGGGACACACATGTTAACGGGGATAAGCTAACAGACACCCCAACCTCTTAGTTATTTGCTCCTGCTACTACACGCCCAATCCTCAAGCTTCAAAATATCTTAGGCGTCTCAAAAACATCCTTCACGATCCGGAAGACGCAATTATGACAGATTACGACCCTGATAGGGTAGCTGTATACAACGTACACCAGTTACACGACGTTCCTGACGGCGGGGACGCGGTCCCTGATTCGCGACGATTTCCGCACGCTTCTGCCTTTTAATTTAAGTTTAGTAGGAGGGGAAAAGGGAATATTTGACGTACCTCAAAAGTATTCCTAATATTCTTTTTAACACATAATCGTACACACCAAAGTCAACCATCGCAGCAACGTAATCTAGTTTTCTTTCAACTACATTGCTGTCTATTTACTTACTTACTGGAGCGGATCAGCAACCCAAAATGAGTTTTGGCCTCCGACAAGAATTCGCGCCACTTGTGTCGGTCTTGCGCTGTCTCTTGCCAGTTTGCAGCTTGAAGATCGCGCAAGTCCGATTCGACGACATCTCGCCGGCGATATCTGGATCGTCCAAATGGCCGTCGACGGCGGTTGTCCAAGATATGCCATCTTGACGCCGCGATCGTCTCCCATTCTTTCAACATGGCCGAGCCAGCGCAGACGGAGCGCTTTTGTCTCTCCAATGATATTGGGCTCGTCAAAAAGATCTTGAATTGCCGAGTTCTTTCGGACTCGGAGGCTACCATCTTCCCTCTTTACAGGACCCAAGGTTTTGCGCAGAATCTTTCTTTCGGTCACTAGAAGTTTATATTCTTCTTCAAGTGTTAGTGTCCAAGTCTCACAACCATACATAAGTATACGCCTTATGACCATCTTATATATTTGGAATTTGGTTTTCCTACTTAAAAGTTTGGACACTAACACTTTACGAAGAGCCGCGCTGCACCTTAAGGTATTTTGTATTCATTTTTTTAAATATTTCTTGCTTAATATGTATCAAAGTTTTACAACGATATAGAATGCGCGCCATTTGTTTGTCTTCGATATTTTTTTCTTCTATATTCGGTCAATTTCTATTATCTCTAGCCAGTATTTTTTTGAATATACATACATTTAAAATGAAACTTAATATTACAACTCCGTGGTAAATTTATATGAAAATATAAAACGATGCAGTAATGAAATATTTGAAACAAAAATCCTTGTAGAGGACTCTAGTTTGTTTATACCCAATATGAGTATTGGTCGATTTTTTTTATTATTGTTATCTCACAAACCGAACGAAACGCGACAACAATACCGTCACTTGACGTGACAGCATTGCCGCCACTTCACGCCGATCTCCTGTGAGAAAGAGGTGGCCGGACGCGCCGGACCAATTCGGCTAAAAGCGTGGCGCTGACTCTACTTAAAAGTTATCAAAAT
Source organism: Charaxes varanes (assembly GCA_024363005.1). Classification (NCBI taxonomy): domain Eukaryota; kingdom Metazoa; phylum Arthropoda; class Insecta; order Lepidoptera; family Nymphalidae; genus Charaxes; species Charaxes varanes. The sequence continues at coordinate 876,124 of JANCMC010007202.1, forward strand.
TTGCAACAAATTCTATCATAATTGCTAGCGTCAGAGAGTGTAGTACAAATTGCGTGCTTTTTGAGTTCTGCTCTTATTAGTAAGAACAAGCTTATAAGATATTTGTAAGTTAGCTGTTTCTAATAAGAGGTCACGTTCTTTATAAGCTTTATATTTTTATATAAAACCTATAAAGTACGTGACCTTTTGTAAGGAGAAAGTCTGCCGGGTCTGCTAGTTTTCTAGCAGACACGGCAGACGATGTCCTGCTGTATGTTGGCTTAAACATTGAGGCCATTTATTAAACTTAAAGTATCCTATCACTCAACTTGGACCAAATTACACCCAACCAACAATTAGACATAAATGCCAAATCTCATTTATTTTTACCAAACTACGCCAAATGACACACACTACCACACTACACTATACCAAAGTACACAAATTTTACCAAACTAGACCGAATTGCACAAAAATATCAACTTTCGTAAATGTCCATTTGTAAAACCGGATTTTTATATATTAATCTAGTATAAAGTTGTCGCGTCACGGGGTGCGTGGCCGAACTCCTCCGAAACGGCTCGTCCGGTTTTGATGAAATTTTGCGTGCATATTGGCTAGGGTTGAGAATCGATCAATATTTAATTTTCATCCCCTTGAATGTTAAGGATGGCCCACGCGGACAGAGTCGCGGGGCGCAGCTAGTATAATATAAATAAAATAAATAAATATATAGGACTATATGACACACGGACGTGTGTTCCTAAGGTAGACAACTTAATGCCTGTGTTATAGGAATTCGGCTACAAGCATGGCGCTACCTCTAATACGAAAATCGTTTTAAGTTAAAAGTAAATTTAAGTAGTATTACATATAATGTTGAAGAGGTAGTTTCTAATTGACGCTCGGTAAGCGTCTCACTAGTGTCTCAGTAACGAAAGTATGGAGCCAACGACGTGCGACGTCGTATATGGATACAAATTTTTAGTTATGATGGTCTCGAAGAAAATAAAATATACAGTATATAATTACTGATTTCAGCCGATGACGACGTTCCTTCAGAGTCACAATGCCGACCATATATCGAAAAAGCATTAAAAGAGCTGGAGTCAGGAGACACAGAACCAGGTAAAAGAGCTTAATTTAATTTGTACCATTGTGAGTGTAAAATATGTAGTGTACCTTAATATTGTTTTTTTGTTTAGAAACCCAAAGTACCCTAGTTTTTGGTTTATATATTTATCGTTTGAAATACAGATTCTGCAGAAAAAAAGGAATCAAGTGAAGTAAGTGTGGATGACAATATAAAAGATGAAACTTCAACAGAAGAAGGTGAGACGTTAGAATCGGCAGATAGCAAGGAGGGCTTAGAAAGTACAGAAGATGCTGGAAGCCAAGAAGAAGACACACCATCAGTAGAAGTTGCTGATGAGCCATATGTGTCTCAAGTCTTATATGAAGATGACAATAGAAGCCCCGATGAAACCGACTCTAAAGAAGACACAACTGTAGAAGAAACTGACGATAGTATCGAAAAACAAGCAGAAGCTAGCAAAGAAGGTGACGGAGACAGCAAGGAAGAAGCATCCGCTGAAGACCAAGAAACCGAAAAAGGTATAAAACTTTTTTTAAGATTATGATCCTTATTGGTTACTTCATAAATATTTTGTCATACAATATCGACATATCATTTATAAAATTGAATCCAATACCTAATCCATAAAGTACAAACATCGCAAGATAATATAGTATAAATAAATAAATATTTACAACTTAAAACCTGTGTTATAGGTTACAGACGCCTGTAATACACAAATATTTTTTTAGAAATATATAAATACATACATATAGATAATACACTCAGACTCGGGGCAGGAGTCAAACCCGCAACCCACGGAGCGGAAGGCAGGGACACTGCCAACTGCGCTAACGGGAAAGTTAAGTTTGTTATATTTCGACCTCATCACTTGTAGCAAATCAATCATATTAATAATGATGGAATTTATTTATTAGGAGAGATAAGTTAAGACTTATTTTTTTATAATTTTTAATTATTATTATTAAATCGGAAACACATCGCGGCAGGCCAAGAATCAGAGGAATGACTGGGATCGTTATAATAGAGAATTGTAACGCATAGCCTTAGACAGAATCTTATGGGAAGAGGGAGGGAGGCCTTTGTCCTGCAGTGGGAATAAATAGGCTCTAAATTATAAATAAAATAATAATTTATTAAATATTTCATAAACGAAAATAGTTTTGTAACTATAAAGCTGTACGTTGACATTCAAACTTGAAAACTTTCATATCCTAGTTTTATAAACATATAATCTTTGAGTACTTAGGTTTTATTTTCTTTATTCTGAATTGAATCCAATAACTTTCAATAAACTTTTTCTAGAAAGTGGTGAGGAAGCTGTTGAAACTGCAGAAACTAAGGAGGAATCTGAAGACAGCCTAGCTGAGGATAAAGAAGACAGCGAAGAAGAAGTCGATGAAGAAAGTAAGGAAGATGATCAAGATAAAGATGATTCCACAGAAGGAGACGTTGAAAGCAAAGAAGACGCAGAAACTGAAGGAAGTGACGAAGTAAGCGCAGAAGATGCGGAATCCGATGCAGTTGCTGAAGAAGATCAATCTGAGGAGAGTACAGATACGTCAAAAGAAGCTATTGAAGGTGAAACTGCTGAAGATACTAATACAGAAGAAGACGACGATGGATCTCAAGAAAAGGCTGAATCAGAAGAAATTGTAGAGGGTGGTGAAGAAGATACTAGTGATTCCCAAGAAGAAAAAGACAAGGATGAGTCTAAAGAGGAAATAGAAGAGAAAGCTGATGAAGATGCTGAAGAGTCAAAAGAAACTGACGAATCTGTTGAAGGCGTGACGGCAGATGAGAATGTAGAAGATAGCGTAGAAAAAAGTGACGGCGATCAAACAGATGAAAGTACTGAAGAAACAGAAACAACTGAAGATGATGCAGAAAAAACTGATGAAGCAGAATCTGAAGATGATGGACAAAGTACAGAAGAAGGCGCTCCGGAAGAAGATTTGTTATTGGTATGTATGAATAATTATAGTTTATAAAGTTTATCCGTTTATAAATATGATTTATATCGTATAGCTTAGTTGGCTCAGCAGACTAATTTTCTAGAATAGATATCTAAACAGTAATCTTTTTTTGTAGATAGGAGAGATTCCAGAAAACTTGAGATCACGTGATCATATTGTCCAAATTCTAAGATTAGATGAAGAGGCAAGTGAAGCAGAGTTAATTATAGAAAAATCTGCCGAAATCGTCCTTCGCGACTTGAAAAGGTTGTACGAGAACTCCATTAAGCCCTTGGAAGTTCTTTATAAGTATAGAGATTTGAGTAATAGACATTTTGGTGATCCTGAAATTTTTTCAAAGCCCTTAGTATTATTTATGGGACCATGGAGTGGCGGGAAATCTTCTATATTAAATTATTTGACAGGGATAGAATTCACAGAATGGTCCTTAAGAACAGGTACGTGGATTATAATACTTTTATGCTCATCTTATGTATACATGCAGATAATTATATTTTCTTTTTGTTTTATTAGGTGCGGAACCATCTCCCGCTTACTTCAACATTTTAATGCACGGTAAAGACCCAGAAGTACTGGATGGCACTCAACTAGCAGCAGATTGGACTTTTTCAGGATTGCAAAAGTTTGGTCAAGGTTTAGAAGAACGTCTCAGGGGACTTAGGTATCCCAGTAAACTCCTGGAAAAGGTAAATATGGACCAGGTTAATATGACTTTTGGCGCTAAGTCTGTGTTGTCTGAGTGGAATCACAATTTTTTATAATTATTTGACTTACAAGGTCATATGCCTAAGCTTTTACGTAGAGTAATGGTCTGGCGCATCGATTCTATGGTATCGAATACATCATTTGTTGCTAACAGTTATACCAATTAGATGTATTTTTTTATGAGAAATTCTATGTGAATAAAGATGGACTTTAATAGAAGTCTGTGTCCCTAGTTTTTGTTCCCTAGCAATATTTCATAATAACATTAATTACTAATTAGTGGCTCGAAGGTGATCAATTGATGATTATGCTTCATTTATAGACCTAAGGGTATGATATTATACAAAGACTTAATCTAATAATTATTTTAATTTTGTCTAATTTAGGTGAACATTGTTGAAATTCCCGGAATATTGGAAGTGAGGAAACAAGTCTCCAGAGTTTTTCCATTTAATGACGCTTGCCAGTGGTTCATCGACCGCGCAGACATCATATTCCTGGTTTACGATCCTTCAAAACTCGACGTCGGTCCCGAAACTGAGGCTATTCTAGACCAGCTAAAAGGCAGAGAATCTCAGGTGATTTACAAAGACTAATCGATAGCTTTGAGCGCGATTAAAATAATAAAAAATGCACTCGTATTATTTTTTAAATGGAGACAGTCGTACATTAATGTCAAAGTAGATTCATTATTTATAATAATTAGTATCGTTTTTGCCTACGTTTTTCTAAGGCTCGCAAGCTCCTATATAGTCCCCGGTTGCCGCAACATTTTCTTTTTGGAAGTTTAAAGTCGTGTACGTGTGAGATTTTGTTCAATGCGCTCTGCGTTAAAGGAAGTCTGTAACATCCACCGACATAACGTTACGAACACCCACACCAGACCCGCATCGTGCTGAACAAAGCGGACACCGTGAAGCCGGAGGAGCTGATGCGCGTGCAGAGCGCGCTCATCTGGAACATCTCGCCGCTCATGAGCTCGCCGCAGCCGCCCGTGATGTACGCCGTGTCGCTGTGGTCGCTGCCGCTGGAGGCGGGCGCGCCGGCGCGTCTGCTGGCAGCGCAGGAGCGCGAACTACTGCGGGACCTGCGCACGGCCGTCGACCGCCGCATCGAGAACAAGATCGCCAGCGCCCGCCGCTTTGCGGTGAGTGCCTCGCCCCGTTCCCCCGCTCGCCCCGCTCGTCTCATTAGGCTAGCGCCACGCTGGGCCTGCCTGCCTTTGCTGTTCTCTAGAAAGAACTAAAGAATTTCCTGGCTTACAGTTTAGACGCTTCATTGGTTAGACAGCATTACGTACGTTATTGCTTTTTTACTGAACGTCGTTAAACGGAGCGTCGAACGAGTAACACAAGTTAATATCTCGATTATGGTGAAATTTGTAACCAAATACATCTCGTGTTTTTTGATGTCGGTATTTTATAAAATGAATGGCCACCGACGACGACTTGTAATGATGAATATTGTATTGTGGCAAGTAGACGCTACTATGAACGTTTTTATTACGTCCACATCAAACGGATAAAAATATTTTAAAGCCCTTTTCGATACCTACCTCGTCCCTAATAGCGATAACCCTATTCAAGATTTAACTTTTATCCTCAGTCTCTGTTATTAATGTTCCTTTTAGACAGTTCTAAATGAACATGATTATAAATTGCTTTAATTTAATATCAATCAATTTTGGTAAAATATTGTTGCAGGTTCGTGTGCGAAATCACGCCAAAATGGTCGACTGCTACCTAACTACCTATTACAATCACAAAACCATCTTCGGTAACCGAAAGGTTATCGCCGACGCGATCATTGAGAACCAATAAACATTTCTAGATGTTAAATATTTTCAACTCTCGAAAAATATAACCTAACTTGTTGCCAAAAAGAAAATAACCCCTTCTATCTTACTAGTACTTCTAGAGTCCATTCACTATAATTATCGTGATAATTTATGGCCTTTTAAATTTTCGTCCCAAACTTCTTTATCTGATAACCCTTCAGATTTTTTCCCTCCACTCCAGTTCACTTCCCCATTGGACGGTCGCTTACCTTTGTGCCAATCCAACTATTGCTACGAGTAAAATGGCTGCTCTTCTAACATTCGATGGAAAGTAAGACTAAATAATTTTATTAATTCGGTTATTGCGACTGTCACAAATGATGTCGTTAGTGAAGCTTTTACCGGGAACAGGCGTTATTTCAATGTGTCGCACTGTAGATAATATAATAGGGGCGTTCCATGTATTCTCGGTATAGGCACGAAACAATAAGCGGAAATTTATCTTATTTTAACTTTTAAATGATACTGGGAATGCTTTGAGTTACATCTAATATTCTAGCTTTTTCTAAAACCTTGGGTCGGGAACGAGCACGCGGATAGCGCGGCGGGATCAGGATTAGACCGGGTGAATTACGAATTTCTGATATTCCTTCTAAAGAGTTTATCTCGTTGAAACCTTAGCTATCGATACATCATCATTATCTTTGGATTGTGAAATAAAAACAACATATTCGGGTTTATCAATATCCGGGGATTGTGCTAGATAAAAACAATTTATTTAATATTACTTTGATCAATGTTTGCGTTAGGAAATAAAACCAGCGCAGTGTGACTGATCGTTTTATTGGTGCGCATCGGGCGGATGGTGCTGCGACGCCGGCGGAGGCGGCGGGCCTTCCTCTTTCCTTCCCCAATTTTCTCGCTTTCATTAATAAATTAATACGTTTGAAGTAAAATTTCTTTACGTACGCATGCTCTTTTCTTGAAGGTCCCTAAGTCGTATCCGTTCGGAAATACCGAAGCTGGCAACTGATTCCACAGAGAAATTATGCGAGGTATGAAGTTTCTTGAAAATCGCACGGTTGTGGATTTTAGGACATCAAGGTGATGAGGATAAAAAAAGGACTGTATTTTTCTTCAGATTTATCAAAGCTTGTATTAATATCTAAACAAAAAACACCTTAATACCTCTAACGCATTTTCGCTTACCAGAAATTTTGGCCTAAAGTCCAGTGGAATATAGATGTGGCTAAAATATTTAAATTACACAACTGCCACGTACAAGTGAACGAAGTTACGTAAAGTAGCTAGTAAAATAATAATAAATAATAATAATAAACATTTATTTACCTTACAAAGCCTAAATATACTAGTAACAAACACAGCGAAAACTACAATTTTTTTTTATTTAATGGCCCGTAAGGTAAAATGGCTGCACCTCAGCATTTCATGCTGCCGCAAGAGCGATAGCGCTGATTTTCAGGTGCGATCCTTTTAGAAATGGCGCCACGGACAGGACGGAAGTACATACATAAATAGAAGGGAAAAAAAAACAAAAATAACAACAAACAAACACTAATTTTAATAGTAAACTATATCTAAATTTAAACATACAAACACCATGTAAACCAAACATACAACCAAAACCACAAAATAAACTTAGTAAATTATTATGAAATGGAATAACTGTAAAACAAACCTTTTTTAAATGACTGAGGGACGTAGGTATGTATACTTTTTAGGTATCCATAAATACTAGAAATCGGCTGCTCGAAATTCGCCCATAAACCTTTTTGGGTACAACTACATACATTTTTTTCATGTTACAAGCGGGCAAACGAGCAGGCAGCAGGCACCGATGTGCCTACCGGCGTCCATGGACGTCTGCACGACCAGAAGGCCAGCAAATCGCTAGTTTGTTATAATGCCAGTAGACCCCACTCTACCTTAAACCGATTTTAGTAAGAATCTGGGATTTTGACCGGCTATATTCAATCACTATTATTTGACGATCACGCTGTCGTAACATTAGCTGTTCCCGCGACTTCATCCGCGCAAAACTAGGTAAAAACAGTTAGTGTGGTGGTATACATATAGGCTTCTAACACTGAAAGAATTTTTCAAATTGGACCAGTAGTTCCTGAGATTAGCGAGTTCAAGTAAACGAAATAAACAAACTCTTCAGCTTTATATATTAGTATAGAGTATAGAATAGTAGCATAGATTCCCGTCTCCCCTCCTAGTAAGCTTAAATTAAAAGTGTCGGAAATGGACCCGGTATGCCCCAACGGACGGGGTTTGAATCTCTTCTACTGCTGAGCGATTCAATGTCAAGCATTTAAAATAAGAATTTATGTGGCTTAATAAAGGTTGGATGGATGGGCCTTTTGGCCCTGGTGAATCCCTTTTTGGATAGCTCTAACCTAACTCTAGCATAATTTTAGTGTAAGAAGATACGAGAACATTAGGCATAACTCATGAATGCCTAGGCTTCCTCTTCTTCTACGTGGTGTTCGTCTTCTTAGTCTTCTTCTTCTAAGTAGCGCTCGTCTTCTTCTTCTTCCACGTTGCGTGCCAGGGTCCGCTTAAATTGCAGAGGATGTGGCTCTGGGGCGAGTTGAGATAATGGATTGGCGTCCGATCTCATCCCCTGGACTCTTGCAACCTCTACAATTTTAAACTAATACCACATTAATCGGGACTGACTATTTTACGTTCCTTTCGAGACACGAAACGTCAGATATTTGAAAACCAGTGCCAGAATTGATCACCCATCTATCATCCGGTCGCGGTAAGAACTGCTTAACCTAGCGATCGACGTAAATGCCGAACACTGAGCCGGCAGCGCATCTGTTGGCCTTCTGGTCGTGCAGATGTCCATGGGCGCCGGTAGGCACTTCGGTGCCTGCTGCCTTCTCGTCTGCCCCTTGTCACACAAAAACATAGTACATAACGCGCTTGGGCGACATTCCGTGTCGGTAAGTAGGTATATTTGGCATCACATCCATGAGAAGAAGAAGCTCAGCGGATTGAATTTTGAGTTCAGTATCTTTCTTCTACCGTTAAGCTATCAAGGCTTTAGCTCAGTCCATGTGTTAAATCAATTTCAAGGTCACAATAGCCCCTGCCTTGTTTTACATAAGCCAATTTACACATATGAGCGCGGGGTAATTTGCAACACAATTAGGCTCGTCTGTTTGTCTAATGGTAGTGTTGCCACACTAAGTTGGGTATAATTGATCATACGTATAAATATACGTGTGTTTTATTGGCTTCTATCATATTTGTGCAAGTGCTTTATATAACGTGAAACCTACACCTATAAAAAGCATGAAGTTTTCGCTACTTAATAAACTTTTTATAAGCATATTTAAATAAAAGTTCTAAAAAACTGAAATTTATGCATTTGGATATAAATAGAATTTTTATTAATCTATACAAATGAATAAATTAGGTGTCTGTTTGTAATGTCGAAACGAAATTCTTCTCCTTCATGCATAGTTGTAAGGCAAAGGTCGGCAAACTTTTGGCAGGAAAGGGCCACATTGTTAAAAAATTAGATGCCGGCGGGCCACATTTGTAAAATTTATATGGCAACAGGTGCCTAGTTATCTATGTATGTAGGTAAACATATAAGCAATATTAAAAATGTCAAATATTACTATAATACGACAAAACTTTACACTCGTGTAATTTTTTTTTTTTTATGTTACAAGGGGGCAGACGAGCAGGCAGCAGGCACCAAAGTGCCTACCGGCGCCCATGGACATATAGTTAAAAAAAATAATGATTTTTGCGATTTTTCTTTACCTACGCAATAACAAAGATATACAGAGAGGGGATTTTATTGTATATTATTATATTACATTTTTAATTATGGTATCACATTTTTTATTATATGTATATAGATAGGTAAGTTTAGGTATAAAATAAGTATGTATACAGTATTGATCTGATTTACGTGGACTCGAAGTACAAAAAGAAATTGGAAAAAAATCTTTAACTTATGTCTTATTGACTATGTTCCCTTTTTCCCTCCAACTATACTTAACATTAACTGGAACCCGGTAGCAAATAACCTGTAATATAAACAATTACAGCGCAATTTAGATAAGCAAAGTAAAATCCTCGTCAAAGCGAGACGCTATGCAAACTCCTTGTTTAACGAGCTACGGCGTGTTTGCTAAAGTACCTAAAGGATTTTCATAAATCTTTTCACAAGGTTGATTCTCTTTGAATGGCAACACTGAATCACTTTTATAGCTGATGTATATATTTGTATTTTGATAAACCATACCTTGCAACCTGGTCCACTTGGTTGAATAAACTTTTTAATTTAGATATACTGGCTATTGGAACGTAAATTCCTTAACGCGGCTTACGAAAATTATGGGTAAAGCGATTTCGCAGAATATGTCACGTAACGAAATGTCGTATGCTTTGCGAGTGTGTGTGTGCGTGCACACGAGTAAGCAAATGCACAGCCGGGTGCCAAACTCTGTGGCTTTTGGAATGAAAGTCCTTAACACGGGTAAGAGGTTATAGGTTATAGGTTACCACGGGGGTGGTTGGAAGAAATAAGGAACTTCGTTCCTGGCGGGGGTCCCCCGACTGCACAATTTTTTTTTACTATTCTTTTTAGGTCTTAAGGCTCTGTAGAAAGGGAAACCTACAAGTAACTCTTATAGTTTCTCTTCGTTCACCATTTGACCAAAGAGTATGTATCATTCAAAAATTCCTCCACCCAAAAACACGACTGGCACGTAAGAAAATTCAGGTTCCGCATTTATGACAAAATGTCCTCAGTAAAAAACAAAGCAATGACATTGCATGTCAGTCGTCAGGAGCGCGCGCTCGGGCGGCGGTGCTGACAGATAGATGAACGAAGTATGAACGACTCGCAGCGCGTCCAACGGGACAAATACCGCTATTAGTAGTCTTGAATTCCTGATGTACCAACACATGCATAGATAACATAGTAATGTATGTCAAATACATACAAGTTTATACATCCTACCAGCAAGATTTTATATAACACTAGCTTATTTCCGCGCCTTCGTTCGTGTAAATTGCGAAAGCCTCCTTAATCTCGCCCTATTGCAAAATACTTTCGTATCGGATATCCACTAGTTATAAATCATATATCTGCTTATCAAATTTCATTATTGTACGTCTCGTGATTTTCGAGGTGTTAGGTGAACTTTCGCTTTATAAATATCGACTAGCGACCCATCCCGGTTACGCACGAGTTATTATGTTCGAAGCTTTTTTACGGATCCCTAACTGTTATGAAAATTATCTTTCGTTCCTATGTTTATCGGGGATAATGTGGGAATCTAATGGTGAAAGATTTTTTTAAAATCAGTGTAGTTGCTTCAGAGCCTATTCAATGCAAACAGTCAAATATTTCCTGTTTGTTAATACCTACTAGCAGTTCCGGCATACGTTGTCCTGCCCCAAAATTGGGTCCGGGGGTCGTGGGTTCGAGTCCCACCTCGAGTATGGGTGTATATTTATATGTATTTATATATTTCAAAAAATATATATTTGTATAGTGGTGGCTGTTACCTATAACACAGGCATTAAGTTGTCTACCATAGGAACAGACGTCCGTGTGTCATATAGTCCTATATATTCTTACGCATTATAGGGTAAGCATTAATTATTATTAACTGGGATAATTCTATTATTTAACCATGAAATTAGAGTTAAAAGTCTTTTCCTGCTGTTTCTGATAAAAACAAAATTTATCTATTCAGTCAGTCGGATTGAATTACTTTGCAAGACTCCACGATTTATATAACTCGTGTGATGAATATCTATGAAAAACGTTATAACCTTCTTAAAGAAGATATATATTTCTTCATTCAGACCTGACTTATTTACTATTTCAATGTTATTGAACCGCGTTGTCCTTGCGAAGCTTACTGCACCAAATAAAAATTGGATCATCAACTACATGTTGTTCCTCCTTCCTCTTCGTCTCTGGACGACGAAGTGTAAACACGTACGAAAGTGAGCTCTGCAAATTCAATTGCCCCTGTAAAAGTGGTAGAATTAACATATGCTGCGTCTAACTTATCGGTAGATCGAACCACATTAGCGATCTAGTGTAAAATAAGGTGAAACGGCTTTAAATTAATGTGATTCCTTAAAAAAATTATTAGTGACCGACTACAAGAAAGATTTCAAGTATTGCTAACCCAACCAACTAAACTATCAGTGACGTCATCCTCTTCTCAGAGTATACAAAGTACATATATCTATGGAACTGTCACGACTAAATATTTTGAAGTCACTAACGTGATTATATATCAAGGTAAATAAATATTTCCATATTATTACACACTGAGAACAGAAATTAGCCTGCAAAAAGTCTAACAGTCTATTGGCGCTTATGATTTATACTAATACTTATTACATTAAAAAATTCTTCTTCTAACCTAAGTAAATATATTATTGTATACACTTTAATTCTAAAAATGCACGCACCTCCAAATGCAACCTCTACATGCAAAAGTGTGTAGACGCAATACACGAAAGTTTTTCGTATGAATTTAGAATAAAATTGAGCCAAAAATATGTAAACCAGTCTCAAACAACTTCGAATACCAACTGTTTAAAATCGAATAAAATATTGAGTGTATCACATTAGGAGTTCTTACTAGTATGTTGTTCATTCTTAAGATGCTGCTTACACTTGAGATAAAAATATATTATAGTAAATATGGATAAAGTGGAATGTTGCACTGAGCGCAAAGTGCGAGGCCTTCTTCGCGAGCTACGTGAGGGGGGCTGGTGGGCGTTTACTCCATCCAGCCCAGCTCCTGTCAGAAGTTGAGAATCCGCTGGGAGTTCTTCAAAACTTCTTTCAGGGACCTCGTTGTCCCGAGGATTGGGCTATTGGGCTTCATAATAGAGGCAGCAAACCTTCAAGCAACATGGATGGTCTGTAGCGTCTCACCTGGCTAGCTGTCGTCTTGCAACGAAGTGAACCGATTCCCGAGCGCGAGGGGCTGCCGGCCCGTGCCGGCGCGTTGGGGCGCTCCGGCCGCCGCACCTGCGCCCGCACCCGCGGTGCTCCAGCCGCCGCCGCGCTTGCCACCCGCGCCCAACACGGGGAAGTAGTCGTCGTTAGTGATGTCCGGCGCGTTCTTTTGCTATTTTAAGAAATAAATAATAATAAATAAATATACAGGACTATATGACACAGTCTTAAGGTAAACAACTTAATTTCAGTGTTATAGGTAACACATGTGTTATACACAAATATTTTTTATTTTTGGAAATATATAAATACATACTTATGACATGAATCGAACCTACGACCTCCGGAACAAAGGAAAGGTCACTTCTCACTGCGCCAATGGGCCAGTTAAATTTTATACTTTTAGAGTTATGGGTCATCTACAAGTTGCATCACGAGAATTTTACGATTTTAATCCCCCTTCTCTACAACACAGGTAGGTACATTTTCTAGAACCCCTCCCCTTTGGTGTGACGTGGCCTAATCAGTGGTCGGCATTTGAGTCGATCGCTATTGCTCTTGCTGCGATCGGGTGGTAGATGGGTGACCCATTCTAGCACAGGTTTATATTTGATATCCAACCTCATCCGTGTTTCGGAAGGCACGTAACAGTGGGACTCGATTAATGTCAGTTTGTGATATTAGTCATAAGGTTGTAGAAATCGTGGAGGTTCCGAGGATGACGTCGATGGCAATCGGTTATCTTAACTCGCCCCACAGCCACATCTTCTACAATCTAAGCGACCCTGGTATTTCACCGGGATAGGGCTAGGTAGAAGAAGTGTAACAAAAATTTCGAGTTATATCAAAAAAGGAAATAATAAACGCGAAGCGACTTCCATATTGCTTTTGGTCATAAAACTCGTTTTATGATCTAAAATAATTCGACTCCGAATTTTAGATTTTGCCATAAATCTTCAAATAACACAGTCTAGATTAAAAACGTATCTTTTATACAAAATTATTACAATATTTCATGTTCATTTATATTATCATGATGCTATTATATTCGCTCCAATATGCCAGAGGATATCAACTTTTTTTTAATTACGAGGGGCAAGCGAGTAGGCTATTCACCTAAGTGGGTACTTAGATAAACCGCCGCCCAAGGATAAACGCACAACCAGAAGGCTCGCAGATGCGTTACTGGCCTTTAAAGAGAGGTTAAATCCACCGGGAACTCTCACCAACCGCGCGAAATGCGATAACAAACCATCACTTGACGTGACAGCATTGCCACCACTTCACGCCGATTGTAAGTAAGAAAGAGGAAAGGGGCCACAAATAGGAAACAAGTGTGGCTCTACTGTAATTAGATAAGTGGACAGGATTAAAGGAAGGGGTGGAGTAAAAAGATATAAAGGTACATAAAAAGGAGAAAAAGGATGCGGCTAGTACTGCCACGGAATCGACATCGACTGGCCCGTTGGCGCAGTGGGCAGTGCTCCTGCCTTCCGCTCCGGGGGTCGTAGGTTCGATTCCCGCCTCGAGTCTGGGTGTATTATCTTTATATATGTATTTATATATATGTAGTTGTCTACCTTAGTTAAGAACAGACGTCCGTGTGTCATATAGTCTTGTATATATTTTTTATTTTATTACTTTATATATCTGAATTACAATACAGCCTCAATAGTTCAACGATAGAAGGGATGAACTGAAATCCGTAGGGTACCCTGTTCAAATCCCTACGCCACTGGAGTACTGCCACACCCACTTTTAACACATATTTTTAATTTAAGTTAGTAGGAGGGGAAAGGGAAATATTAGACATAACTTTTAGGTAAATTGCTAATATTTTTTATTAAAAAAGGAGTGATGGTAAAACGTCCGAGCTAGGAGTGTGTATCGACAATAGCTGATCACAGTACCGAGCCCCTTTCAGGATTTAATTCCACCCTTTCACCACTGAGCTATTAACGCTTATAATTAAAAAAAAATCCGCCATACCTTCGTATCACTAAGCGCGCATTTCGCTAGCAGTATTGTTTCGAATACGTAACAAATACGTGGAACAAAATTATTAATACGCGTGCGAAATTAACAATATCATGATTTATTTCATACGACGGTCGTCAAGTAACATAGAATAAATTAAAGTACATTCTACTGGTTCAGTTTCAGTGTAGAAAATTTTCAAACACCAATTTTCTTTATAATTAACCAGTTACTACCGGCGAATTTCTTTGCGTATTATTAGGTGAAAAAATAGATTCAAATTTAGCGTGATGATATATAGCTTAAAACTTTCCTCGATAAATGGGCTATCTATAACAGTGAAAGATTTTTCAAATGGACCAGTAGTTCCTGAGATTAGCGCGTTCAAGGAGACAAACAAACAAAAACAAGGGGCAAACGAGCAGGCGTTACTCTTAAGTGACTACCGACGCCCATGGACAACTGCAACACCAGGGGGATGGCAATGCTGTCACGTCAAGTGATGGTATTGTTGTCGCATTTCGTTCGGTTTGTGAGACTTCCTGGTAGCCTAAACTCGTTATTAAATTCCGGCAAGGCACCTGCTTGCCTCCTGATCGTGCAGATTTCCATTGGGATGATAGGCACTTATTGCCTGCTGCCTGCTCGTTTGCCCCTTATAACATAAAAAAATCATTACACATTTAATTACTTGAATAACAAATTTTATTTTGTCACGCTTATAACTAAGTTTCTGGAGATGTGTATGTGTAAATATATTCCCGCGTGCGTGGAATTTTAAAACGTGACATTCAACTTTATCGTCAAATGTTAGAATAAAGCAATCAACAGGATTTGCATGTAAATGGTTCACGCAGGTCCCTTGAGTGATGAGGGAAGGGTCAGCGATTATAACTTTTGGGCACAGTGTTCTATACTTATTCTTACTGCCCGGTTTACTATCTCGAAAGGTCACATGCGGGATCAAAGGCCAATAGATGGTCATGTAATATTGATGATAGGTACAGGTTTTACTAAATAATAAACAGTTGGTTATCGCAACTTGTCTCAAAGCGTTATCCTCTGCAATTAAAGCGGATCCTGGTACAAGACCGGGACAAGGTCAGGCAGAAGAGTTTTAATCATTCAAGAAAAGAGCATCATCATTCCTTAAAGGTCGGCAACGCATATGCAAGTTCTCTGGTGTTGCAGGTGGCCATGGGCGTCAGTAATTAATCAAGGGAATAGCTAGCTCTACTAACCGCTAGCTCGTTTGCCCCTTGATATATAGATATAAAAACAAAACAACGAATTTATTCACCTACCGTTATATAATTTCTCCGAAATGTGTTTTAAATTTCGCGAGAAAACCAGCGGACTATTACGAGTGCGAAAATGTTTTGAATAATTGATTGGCGTTTCTTTTTCCAGACAAAATTCCAACGATTTCGCTAAATATTTTAACCGGAATATTAACAAGGCTGGCGGAGAAAAGCGAAAAATATTGAGATTTTACTTAAATAATCTAACTTGGTTAGTAATATTTCCTTACTACTTCCGAAGGGTTGTGTTGATTTTTGTTTGCTTTTCTATTCCAATGGCTTCGGTAGGTGTTCGCAAAAAAAAGACATTCAAACATATGGTGTCGTATCAGTGCGTTTACGGAGAAGCGATTACGTTTCCATAGAGTCTCCACGCCGAAAGGCGCCATGCCGCAAGACGCCACGCCACAAGACCCCACGCCGCAAGATCCCACCACACAAGACGTCACGTCGCGAGTCACCACACCGCACGCGACGCGTAACGCCCCGCATCTCCGTAAACGAGGCTTGAGTCGTCAAATGTTACCTGGTAGAGTTCTTTTTTATATTACATGGAGTAAACTGGCAGGTGGTTTAAATAAGTGAATACCGACGCCCATGAACCATCATCATCGCCTGCACCATCAGGAGGCTCGCATACGAGTTACCACCCTTTAAGAGTTTGGGCCACCGGGACATCTAACAACCCAAACGAAACGCGATAACAATACTATCACTTGAAGTGACACCATTGTCCCCACTTAAAGCCGATAAGGTTGTACTTGTACCCGGACGCACCGACCCAATTAGGCTGAAAAAGAACTGCAAACGTGGCGCTACCTACAAGTAAAAGAATGCTGAAACGGAGACGTTTGTAGTGGCGACGTGACACCACACTGTTCTAACGCCTTCCCGGTGCATAAGTAAATATTTACATAATACAAAAAAACAAATAAATAATGCTATATATCTTATTTACCCAAAAAACCTGGAGATAATAATTAAAGTTAATTAAGAATTCATCTCAAAAAGAGCGGGGAAAAAACTGTATAATGACCATAAATCTTTCCAAACTGACGCGGCGTTTGTCCGCCAGTTGTTTCGGGGTCACCTGTTTAAAAAAGGTAAGCATTTCCGACTTTCAGAATATTTACGAAAGTTTATAAGCGAGGGGTATACCAGCAAAATCCCTGTACAACCTACCCGAACGTTTTGATATCGCGCAATAATGTCTCTTCCGAGAGGCGGTAGTTACCCGAGCCCCTGGTCATCGCAGACGGCAATATCGGAACTAGAGGGAACTATGGGAGAGTTGGAGCCTTTAGGTGCACTATCAGATGTTGGCTTTGAGCCACAGACTCGCGCTCGATCTAACACGTGGCCGTTACCCCGGCCGGAAAATTATGTTGACCCTGAAGATCCCGGCTCCAAGAAGAACTCTAATCAGAATCTATCTGGTAAATGTTTATATATACTCTTTCACAATAACAAACAATTCCTGCTAGTAATAAGATAAGCACGATGATGACATTTGTCATTGTAGGAACCTACCCTATTTAGATGTAGTTAAAAGTGTAATCTATATTACTGAAGCGAAAATTTCGGTACCAAATTATGAAAATTGAACGAACGAAGGAGTATGAAATTTAGCACAGAGAGAGATTTATAATATGCATTATAAATATATTAAATTATTAAAATAAAACTACACGCACACCAATGTCAGACTCGTATGGCACGCAAATCTAATGATTTCTAGCCGAATTTCGAGACCGGACGGCTATAACTAGACTACTAAAAACGATACCCACTGAAGTTCTTATAAGAATATTTAAAAAAAAACCTTTATTACTGTGACTAAAAATAACTCTAAGCGTAATGGTTGAAATGTAGACTATTGCCGTCAAATATATACAAACAAAACATTTCAAGTATTGTTTACATAACATTAAGAACGCTTATCTGGTAATCATTTCTTGTTTTTTTTACACATTTGGTAAATGATTTAAGTGAAAAAATATTGCTAGTATTTTAAATACAAAAGAATTTAACGTTTTTGAATTATTTTTTGATCGCTGCACACATTCTTCACAGACTATACAACTCTTACAAAACAATATTAAAATTGTAATGAAATATGCACAGAGTATAAACATTAACTATGATTATTTCAGTATACATCTTTAATATAAAAAAATCATGTGTTGCTATGTATGCTCCCAGTGAACTCATTTGCCAAATCAACCAATATTCGAGAAAGTTGATTTCTGTGTAATTTGGTCCAACTTGGAACATAAGATAGTTTTTATTTTGATCAATAACCTCAAATTTAACAAAATTACTGAGTTCACGCGGGCGAAGTCGCAAGTTACAGCTAGTAATTGTATAAAGGAGAGCTAATATGAACTACTGAAAAACATCTAATGTCATCAATAAAACGATTATTAATTGAAATATCAATAAATATTTTATTACAATAATGTTAAAATGAATCTAAAAGTTTAACATTCTTGCTAACATAACCTTGCTGTTGTCGTGTTATCAGCATTTTAGTGATTACAGCTGCGTTTATTTATTTTAATATCTTTACGACGGACCTCTTTGTTTCTGTGCTTAAAATCTGTTATTTTAATTGGTTTTGTCGTTAATATTATTTAAAACTATTCATCTCCACTCTACGGCAAAAGGTTCCTTACCATCTCCATTCTGTATAGAGCTTGTTAATTTTTATTATATATACACAAATTCTTCCCCCATCTCATACTTGGCCTGCCGCTTTTCCATCTAGAAACTCAAAATCTATAATTTATATTTATTAAATTCAAAATATAGGGGCTATTTAGGTGCTAATTAGATGCTAAGTTCAAAAATTAGGTGCTCGAAAAGTTTCACGCTAAAATTTGCTTTGCTGGCAATTTTTGCTAGCAACACGGTGAAATAATAATTTTACAATTAATACTTTTCACGTTTATTTTTTTGTTCTCGAATAACGACTTTTATCTCTGTAAGTTTGGTATTTCATTTATCATATTTACAGCGCTTTATTAGCAGTTAGTTGCCTACTAATTTTATTAATTGTAAACATATCGCTGTCAATTGTTTTACTAGCAACGCAAATTTCAACGTGGAACTTTTCGCGCACCTAATTTTTGCATTTTCTAAATTAAAATTCCAGATTCGGCGTTGCTACTAAAATACTGCTTAGAGTTTTGGTCTAAAGACAATCTGACTTGCGACAGGCTTGTACAGCTAAAATCGTGTTTTAGGCTTATAATAATTAGTAATATAATAAATATAATTGCTTGGAACTTGTAGAAGATAAGGGGCAGGAATGCCACTATTATTACCAACCTGATAGTCAAACTTCTTAAATTTGAAAATACTTCCCAACACAACACAAATAGAGATAAATCTTTGTGAAAGGATTTTATGACAAAGGATATACGACACTCCAATTGAGGATACTTGAATACCGACGCCCATAAACACCTGTAATATAAGAACGCTTGCAGATGCGTTACCGCGTTTGAAACACGTACGTGTATACTCTTTGAAGGTCTCAAAGTTGTATTAGCTCGGAAATACCGTAGTTAGCAGCTGCTTCTACAAGCTGCAAGAAATGAAAGAATTTTAATTTATAGTTACTAGCTATTAGCCTAAATTAGTACTTGAATGACTTAAATTTTGCCTTTTTCAAATCTATATTAATACTATTATAGACATATATTATTAGTAGTGCTCCGCTATTTCGCCCGCTTAAAATTCAACTTGCCAAAGCCCTTAAGTCTAGACCTTAATATGGCCCTCTAAATAAATCCGTTTTTAGCGGATGTCTATTAAGTGGACCTAACCTAACCTAACCTAACCTAACCTAACCTAACCTAACCTAACCTAACCTAACCTAACCTAACCTAACCTAAGCTTCAGTAAGAGATTGAGCAACTCTTCTACAAGCGAGGTTTTACACTGACATTTGTATATAAGCATGACAAGGATGACCCAGGTCGTAACGATAATTCATTACAATGGCTGTAGTCTAGAAGTTTAGTAAAGGTTTTGTCTAGTATGAGGTGCTCGGTAAGAGATTGAAACACAGTCCTATTATGTAATAGTCCAGGTTTTCTACTAGTAGTTGACTACATAAGCAGTTAGTTCACTGAAAAACTCATCAATAAGCCTACCAAAGATGTGAGAAATGAATGAGTCAGTTAGTAACATGTTATTTTCGACATGGTGGTAGTATTATAGCTTTAATAGAGAGTGAGAGTCCATGATTTCTAGTTTTGTATTATACAGTAGATAATTTATTGGTAGTTCTTGCATTAGACATTTTGGTTTGCTAATTAGTCAATTGAAAAGTAAAGAAATAACGTATCTATATACATAAAAGAGAAAAGTCCCCCTTTAACGAAATCTCGAAAACAGAGAGACGTAAAACAGTTTATGGCTAGTTTACATCTGCTGAGAACGGATTTTCCGATAGGATCAGATTAAAAAGGATTAGGGGCTCTTGTATGTTTAATTTTACTCTAAAGAAGTCGCGAGAAACAGCCAGTATGTAATTTTTATATCGCTATCTCCAACGTAAGTAGTTGTAACCCCAAAAATCCCAACTTTACAGTAGAGCGTTACAAACAACTAAATTGTAATATAACAGTCACTTTTGAATATATTATTGTATACAATAATGTAATCGGCATTATTGAATGTATAATTGTACACACAAATGTGTTAAGTGACAATTTAAAATCAATTTACATATTTGTAACGCCCTTCTGTGAAGTTGGGAATTTGAGGTTACCACAGTTTACGTAGGTATCGATAATTTCACCTTCTATTTTGATGAACCAGTCAACTTGAACTCGCGATCGACTCTTTAATCAGCCACTGATTAAGGCCGGCCCAATTCGCCTACAAGCATGGCGCTACCTCTAATTAGTCTACTAAGTATAAATTATCAACTTGCCAAATTTTATCTTTGTACGTCGTATTCCTTCCTTCCTTCAGACTTATGGAGTAGTACACTGCTGTACGTAGGCCTCCTCCATGGATGTCCACAAAGATCTATTTTAGGCCGCTGATGTCCAGCGGCAAAAAATAGAGCTTAGTACGTCGTATATAGAATGTTTAATAAAACAATGGCCGTTACTATTGGTTACCATAAACCAATCAAGATTGACAATTAAATATAGATCTCCTGAACTGAATCCGATCACGTAGAAATGCAATCAACACAGATCAGAGATCTTTGAAATAAGCTAAGATTATGAAGATATGTGATGAGATACAGCAGTTATTATAATTGAAATATTACTTACATATTATGTGTGAGAAAGACAATTTGAATGAAACTAACTTAGGATAACAGAAAATCCAGTTTTATGATAAGTTTATAAAGATTGCAGCGCATTTTAATACCAATATCATCAACTTGGATGCCTGAAGTTATTACCCATCCTGGGAAGCAAAATTAAATATACGTTCGGTGTATTTATGCAGGGTTGTTATGTACGAATGCGACGAGAAAAGGCTTGAAAAGGCAAGGATTTATAAATCACAGACAAACATCTGCATTTTATTTGTCTATATAAGAGTACTAGCAATCCATCTCGGCTTCGCACGTATTAAAATAATAACAAAATTTGTTATAATTCAATGGGAAAATATGACAAAAATGTACTGTTCTTAACGCTACCAAAATTCACACGATGATGCGCTTAAATAGTATAGTGGGAAAGGCACACCAAGGTGGAAGGCTTTCGGCGAGGAATGAAAGGTGGGAGCGGAAAAGTTTCTTCGGATCCCAATATTTCACATTCGTCAAACGTATGTTATGTTTGAATATATTATTCAATTCTTTTCACTTACGATTTAAAATTCATTCAATTGGAAAAAAATACTAAACTAGCGGACCCACTCGTTGTGACTGTATTTAGGATGGTATTAGGAAAAATGATCATTGTTCAAACTAAAGATCACCGGTTGGTCGAAATTCGACTAGAAATATTTAGATTTACGTACCATATGCTTATTTAACGCTATGTATAGTCGACCAAGAAAGTGTTTTACTATTTTGGATGGCAGCTTCTGCTTAAAAGAAAATTTTGCTAAGGGTTACACTATAATTACACACACACACACACACACACACACTATAATTCTGACATATTTCATACTCCTCCGTCCGCGTAATTTTCGTAAAACGGTGCGGAAAGTTTACGTTTCTCGTATTAATATATAGAATGAAATTGACTTGCGACTAAATTACACAAACATATCAACTTTTATGAATATCGTTTGACTTTGTAAGGTGTTCACAGGGAAATTTACATACACTAGTGGAGACGGCAGACGTTGTCCTGTCCAAACGTAAAAATCTATAAAAAAATACCGACTGCAGCGCCATCTGCCGGGCTAATTTGTGAATCTAAACCATCCAGGGCGCTACTCAATCGCATACAAAAAGATATTCAAATAGGTCCAGCCCTTTACGAGGAGTTCAGTGACATACACACGTACAGTAGAATTATATATATAAAGATATAGATGGAGCTAAAGAAGTTCTACTTCACTCGCGTGGTAGACCATACGACTGAAGCAAAACTTCTGAAGATATAGCTATCAAACTCTTTTATTATTTTACGGGTGCCGATCTATGACCTAATGATGGATTTAATTAAGAATTGGCAATACCACTACTGTAGAAATTTCTAGTTAATGTTGTTTTAGATAGATGTATTTAATTAAATATTGTACTTCTATACTAATATATGAAGCTGAAGAATTTATTTATTTTGTTGGAGTGATTGGTTTAGCTCTGGATAGAGGAGAGTGGTCTAGGAGTGGGGAGGCCCTTGCCCAGCTGTGGGACATTACAGGCTAATTAAAAAATAAAAAAAACTTGCGATAATATTCCACCGGTGTAGAATCGACTTAAAATATAGTTATTTGTAAGTTAAAAATATTTTATCACTAGCTGTTTCCCGCGTCTTCGTCCGCGTGAAATTGCAAAAGCCATTAAAATGCCTTATTGTGGCCCTATAGTAAGACATTTCTTTGCGGACGTCTACCAGCTGTAAATTACCGCTTTGCTAAATTTCTTCACTGTACGTCGTCGTAAGTGACATGTCACTTATGTATAATATATAGATACACGAATAATATACACTCAAATATTTATAAAAATTGTAATAAAATAGTTTTTCACATTTCCAAAGTACAAGGTACAACACAGCGGCCAACGCTATGCTTGCTTAGAATATTTAGCCATTATAACTACAATGTATGAAAAATTTAACATATTATAACTATCAATATAAAAATTTATCAAAAACCTCTATAGTTCAAATTTGAGAGGTTCTTTATGCCTTAGATTAAAAGTTAAGCCGATGTAACGGTTAAAACATTACGGATTCTGGCCGACAATAGACAGGTGGTCCCATACCTTATAGATTCCAGTTTGTATTTTCAACTGTGATCTATCTAGGCCCATTGTGTCGTTCATTTAACATTAATATAATTAATATGTGAAACGAAAACTATTGGTACCGTTTTACGAAAATTGTGCGAACGGCCACTTGATATGTTCACCCTGTGAAAATACGAATAGCTTTTTTATCTTATCTTATTAAAAGAATGTTAGGAATACTTTTATATAATATGCCAATGGTCTCTCACAGTATGTAGGTCTTAGTTCAGCTCCCATGACCCGGCCGCACCTCGGAACTTTAATGCTCAATCTGCTTCGTAACGACGTTATTTTAACATCTAAATGATTAAATTGGCGTTTTTAAATACCATAATAGTTTAAATATCCGACTAGTGCCTTTATAACCCTGCGGTTGAAAGAGTGTACTAAAATGTGGGAAAGCAAAGCATCCGTTCAATTTCCTACCCTGTTGACCTATTGTCGTATTGACGATGACTCACCTATGAAATTTAATTCTTGTTGAAATAGTACTCATATTTTTTTCTGACTAGTGTCCCTAGACCACTTTAGAATCTTTATTATTTGCGTCAACTGTTAAAAAACTTACCTTAATAGTGTCCATAATTTTTTTCAATACATTGAGTGATATGATTAAATTAAAATTCTTCCAAACATTTAAGGAAAAAAATTAAATTTATTAATTTTTGTGCAAAAACTATCCTATGGTACCACAACCCTTAAAAATACCAGAAACTGGTATTTTTAAGGGTTGTAGTAAACAACATACCTTACCATACCTCTTAGCTTATCGATACAAAAAAAACGTCCAATTTATTTATTATATTATTTACAAAATTGTTGTCATGGTAGTTAAAAATCTCTTGAGAGGTGTAAATTTTCGAAAATAAATCTTTTCTTTGCAATCAAAAAAAATGGAATTTTTTTTCTCTGAGTAGTCATTACCAGGACCATCTACTGGTCACTGCTTATCCTTGAAGTTGGGGACATGTTGTATACTCATGTGCAATTAGTAAAAAAAATCATTTAGACGTTACAAACAGAACCTATAATTTTATTTATATGTATAGATACTATGCAACCTATCCTGACTTTTACCTTTTTGCTTAAGCATCATCGTTAAAGAAAGCAAACTAAGGGGTTTGAACCGGGTACCTTGCGGAATTCAGTCCATACCTTATACCGTTGAGCTTTTGAGGCTCTAGTCTTTATATATATAATTCCATTGTAAGTATGTATGTCACTGAACTCCTCTTATACGGCTAAACATATTGGAATGATATTTTTTTTGTATGCATTTGGCTGGCACCCTGGATGGTTAAGATTCACAAATCAGCCCGGCAGATGGCGCTGCAATCAGTATCGGGTTATCTTTTTATCGATTTTTACGTTCAGACAGGACAACGTCTGCTGGGTCAGCTAGTATTGATACAAATAATTTTATTACGACACTATAAACAGACACTTTAATCATATTTATTTGTATAGACTATAAATAACGTTTTTTGTTTGTACTGTTTTGTTTGTATTGTTTGTACACGTTCATTGTGTACATGATTAATTGTATTTAGATCTGATAAGGAGCTGGTATTTGGCAATGACATTTGGATGACTACCTGGTGCTGGTGTCCTTGGAAGCCGCAATAGTGAACTCGGTACACTTTTTATGACTAGCGGATTAACGCAAGCACGCACATACACAAAACACATTCATTGACACATTTACATATATTTTTATTATATGCTTTATGAAAGTGTGTGAATAAACATTACCAAAATACGCACACACACGCATAGTGAGCATCGACACTCCCACAGAATAATAAGGTAAAGTCACTTTACTATCAATTTTTTTTGGCTGGCCCGTTGGCGCAGTGGGCAGTGACCCTGCCTTCTGCTCCGGGGGTCGTGGGTTCGATTCCGACCTCGTATCATCCACATATGTATGTATTTATATATTTCTAAAAAAATATTATTTGTGTATAACAGGCGACTGTTACCTATAACACAGGCATTAAGTTGTCTACCTTAGGAACAGATGTCTGTGTGTCATATAGTCCTGTATACATTTCGGTGTCGAAGCGAAACGTGCGTTGAGGCACATCGGAAAGTCAGTGTAGTGCTGTGCTTTGGTGGCGGTTTCGGTGCTGTAGCTTTCGGGTTGCAGCATTGCACCGTTTTTCCCTCGTATTCATTCGCGGAATTAAGCAAAGTAGTTTAGTATTTCATGCATAAACTATAATTGTCTAAATTTTCATACTCCTCATACTCCTCCATATAAGCAATTATCGTAAAATTGTACCGAAAGTTTTTGCTCCTCGTATTAATATATAAACATACATAAAATACGAGTTTTTCTGGTTAGTGGTCTCATAAAAACTTAAAAAATATAAAGTGAATTTCCAAATGTATATCAAACGCGTTCGTCGATGAAGCAAAAGTGACTTCAGTCAATAACCTGTTTCGTGACCAGACTGAGATACAACTGATTGTTCTAATAGAGACTTATTCACCCTTTCTACGTGTTTCGAATTGGAATCTCAGTTTTTGGTTCCTAGTACACACCTCTTCGTGCAGGAAGGAAATGTCTTTAAATGGGAAAAATGTTTAAGAATCCAAATAATTTTACAAGTTTAAAATTGAGCCCTGATTTGTTCTGGTAATGCAATGGCATTAGCTGTGCCACATTAGTCATTTTGGACTGCAGCCGAATTGGGTCGGCGCGTCCGGGTAGCTCTCTATCATATGCCATTGCGTCTAGCAATGGCATCGTTACGTTTGTGAGAGATCCCGGTAGCCCAAATATCTCCTCATTGGCCGGAAACGCATCTGCGTGCTTCTGGTGGTGCCGATATACCTGGGAATCGGTAGCCTCTAAGGTGAACCGCCAAACAATTTTCGCCTTAGTTTTATATTAAAAAGCCTGCCTAAAGACGTAAAAGAAACATTGACAAAGGAATTCTAAGTGTGGTCGGCGTTACACGGGGATGATAAGGCGGTTCGACCTAGTTTAGTTTCTTGAAATTTTAAATAAAACGACATAGTTCAGTAGACAATTATATCGTATTTTTTATTTATAAAATGCAAAATATAAAACTAAAAATTATTTTTAATAATTAGAGATTAGAGAGAAGACAGGATAAATAACGTGAAGGAAAGGCCTTTGAAAAATGATTCGCACAAAATGATGCATGCAACATTGGTGATAAGTTGCGCAGTCTGTTGTACCTACCTATATATATTTTTTCCTTGCACGATCGTTGCAAGTCCCAACCCATAGTCACGACAGTCACCTTTGCTCTAGGACCTAGTACCTAGATTATTTACATTATTAAAACTGGATGCTGACGTATGCCAAACAAATTCTAATTTCTAACAATGTTTGTCAAGACCGTACTCCCTAGGCGTTTTATAGATTCCACAATATACAATATTGCGCAATATTGACCGTTTACGGCACGCCTAATATAACGTAAAAAGTTTCAATTTGTTCCATTTCATACCCCCAGATATGTAAAACAGGAACTATTTTTTTATCTTCACCAAACGAAATACACGTTGGCTTAACGCAGAAACTGCATTTTTTGAAAGGTCTGTCGAGATCGGAACAATCCTTTGCACTACATCGCAAAGTTAAAAATAATAATAAATTGTTTGTAAATTCCTGCCTGTATTTGATTAGAAGCTACTTTTTAAAGTATCTGAATTTTATTGGTACATAAAAATATTTGCATATTTATCTATGCGTATCACTTTAACAAACGAGGTTAATATAAACTTAATTTACATAAAAGCTATGAAATTGTCTACATTTTCGTATTAAGTATTTCTATATATACGGAATTCTTTAGGCATGCCCAATGTTCTGGTATTCTCTGACGGTGGGTTTGTGTGAAAGTCCCAAGGAAACTGCACGGTTGTGGGAGTGACGTTGATAATGGCTATGCAATGTTGATTCCTGGGTATAACTTTAGCCGACCCGTTGTTGCAGTCAGTGACCCTGCCTTCCCCTTCGGGGGTCGTGGATTCGATTCCCGCCTCGAGTCTGGGTGTATTATCTATAAATGTGTTTATATATTTCAAAAAAAAAAAATTGTATTTAACAGGCGCCTGCTTTCGATAACACAGGCATTAATTTATCTATCTTAGGAACACTCGTCCGTGTGTCATACAGTCCTATATATTTATTTATTATTTGTACGCCAGCTAATCGCCGGGTCAAAACACGATAATGCATAATACCAGAGACAATATGATGTAATCACAAAAACTGGCGATATATCAGAGACTAATGATCGGACGTCAAATTCGCTCGTCCGTAAGCAATTCTTATTAATGATGGCGACGATTGTTCCCCATCTGCTAAAGAAAACAGGGCAGTAATCAAATATCAGACAACTATATTCTGTTTCCCCACGGGTATGGGTCTGTTGAAATATTTATCATAGGAGAAGAAGCAATCTGGGCTCCAGCCGGTAATTAGTCAAATCAATAATCTTGCAAGAATCGGCATTTGAGTCGATCGCTAGGTTAAGCAGTTCTTAACGCGACTGGGCGATGGATGGGTGACCCATTCTCACACTGGTTTCCTAATATCCATTCTCCTACGTGTTTCAGAAGGCACATACATTAGTGGTCCGGATTAATGTCACTGTCATATCAGTCGTTAGAGATCGTGGGGATTCCGGGGATGACATCAGACGGCAGTCGGTCATCTTAACTCGCCGAGCAGCCACATTTTTGCAATAAAAAAAAAAAACTAATCTCAGAATGGGTCACCCATCTATCACCCCAATTAGATG
The DNA here is from genome assembly GCA_024363005.1 of Charaxes varanes. NCBI lineage: Eukaryota > Metazoa > Arthropoda > Insecta > Lepidoptera > Nymphalidae > Charaxes > Charaxes varanes. Next base: position 904,151 of record JANCMC010007202.1, read on the forward strand.
ATAAATGCAAATAGATCAAACATCCAAAGACGCTTGAATAGATTTAATAGTGAAATATTATATCATAAAATACTACCTTAAACAAATGTAGAAAACGGAAATCTTTAAACATATTTACCTCCATAGTTCCTTAAAATTATTAGTTAATAAGATTATATAATTCAAAAGTTATCTTGTAACTAGAGTTTTCAACACAATTTATATATTAGTTAAGCTTATATTTTAAGAAACTAATGTATGCGACTCGTCGCCGATATCTTCCTTAGCATGGAGACAAACCTCGGTGCTTTCACTGTGCTATTTGATCAAAATGATTGTAATATGTCTCGTTAAAATGTTAAATAAATAAATAAAAACTCCTTTTAAACACCTGTACCTATGAACTGTGTAGTATCCACTGATACTACGTAAATATGATTAAATATTAATTATAATTATAACTCACCAAATAAGTGTATGCACGCGTCGTACTCACAATGATCACAAGTTACTCAGATAGTTGTTAGCAAGTCAACGGTCGTAACACAACTGCGTCGTTTACCCGATTGTCTGTGAATTTATAGTTTTATCATGAACAACTACCCTCCTTTATATATACTTTACAAACAGCATAGACCAATTTATACGATTGGCTTTAAATATATAATATGCAATGATCGGGTCCGGCTTTTTGGATTGAGACCAATCCATATTGAATAGCCAATAGGAGAAACCAGTCTCTAAGACTAGTGTTGGAAACCATAGATGTATAATTGGCATCTTTGAATGGACCAAAGCACCGTTCGATTTGGAAATATAGAGTAAAACCTTATTGTCGAAAGCAGGCTACAACAGCGCACGCCTCATAAAGCCAACCTATGAAGTTTAGTTTTTCATTAATTACCGAATTACACATTCATTTACAATAGGAAACATCGCGCCGTAAATGAAACGAAAATATCTTTTTTCCGAATCACACCAGAAGGATAACTAAAATTTAAAAAAAAGCAATCAAATAATAGAGCGGGCCGGCGGCCGGAGCTCGGTGGCGTGAACGACTAATAGATGGCGCCTATATTTTGATATAAAAATAAACCAATGTTGGGGTAGGACAACGTCTGCCAGGTCCGATAGTATATTACAAGAGGCAAACGAACAGGCTGTTTACCCAAGTAACTACCTAACGTCGCCCATGAATATCTGCACAACTAAAAGGCTTGCAGATGCCTTTAAAGAGGGGTTTACGCCACATTGCTGATGATCGTGGTCCTGACACGATTTCAGCTTCGAGTGGATATACTTTTTCCAATGGCTTCTGTTACTAGCCATACTTGCTATGGTCTAAAACTTATGATTGTATGGGCCTGTCACCTGATCCGACCATCTCGTCGGCGAGCGTATTCTAGATCTCTTGCCGTCTTTGTTACCCGTAAGAACCAGTTTTTCGAGGTTAATATCTACACCTAATAGTTTGGAAATCCTAGGGAGGGACCACCTTGCGAGCGGATGGACGAATAGACGGACAGAGCGAAACTATAAGAACCCTTGTAATACCGGAGCTAGATATAGCTCAGTCTTTGTACATTTTTGACCTTGAAGTCCACAAAGTACTATAACACTTTGTAAAGTTACACAAAGTCCCCGGCCACACTACATGATCATTAAAATGAAGCTATAATTGGCTCTGGCATAAGACTAAACCCTCAAAATGCCCTTCAATGCTAACAATTTTATTTTCCTTAAACAGAAGAAAATCTTAGTATGACAGTTGTCTCCCAAAATTGATGGCCAGTTATTCCACGGACTGAGTATCTTACGACATAAAGGCATTTTAACAAATAATGTGTTGTATGCCCTTTCATGCCTGATAAAAAACCTTCGGATTACAAATGCCTTATCTGGCAATACTTGTGAAAAACTTGGCACATTGGTTATAACAATAATTAATGACCAGTTTTGCGACCTGGACATCTTACAACATCAGTCCTAGTGACCCAGATATTAAATGCTACTTGTCTTTCGTATTGAGTAAACACTGAACAATAGTAGATTGTTGCACCGAGCGCAAAGTGTCTTATTATTAATGCATTAATTACTCACTTCAGCAAGATGCGTTATCGATTTTTTTTCAACTACATCACTATATAAACTTTTCTTACTAAATATGAGGTATCAAAGTGATGCAATGGTATATAGAATGCGCGCCATTTGTTTTGTTTTTCGGTTTTTATTGAGTCGATTTTTTTTTCAGTATCTTTTTGATCCAATGCATACATTTTATATGAAACTTACTGTGTGACAAAACTCTGTGGTAAATTTATATGAAAATAAAAAAAACTTCTGCACCGTTTTTTGTTCTAAACATAAAATACGGCCTATGTGGTTAGTTTGTAGTGTATAATGATAAGATTACTGCGTAGTTAAAATAAAGAATAATATTTACGGATGGTGGCAATCTGGAATGACTAGGCGGTGAAGATCAGATGACGACTCCTTGACCTGAGATTTCACTTCCGTGTGCCCAAACACCTGTACGAAGGAGGATTTGACGTTCGTCTTAAATAGTGCATTTAGTGGCTACATTTTTGTCCTTAACAGAGAGACAAAGAAAAATGGCATTTATCATGGATATTCACTATCGGGCAGTAAATCGGTGAATTATAAGCCAGGCCCTTTATTTAGATTTTGTTTATAAATATTACAAGAGACAATCGGGCAGGTGGTTTACCCAAGTAACTATCGATGCCCATGGACATCTGCACCACCAGGGGGGTTCCAGATGCGTTGCCGGCCTTTAAAGAGGAGTTAAGGCCACGGGGAACTCTGACGAACCGGACGCAACCCCAGAACGAAACCTTCACTTGTGTGACAGCATTGCCGTCACTTCGGGCCAATCTTATGCGGGAAGGAGGTACCGGTACCGGTACCGGGTACCAGTACACCCGGTCATGACAATGCAATTCAGCTGCAGACCAAAAGGACTGCAAGCGTGCAAAAATCAACTAACAGTAGATACTTGCACTTTTTTATTTCTATATAAAAAGATATTCTTTCTTGTTTATGTAACAAAGGGCTTTCTCTCCTTGTGGCATAGCATATTTTCAAGCCTGCAAAGAATACATTACCCTTATGCCTAAATATGGTTCAACCAAAGGTGCTTCGCTGACACTCCAAATTTCTTTTATAAAATTTGTTGAGTCATAAAACGACGACATTTTGGTCAAATACAAGCAAATTGTTTTGCAAGTGTCCTAAATACGGTACACGCTTATCACGATTGGGTGTTTTTAAAATGCCAATCTGCGACATTTTTATTGCACATGCGCCTTCGTTAAAGGCGATATAACGGTTTAAAGTTTTTCAATACTGCTTCAAACCGGGCATCGATAAGGTAAGGTTTGTGACGGCCAATGTTTTCTCGTCTTTACATAATCAAAGCCTCGTTTGATAACGGTTGAAGGGCTGGTTTATATCCGTACGGTACTCGTTTATTGTATTGTATTATTGAAATATGGGGCTCTTGAGGCGAACGCACTTCGGCCCTATTAGATCTTTTGTATTCGCTCCTTCCCTTTATTCCTTGAACTACAGGTGTTCAAAAATCCAAACGATAGGATTACCCGCAATCTGAAGGAATCATAGTCTTCCGACGTTGGAGAGGCCACCCATTCTCATTCTGGCCAGCCAATCACTTTCGCACATCAAGCGCTCCGTCGTCTCCGTTATACCAGACCCTGCAATTTGCAATGCTTCTGAATACAATTCGTAATAGAGTCGCTCTCGTTCCGTAGTGACCCATAAAAACCGCCACAAAGTATCTTAGCTACTTATTTCCTTAAGCCTCAAGGCTATTGCAGAAACTCGTCCTTAAATTGCCCATAAACAACTTAGAGTGCCTGAGCTTTCGTATTGTCCACTGGTCGGTTAAAGCCAGCCTGAAGGCTCGATCCTGCAGCGTCACCACAATAACACATGCGGCTAGCTAGCTAGCTCACAGACAAGAATAATTATATTCCAAAAAACGAGGACAAGTCTTTTCAAAGTAGGAACTCGAATGCTACACGAATGGATTGAGATACGTCAGAAAATCCACTCCACAACTGTATTCTTGTACCTACCTTAAGGTTCCTACCTAACCGAGACGCCATAGCGACATCGCGATTACATATCCAAACAATTCAAATTAAAATTTAGGATAGGTAATTCACTCGGCGACGCTTTGGCGACGTCGCTAAATTAGAATCGTGGCTACCATTATTACTGACTAATCATTTGGCAACCGCAGATATCCATGACTACGAAGCTCGCGACGTCGCTATGGCGTCTCGTTGAGGTAGGACCCTCAAGGTATAAGAATACAGTTGTGGAGTGGATTTTCTGATGTGTCTCAATTCATTCGTCGCTGCGACACTGAAGCATCATTAGGAGACACTATAAATTTGGTAGCGGTTTTGGTGATGTAGTATTTGAGTTTCAAAGCCTGCAATTCAATGCCACCTTGTCAAATAAAAAATGCTCAACTACCGGCGTCTATTACCTCTTTTTTTACGTCATTCCCTCGTCTTATATTTAACTCGGTACCAATTAACCGCTCAATGTTCACATGGCGAATCAAATAACCAACATCCGGCCGCATGTTGATTGGTAGATTCGTGTGCTTTTAAATATGGTTGAGTTTGTTTGTTCAGTCTGCTAGATGGTATGGGATAGATAGCTGATTACGTGTATCACGCATCTGTTAAATGTTTATGTAATGAATTCTTCTGCACGTATGTCACTGACCTTCTGAAAGGATGAAGTTTTGATGACGTGAATAAATCGAATGTTTGAAAATCTGATTTTCTGCTAAGTGTTTTTTTTTTAAATTCTTTGTTTGTACAGTAAGAAGTTTGAAGGTCCACTGATTTATAATAGAAACTGGGCAAATGCTAGTCAGACTTGCGCACTAAGGGTTCCGTATCACTACATAGATCTATAGTTATGCTTTTGATAAGATTTCTTTTAATTAGATGAAGTTTTCGGTTCGGTTTTGGTCACGGTTTTCGGAATTTTTCCTATTCTATGATTCAAGGTCAACAGGAAGTTCTTATAGGTTTAGATTCGCTTTGTGAATGTATTAGTAAGGGAAATCAAATGCGACATAAATGACCATATCTTTTGATTGCGAAGACTTAGAGAATTTATTTTTTTAGAGCTTAGAGGAATCACCGACCTCAGTATTTGGCAGTAATTTCAACTCTATAACTCTACGTGTTCTTGAGAAAAAGGGTCTTGACAGACAGACAGACAACTAAGTGATCCTATAAGGGTTCCTTTTCCCTTTGGAGGTACGGAACTCTAAAAATAAATAAATTGTATATAATTTATATAAGATAATACTGTATTATTTACTAAGATAATGACAGTGGCAAGGAATGCTCACGATTGGATTGACAGTCTGTGTAGGTTGGTTAATCGGTATGTAGCAATCAAATTGTCCTGATTCTTGTATAGACTTGAGACTTGATTAGGGTTTATACATCTATATAAATAAATAAATAAATAAATATATACAGGACTATAGGACACACGGACGTCTTTTCCTTTGGTAGACAAATTAATGCCTGTGTTATAAGTAACAGACGCATGTTATACAGAATTATATATTTTTTGTAGATATATATAAATACATACATATAGATAATACACCCAGACTCGAGACGGGAATCGACGCCACGATTCCCAGAGCGGAAGCCAAGGCGCACAGGCCGCGCCAAAGGGTCGGTTTTTTTTTTCAATTATTCTAACAAAATGTGACATACAATGCGCATAGACTTAAATTATTTTATCAAGAATTATATTAATTATAGATTTTAATTTAATTAAATTTATAAATTATCAAGAGATAATTTGGTGGCACGAACATTTCGAACCGCTCGAAGTCGACGATTCCACTTTTGTTAGGATGAAAATGTTCGTGCTAGGCCCACAGCGGAACCTTCTTAGCGTCAATGCGATTTGCAGTAGCATTGATTAAAAGTGTGGCACTATTAAGACTTGCGTTCTGTGGACCTAGCACGAATGTATTCGTCTTAAATAAAATCGACTCGCCGACTTCGAACTGTTTGGTAAAATTCATGCAAGGGCCTCAGATTAAAAAGTCTTAGGGTTCTCGTAAGATTAATTTTACGCGGACGAGGTCGTGGGAGTGAACTAGTCTACCATATGCAATTTTATTATTTTAAAAATATTCTATTGCCCATACGTGACGTTCGGAGAATTGTACTCCTAGATTAGATGAATAGCACTAAGACGGCGAAATTGTGACTAGCTTACAGTGTTTCGCCGTATTACGAAATGGGGTCGTTGAACCCGTCGATTACTTTAGTTGCTCCGTTTGAGGTTACACGGTGTGACTCGGTGTCGTTGTGTAATCGCTTATTGTGAAATTGTATGGAAGATGAGATTTAAGTCGCCGATTTAGCAAACTTACACTTTTTACTTGAATATTCCTGTTGAGAACGTTAGCTCAGCAAAACAAAAATCGTGTATTAGTTCGTGTAAACAATACATATTGAGCTAAGTGTATTAGGGGTCAATATTATGATTTTTGAACTCGTCCTCCACGTCCTTGTCACAGAGTGTCAAATTTTCGAAACCGTATTGTATTATAAATAAGTAAAAGAAAATACCAGTTATTTTTTTTAATTTTTGAATATTTTTAAGTTTCACGTGTGACGTCACAAAGCTGTTGACCTCCGTTGGCCGTTGTCACAAAGTGACATTAATCGGGTCCCACTATTTTACGTGCCTTCCGAAACACGGAGGAGGTCGGATATCAAATATAACCCATCTATCACCCGGTCGCAGCAAGAGCAACTTAACCTAGCGATCAGCTCAAATGCCGACCACCTATTAGGCCACGACTTCTACATTATTTTTGACGTATATCGAATTTTATTTTTCTATTCTCATAACGGAGCAAGATATAGCTTCATTTGAATGATCATGTAATGCGGCCGGGGACTTTGTGTAGCTGCGCAAAGTTTTGTAGTGCTTTGTAGTTTTGAAGGACAAAAATTTACAAACATTTTGAGTTATGTCTAGCTCTGGCATCAAGCCGGAGCCAGATATAGCTTTATTTGAATGATCATTTCAATGATCGTGAAGTGTGGCCGGGGACTTTGTGTACCTGTACAAAGTTTTGTAGTACATTGGGGAGTTCAAGAACAAAAATGTACAAACACTTTGAGCTACTTCTGGCTCTCGTATCAGAAAAATAGAATTTGACAATTAATAAAATAATATACGGTTGTCACTATTACGGCTTTGACGTCATCCAGTACATGTGTGTGTAAATTGTATAAATCATCTGGCTTTGGTGTGCGTGTAGTTTTATTTTAATAATTTAATATAGTAATATTGCATATTATAAAGAAAATATGAGCCTTCGCACACCTTCCTCTATATGAATTATAATTGTGCCAAAATACATACTCCTCCGTCAGCGCAATTTTTGTAAAACGGTATCTAAAGTTTCGCCTAGCCAATATGCATGCAAAATTTCATGAAAATCGGTCGAGCCGTTTCGGAGGAGTTTCGCAATGCACCCCGTGACATGAGAATTACTTAATATTAAATATGATACTAAAATAGTAATAATAATTAAAATAATTAAAGAATGATCATGAAAAAAAATAATTTAGGACTATATGACACACGGACGTCTGTTCCTAAGGTAGACAACTTAATGCCTGTGTTATAAGTAACAGCTGCCTGTTGTACACAAATATTTATTTATTTTAGAAATATATAAATACATACATATGGATAATACACCCAGAGTCGAGGTGGGAATCGAACCCACGACCCCCGGAGCAGAGGGCAGGGTCACTGTCCACTGCGTCAACGGGCCAGCCAAATTTTACCATAATAATGGTAAAATTCGTATTACACAGGTGGACGAGGTGCGTCGCGAGGTGGCCTACTTCAACGCGTACGTGCGCGACGTGAGGCGCCCGCAGCAGCCAGAGCCGCCCGCTCGCAACGCCCCGGCCGCTCAGCACCCGCCACCCATGCACCCGTACGTTGTACCAAAACACGAATTTGAATTGATAACTGCTTATGGGAGGATAAATCGTTGCGTTACGTAACGCGTAACGGCGGTAGTCTCTCCGGTAGCGGTAGGCAGAATCCACCTTTCTCACAATAAGTCAAAGCCGTTCAATTTAGATTAGTTTAGCGACTCGTTTGAGTGCCCCCGCCCATGCACCCGTACGTTGTACCAAACACAAATTTGAATTGATAACTGCTTATGGGAGGGTGAATCGTTGCGTTACGTAACGCGTAACGCCGGTAGTCTCTCTGGTAGCGGTGGGCAGGATCCACCTCTCTCACTCTAACATACAATGATGCGGATGATAGATGGGTGGCCAATTTAAATTATGGTTTTCAAATAACAGACTTAATCTGTGTTTTGGAAGGCACAAAAAAATGAATCCGGTATAAAGTCATTGAGCGATATTAGTCGTGAGATTGTGGGGATGACGTCAATCGGCACCTTCAATTATTTTTAATGTCGATTTATTATTAAGTATCAATACGCGGAATAAAATTTATTGTGGAGGGATATTACAGTATTTATGTTGAAAAAGATATTTACCGGTTTCTTTAAATTATTTATTATTTTTTATTGGTTTAAAAATATTTTTAAACCTATCGACGTCCATGGACAACTGCAACACCGGAGGGCTTGCAGATACGTTGCCGGCCTTTGCGAAATGAGTATAATGTTATCTTGGAGGTCCCTAAATCGTAACTGTTTGTAAATACCGAAGCTGGCAACCGATTCCACAGAGGAATTGGGTGAGGTAAGAAGTTCCTAGAGAATTGCACGGTTGTGGACTTGAGGACATCGAGGTGATGAGGGTGGAATTTTGTCGAGATGTCCCCTGGTGGAATGCAGCTGCCGGTATTCGTTCGAACAATTCCACGGAACACTCCTATAAAATTTATAGTAATGAAAATTTTTCATTATTAAATAAATGTTATAACCTTGAGGGGGTCGTAGCTTAATCAGTAGTCGGAATTTGAGTCGAGCGTTAGGTTAAGCAGTACTTACTCCGGCTGGGTGATAGATTGGTAACCCATTCTAACACTGATTTTTAAATATCCGACGTCCTCCGTGTTCCAGAACTCATGTAAAACAGTTAGCCTCGATTAACGAGTCGTGAGATTTTAGCGGCGGATCCGCCAAAGTCGAGGTGCATCCTTTGGCGACAGGAAGTTCCGTTATCAATTCCGTTTGTGAAGCCATCTGAGCATCTTCCGCCAGGACATGAACTACCTCGGCAAGTCTGGAAGTCTTTGAATAGACTTCGGACCCAATTTGGCCGAAGTAAAGAAAACATGTTCAGATGGGGATTTGCGAACGGTATCGATCTGCAATGCCTATGCGGTGAAGTCCAGACAATGGCTCACCTCACATCATGTTCTGCGTGTCCCAATACCTGCACGCGGGAGGACTTGATGGCCGCCTCCGGTCGAGCAATCGATGTCGCTACTTTTTGGAGTAAGAAAAAATTCCAATTAATTTTTGGTCGATTAATTCCCAAAACTGTGTAGGTAGTTCTCCGTCAAACTTAGATAGATAAATAGTTGCAATCAAAAACATAATACCTGATAAGATAGATGCGATCCCCGGAATCATGTATGAAACTATGATAGTCTGGCAGAATGCTTCTGATGTCTCCATACTATTGTATCAATGTTCGAAATTGTTGCGAAAAATTAAACTGGAGGCATTTTCAGTCGAAGATAGAGGACAAGAAAATCCAGCGCCGTCAGAAATGATAGATTTAGGCACAGAAATTAATCGAGAACTTCTGAATCCTCTTCATATCAACAGAGAAAGTATTTAAAACGCCGTTTATGGATCAGATACTTCAGATGATGAGAATCTCCAAACAATTTCAGAACGACTTTACGGAAAAGATGACGATATTGATTCTGGTACGTCGTAAGGAAATGGAAAGGAAAATTTATATCCTAATATGATATGCACAAAGATAAATATTAGCCTAAATGTACCAACTGGGAAGAAAAAACTTAAATACAGATACGTTGCACCTCAGTTGATGAAGATGGCGAAATAAACGTCACCCTTTTTCGCAGTCAGCGGAACTCACCAAACATATTCTACATTGACCAAGATGATGTTTCATATGTCGCCTATGAAGAAATTGTTAAAATTGCGGCTTCAGAAAGGGCAGATCATGCCCTGAACAAATTATAAACCTAAAATCTATTCTGCACTTTAAAACAAGAAGGTCGCAACCGATAACGGTCACGTTCATAGATTTCAAAAAGGCTTTCGACTCGATAGACAGAAGTATATTGGACAAAACGGTCCGGGAGTTTGGAGTCCCGACCAAAGAAGCCAACATTCTAAAGGACACCCTAACAGACACCCTCTCCAAGGTCAAGCTGAGACGAGAGATTTCGCATATACAACTAGCTTTGACTGCGACATCGTTCGCGTAAAATTAGGTAAGAAAATAGAATTATAGTGTGATGATATATAGCCTATAACCTTAATCGGTAAATGGAGTATCTAACACTGAATGATTTTTTCAAATCGCACCAGTAGTTCTTGAAATCAGCGCCTTCAAGTAAACAAACAAACTCTTCAGCTTTATATATTTAAACCTCAATAGTTCAAGGGTGTAAGGAAGAATGTAAATCCATAAGGTACTAGGTTCATACTAGGAACCCGCTAGACATTAGTCGTCTTCTAGCATAGACTTTTAAAAAGCTTACTTAAGAGGAATAACGAATATTGAACATATCCGAAACTTAAAAAAAAATAGGATTAAGACATACGTAATGATGAAGTGGAAAATTTTGGTCCAAATATTTGCGAACTATTTGCGAAAAATTTCAAGTCCGTGTTTAACAACAAAAATCATGTATTTGACTCTAATATTTGTATGAAGGCAGTTGACGCTCATTTGACTAAAATACATTTTACAGAAAGAGAAGTTTTAAAGCAATTAAAGAGGATTGATCCTTCTAAGAGCGCAGGGCCTGATAATATACCTAATCTATTTATAAAAAGATGCGCGGAAGAGTTGGCTCCTCCATTATGTAAAATATTTAATCAATCTATGTCGTGCGGTATCTTTCCTACGAAATGGAAAGAAGCTAGGATAGTCCCTATTTTTAAAAAGGACGATATTTCGAATATAAAAAATTATAGGCCGGTTTCAATTTTATCCTGTTTTCCAAAAATATTTGAATCGCTAGTTTGTCCGATTTTAAGTAAACATATTGATAGGTTCATAGTAGACTATCAGCATGGATTTATGAAAGGCCGTTCAGTTTCAACCAATTTAATATCGTTAATGAATTTTGCTACAGGATTAGTAGATAGAGGAATTATTAGTATTAATTTAACTAAAAGATATCAAAATCGTGACTAAAAGGAAGTGTCAGATTGAACAAGACCCTAAGTCAATACGTACCTGGGAATTGTAACGCACTTTGTGTGACTGTTTTGATTTGAGAGCGCTTTTTCTAACTCTTCGATGGCACCGCTTTTCTTTAATTTCTTCACTAGACTCTTTACAGCTTTTTCAGACCACTTGTCTTCTGCCGAAGATCCTTCTGGGCCCTTTTTCCACCCAAGCAATCGCTTCACAACCGGTGGTGTGAGCGGAAACATTCCGCGAATCCACAATTTACCTCATCTACTCACTTTAAAATATTTAAATAGCAAATTAGATTGTATCAAAATTAAATTTATGTGTTCCGTATTTAGATAAACTATCAGCCATTATCGAATTATGAATGACAGATCACTTGTCAAATTGTCAATTATCGCAAATCATCTATCTCTTTCATTCTTTAGAATAAATTGTTTAACTATAAAATTATTACAATTTTAACATACCAGATGATTAACATACAAGTAGCACAATATTTAAATGATAATATCTTATATTGAAAAAAATCATGCATTTTAATGTAGAAGCCCGTACAAAATATGTAATGCAAGCATTTCAGACTGTAATATAGTGATGAAAATGGAATAATATATTTATATGGAAAAAATTATATTGATTTAAAAACCAAAGAATGTATTTTTTTTTAATAAATAATTTATTGTCATAACGATAATATTTATAAACGAATTTAAAACTTTGTCGTTCTATTTCTTAAGCTAAATTGTTGGAATAAAAATATTTCCTTTAATCAAAATATTATTCTACTACATAACTTTTATAGACGTGCATTTAAGTTTTACTAATAACATTGAATAAAACTTATGAAGTATTGTATAATTTTAAGTAAAAACCACCCACTATTTAGTACTAATTTAACAAGAAATAAAACCATAGTCCGTTTTATTTTCAATCTAGAGATCGTCGCTTTTCTTGTTACCATTCATAGAAACAAGAAACATTTGGGAAAATCCGTCTTATCTTTGACTTCTAGAATGTAATTCATCCCGAACGGATGACTTTTCAGTATACAATAGGGAATTGTCGCGACGTAAGTACGAAATCACATTTGAAATGCGAGATTTGTGAGAAAAAAAATTGTAGATTTTGTTTTTTTCGCCATTCGCAAGATTAGATTCAAGAGGATAAATCTCTCCATGCCTTGAATTGCGCCGCCATTTTGTGTGAAGGCTTTATTTAAACGGAACATTTTGTTTACCGAAGTGACATGTTGAATAAGACCTTTAATCTTTTTTCTGATAGTTCTTTAACCTCCGAATAACCGCATTTGATTTTTTCTCACTTTGCGCTTATGGATTTCCTTATAAAATAATTATTATTATATTATCAGATTACATATAAGTGTTTCTAGAATAGAAATCCTTGATCATTTCTCAATATTAAATTTTGCTTTATAATTTTTTGTAATTGCATTTTATACAAACTTCCGCATTGACGAACCAACGTCGTGGACTTTAATATAAAAAAAATCTTAAAATAACGGTTATTGTACTTGTAAATAGGAACCTAATAAGCGTAATTCCAAAGAAATTAATTTCATTACTACTAAATGAACCTTCAAACATAAACCTATATTTCTACTACTTTACATTCCTTTTTAATGTAACAATTACATTATTTATATCACTTTAAAGTTTATTTTTAGTTTTAGTTCAAACTCCCCTCAAAGTTTTCTGTTTAAATAGTTGATGTATGCAAAGTAATTTAATTCCGCCATGCACTTATATTTACATAGCTCAGATTCCAGTTAGAAAAACTCAGCACTCAGTATTAGTTATTCTAAAGCAGATAAAAGGATTTTTTTATAACGTCTCAATAGCGTTGTTTAATATGCTATATATAATTATAGTATAATAATATGTTAATTCAATGTATATCTTAATTCAAGAGGCTATATGACTGTAAGAAACTTTGTATATTATTGTTTTTATATTGATTAATTCTAAAGCGCTATCGTATTTAGAAGTCACTGACGCATATTTCAATTTTCTTTAAAAGAACATATGACATAGAATATTTATACATTAATAATACGAATATTAGACGTTTTCTATTTCACAAATAAATCAATTACTTCAATAATATTTCTTTCTTTAAAAAAAACTGACTTCAAATTGTCGAAACAGCAACGAATTGAAAGAGAAAGTATAAGCTTGCAAATAAAAAAAGAATCATCGAAATCGATTCACCCAGTCGACACGTAACAAACAATAAACAATACAGTCGATTTGAGAACCTTCTTCTTTTTTGAAGTCAGTTGAAAAAAAAAATTTCATCAAAATTCTTCCCTCACTTCTCCCAAGATATACAAAGATCGGCGAACGTATGACTTCATTTCATACCTGGGCTGCATCAACTCGTAAAAGGCAAGCAAACCTTAATTCAATTCGTGTTCATTTATTTATCAACGCATGCAAACCTTTCGCAAATGGCTATCTTAATACAATCGTCTATCTCACAGTCTCTCGTCTACTAAACCCAGCTTTCTTCAGCGCCCACCTGTCGCCAGACGCGTGCGCAATACAAAACTACAAGCAAGATAACTGTAATAAATGCAAGTGAACACAGAGAGACGACCGCAACTGTACGCAATATCACAAATTAACCTTATGCCGGAGGCAGACATAGCTCGAAGTGTTTGCACATTTTTGTCCTTGAAGACTACAAAGTACTACAAAACTTTGCGCAGCTACACAAAGTCCCCGGTCAATGGATTAACGTCTAACGCGCGGTAAAAGAATAGAAGACGGTATTGTTAAACCGCACTACGGCATGACTTTCTAAATGCTATAAATCTGAAATGTAATCTATGCAGTGCGCGGACCACGTGGTGATCGCGTGTGCCGGCGTGGTTGCCGTCGTGCCGATCGACCGACCACCACTGCGCATGCGTGCCACCGAACCCCCTTGGGCCTACATTTCATCCGCACAACCCTTCGCTGTAGTACCTGAATTGAGAGATGTCTTATCTGCCCGTATGTTTCTTGTATTGAAACCCACCCAAATAAGATATCGCACGCTTAGTCATAAACTGATCGATTACGTTTTCGGTCTAAATCATCTGAATTATTGTGATATGATGATATTTAAAGAAATTACCCGTCTGAGTTTGTTGCGGGCTCTTCTCAGTCAGGACGCGTCGGAATCCTCGTAAACTTAGCTTTTAATTCGTAAAATTTATCACCAAATGTTATAATAATGATTTTAAAAAAAATAACACACATGACGTTCATAAGTACTGTAAAGTATAGTATATGAATAAAACATTATGACTATGACTTAAAGTGAGTTAGTGGTTAATGGTTAGTTACAGGCAGCTTCGTTACAACGTCCTCTATCTGCCAATCTAGGAATTATTTCGATATCTTCATCCAACATTGAGATACAGCTATTTCTGGCATTTTAAACTATAATAAGTTTCTAGTAAAAAGGACAAACAAATAATAAAATACTATAAAATAACTTTTTACTATAATTAAACACTTTATTAACTATTATTAAAATAGATAATTTGCTACTAGAATGACAATTTTTTTTTTCGAATTGAAAGCGAAATGAGTTGTAAATGACAAAACGTTTTTTACGACTTCCCAAAAATCTGCTTTTTTGAGATATGTGTGTTACGATAAACTGCCATAAAATATTGGATGCAATACAAAAACATGGATCTATCAGCTATGGTCTTTAGGAGATAAATTTTGCAGAGATTCCCAGTCCTTCAAAACGTCATTTTTTTTCACCCATCTGCTCGTAAAAGTTGCCAGTGGTTACTTACTGGGGACACTTATAAACTCCCCCACTCGAGGAAAATGGGGGATGAAATTTTGACACTTACGGGCTACAACTGTCAATTTTTTCCTCACCCACTCGAGGGAAAAGGGGGATGAAAAAAAAATGGCCTCCAACTGTCATTGATGGGGGATGAAAAAATTGACACTTATGGGCTCAAACTGTCACTTTTTCATCCCCCACTCTAGGAAAATTTGACACGGGGGCTCTGATCTTAATAAACATAGAGTTTACTTTAAATTGTCCTCATTATTTTTTTAATATCATCTTTAGTTAATTTTGAATTTTTTTCACAATGATTTTTAATTTTATTGAGAATTTTTTTTTTATCTTCTAAACCAATAAGAGAGAGTGTGGATTCTTCTACAAAGGAAGCCTTTAGTAGGATGAGAAGTTCCGGTAAAAGTGGGATAAACTCTTCGAGATTACATGCATTATTTAACTGGTGCTTCTTGCAGAATCTAGAAATTTTTCGCCTCCTCTCTGCCTTGGACATCTCCGAGGAAGATCCCAAAAGTTTACTAAATTGATAAATTATAGTAGCCACATTCATTGTGCGAAAAGTTTACTATCTATTTTTATATTCTTTGGAGTTTTCTTCATTCATATCCTCATTTTCGGTTTCACTCGTCGCGCTGCTATCACTAACTTCATAACGACTATCCATTGATTCACTCAGATCCTCCTCTTCATCCAACTGATCGCTGATTCTCAAGAGTAAATTACACATTTGTTTTTGATTGTATATAATGACAATCATCATCAATATCATAAATATAATTACAACCGCAACAAAACATTCGTAACCAGAGTAGCTGGAATGAAGAGATCCAATTAGAAAACCAAGAATGGTAAAGCTCAAAAGGGAAATGAGTGTTTTATTATTCTTTAGAGTCAATTGTGTAATCATCTTGTCACATACACTATGCTCAATTTTTATAAAATTTGATGATAAATTTGTGTATCGTGAGGTGAGTTGCCTCCCATTCTACTCATTTCTCCAAAGATGCACAACTCGCGGTCGTTTCTTACGCAATGGATTGGTACTCGGTCGTCATTCAAACCCTTTGCCAGGTTCTTGATTGGATTAACACCGGTCAAGAAGGAGAGGGGGGAAGCGATCCTTTCTCCCGATACCTGGGTCTTGAGGTTGTTTTTTTCACAAAACATTACACAGAGTATGATGATGATGTTTAAAATTACACAATCGTCTTCTTTTTCTTTTACAACAAAATCCAGCGAGTTTTGCGTATAACAATAGTACATTTTTATAAAGTTACTCATAAAGACTAAACGGGAATGGTTTTCCTTTATAAAGCGACAATTTGAAAAGAAAATTACATTACCAAATTGGTTGGTAATGAGCGAGGCGACAATTTTTTTGAGTTCCTTTTTGGATAAATTTTCCCAGTAAAATTCGTAAATGTCCGAATCGGGAAAATGAAATCTCTTTGATCTTTGATCAAAAGGGAGATTGCTTATTTGGTCGGGGTCACGTGTCTCAATTCGACACCAAAAGAGTTTACTGTTTTCGTAGCAAATTGTGTGATCAATCTTTGGAATATATTGTTTGGTCTCGTGGCTCCTGGTTGCGGTATCGAGCCGTTTGACGTCTAGAATCTTTTGCATCGATGTGTATAGTAAACGAATACACATTTCAATGCCAATGGGGTGATTATCTCCATTGTCATAGTTGTTAATTGAACAAATTATACGTTTAAAGAGTGGTTTGAGGACAGCCTCATCCTCCTTTTTTAACTTTGGAATCTTTTCAATCATTACTCGTCTCTCTGGGGTGGTGAGTGAAAAAACAAAAATTTCAACAAATTCATCAAAATTTGGGAGAAAATTGGTCAATATTTGGCGACACTGGGAGATTGTCTCCAGATAAGTCCTGTTGTCCATAGTATCTATAGGAGATTGTGTTGGCGCCAAAATGAAAATTCCAATCAACACAAACAACGTCCTTTATATCGCGACGAATTAAATCTAATCGAATCAAATGATGCATATATCGATCAAAGGTTTGCGGACATTCATACAACGGTTGAATTTTTACTACATGTGCCTCACTCATAACGTCTGGTTCGCCGTGTTCGTTTTCGTCTTGTAGTGGTCGTGGTTGTCTGTCGACTAACAGGCCTCCTAGTGCGACTCCGACAACGACTTCGAGATCGAGAACGTCGTCGTCCACGTCGTCGTCGACTGCCGTCCGTATACGTCAAACTACGCGATCTACTTCGGGATACCATTTTATATATCACTACATTAGTAGATTATTAAAAAACTCTAGTTTTGCAATGATGTTTTGAAATGAAATGGACAAATTAATGCTTTAATATTCATTATAATGTATTGAATATAGGAAAAATCTACGTGACTCGACGTGAGATGCAAGACTATGGCAAAAACCAAGGGATACTTGTTGTAGACAAGAGTTTGCTCCTTTTGTCCCTCTCGTTTAGTCAATTTAAATTTATTATTTTTAATTAACCAACACTTTTTTTTAAACTCTCTTCTCGTTATTTGATCATACATTTTAATATCTTTTGTATTAAAAGAGATTCCATAAATATTTTCAATTTGTTCAAAAACATTATTCATTAAATATATACTGTAGCTAAATTTTATATTGGTCATTTTCTTTCTCCAACTCCTATAATCAATTAATTATAGTGATGCGAAATGGCAGTCAATCCGGGATACATAGTTATGACGTTGCTTGTTTTGGTGGTGGTGGTTTCCATTGGGGTGTGGTATTATATGAAAAAGAAACACGACCATACCCCAGCGAGAGGTTATAGCTATTTAGAATTGTCCAAAGACAGGGACGAAGAAGAAGAAGAGTCTCCCATCAACGAGCACCACGAGACCACAAGACCACGAGACGTTAATGTCATGGAAAGTGCCTACTTTTCCCTTCCCATAGGAAACGGTCAAATTGTTTGTAATAACAACGGGGCAAAGGGAATTAAAGTTTCAATTCCCCTAAGTAGAATTCCGACAAACGACAACAAGAATGCCAGTGACCTAAACTTGGCCGACAGTGAAAACAAATCAAACTTTCTCCCGGGCGAGATTATTTGGCCAGAAAAATATTGGGATAGAGATACAAGTCAGTGCGTTTCAATTAGAAATCTCGATCAAATGACACCCTTTGTTAAATCGGTATTGGTTTCGGTGGGCAACAATCATCCGGTGGCTACATGGATGAGTACCGGTAAACCGTATCCCAACCAAAAAGCTTTTTACTTTTATCTCAACGGAATGTACGATTCCAATCTTAAACTAAAGGGTACGGTTGATGGCGGTGTCCTCACCACAATGACCGCTAGTGAAGTGTATCGTGTAGATCCTACCAAGGCAAAGATTGCCTACAGTGCAAAGTATCGCAATTTTCAGCGTTCCATTATTCTGACGCTAAATGATGAGTCATCAGAGTTTGCGACCAAAGTCATATCCGATGGTAAGACGGGCAACGTGGTCAAGATGGAGCAGGAAAAGGAAATTTGGGACATGTATACTCCGATTTACATGTCACGAGACGAGGTGATTATCAATCTCAAGACTGTTAGCATTAAGCTGAGAAATAGCACAAACTTTGCATGGAATGTGGCCAAGTTTGACAGCACCCCCAGTCTAAACGGCTATACTCTACCGTATGATTTTAGATTGAAATGTTTCTATGATCACAATCCAAACACCTATACTGATCGAGGTTCCAACTTTTACCTCTATTTCGTAAACAACGCAGTACCTTTTGAGTGTGGCATTGATTATTATTACAACAACTTTATTTGTTCCCTCCAACAACTGAAACTATCCGGTAATGTTGGTGAAATTAAAAGGAGAGATGGCGAGAAATGGAAGAGCATCTCCAACGAGGACTTTGATTTAATCACGTCAGAGTACATTGATAGAAACAACGAAATTAAAAAATACCTAATTAAAGTAGCCTAGTGCGTAATGCGTTTATCAAAGGAGATTGTAGACGGTTGCGGCCTCCCTCCCACGGCATGGTCACTTGAGACCAAGGACGGAATGGCCTTTTATGTGATTGTTGACCAAGTATATTGTCGTGTATTTTGGATGTACCTCTACAAAAATTATATTATACCCGCCTTTGATAATCAGAGTCTTGTACAATCATTACCCCTACCAAATTTGGAACAAAGGGTCATTATAGACGATAGATACAATTTGGTAAGTGATCCGAAACTTGAAGATGTATGGTATTATGGAAATTTCAATTTTAACTCATTCAAATCACTACCATTCATTCCATTGGCACTCGCCACGAGCACAGTTGTCGTCATCTTTTCCATGGGAATTCTTTTAATTTCAGCTCTCTTTTGGGTCTCTTTTAAAGATTCGAGTTTATTAAATATTATATAGAATAAAAGAATAAAATGATGAAAATTGAACAACTTTCCCATGAAGAAAAGGTGGGTTTCTTTACAAAGCTCTTGTTGTTTTATTTCAAAAAACAAAAAAGGGATTTACAAAAGAAGAAAATTGAATTTTATATTCAAAAATGTTGAAATCGGGAGTCATGAACTCCCATAGCTTCCCCCTAGAATCTCAAGACTAATATCAGAGTCACAGGGTTTATGCTTCGAGCGGATCATCATCATCCGTTGCGTACTGAAATAATTTCTAAAAAGAATCTAAGATTTAAGTAATATAAAAATGTATGTACATTTGTGTGAATATATATTTATTATGCGTGTGCTATGTGAAGGTTCTTTGATCTTTATATGTGTTTGGTAATAAAATAAATAATGATTAACGAAAATATATTACAGGGAGGAATAGCCAATAATGTTATTCCCGCAAGCATGTCTGTAGTGATCGACGTGAGATTATCAGTTAATCAAAATATATCCAGTTTTCAATCTATGGTAAGCATTAATTAAAAAAATCTTTTTTAAAGGACGACGCTTTGCTTTTCTTAAATAGGACCATAAATATCTCGTCCGAGACAATACCGTTGGA
Source organism: Charaxes varanes (assembly GCA_024363005.1). Taxonomy (NCBI): domain Eukaryota; kingdom Metazoa; phylum Arthropoda; class Insecta; order Lepidoptera; family Nymphalidae; genus Charaxes; species Charaxes varanes. Next base: position 924,415 of record JANCMC010007202.1, read on the forward strand.
GCAGCTTTTTGCATCCTTATGTCCACTAATTGGCGTTGATTGTAGGACAATAAAGTGCAGTGAGCGCGTCTCCGATTTTGCTATTAATTTGCGACCGAGTATTTCGTAAAAACATCATAAGTTGTTCTATCTCACTTGTAATGACTAATCATGCTCATTTTTATACAGAAAGTAATAACGTTTTTTTTTATATCTGAATTATTTAAGTGCCTTAAAGTAATAAGTTTGCGAAATAATAAGTGCAAATTATCAGTGGCCAAATTGGCTAATAAAAATTAAATACTTTTCATTCAAAATAAGTCATGAAAAACGGCAAAGCTAAATTAATTGCCTCCAATTTTTTTTTAAATATCAATAATAATTTTATTAATAACTATTTAGCTATACTTCGCGACTTCATCCGCATGAGTTCAGTGATTTTGTTTTATTTTTTATGTGGAACCCTAATTATTTTTTCTAAAACTCATATGTTACATAAGCATATTTTAGTTCTTGCAACATTAGTTATGTGCCAATGAGAGCTTCGGAAATTACCTGGAACAAACAGAATGATAGACAGATGAAACTTTTTTAACATGTCTTTTTAACTTTAATTTTATTCTCTGACTTACTTTGTGTGATTTGATATGAATTTTGTTCTTATTTACAGTTCTTACAAATCGAGAACAGATATAGCAATTTTAAAATTAAAGCTTTGTAGTAATTAGTACAAAGCTGAAATTTTGAAGTTTAATTTTGAAATTTCTATATTTGGAAAATAATCTTTCGTCCATTAGGTGACCTAGAACCTAGAACTTGACCTACACATTCGCTTCTGTGCTAAAAAATTAATTTGATCACAATAATTGGCGACAACTTGAAGGATCGCTGTTATTCTCAACATGTACATTTTCTTTCAAACTAGTTTAAGAAATAACTACTCCAAACCACTCGCTGTTGTACTTTAAATTGTACAATACGAAAACCATTTTAAGCAATATAAAAGTTTATTGCATGTAAGGTTGTGTCGTACAAAGCCATCCGATTGCTTATGCGAATCAGGCGCTCTCAACTTCCGAGGTCGATATTTTTATGAACTCCTTCCCATTTCCCCTCTGAAACTTCATAAAAATTCTATCGAGCGCTAAAGAGTTTGAACAAGTTGAGAAAAACCGGTTACGGACGTCACTATCACGCCATCTTTACCGTCGCCAGCCATTGTGGAGATGTCAAACGTTTGGTGGATTTTCTCAGGTGACTTAACGGCTTCGATTATCCGTTTATAAAAGTCCCGTACTCAATTCTCGGCGAAACTTGTTTAATTAAAGTTCTCGCACTTTTTTCCTTTAGGCGGGAGAATAATCCGCTGTTTGGAACAAGAGTACTAGTAGAGTGGACGTACTTTTTTTTAAATTATTATATAGTCATCACTTGAACGCATTCGCGGGAATGACTTGTATTCAAGTAGCCCAGAATAGGAAAGAATGGGGGAAGACGTTTGCCCAGCCTTGGAACACTATAGGCCAATCAATATCTTTAAAAAAAACACTTGACGCACGTGACGGTCTTCAGTGTATCATCAGGAAATCCACTCGCGATAAATTCGTATATTTATAGACGTATTTTAACTATATCCAATGCAAAATTCATTTCCCATGTCCTGCTTTTGAATCACCAATTTATGCAAATAACTTTTCCTGTTTAGGTTCGATGTAAAACAAAGAATTCCGTACATATATTGTTTACATTTGAGAAGAAACCTTTGATCGAGTGTTTGTTTATATAATAAATAATTAATATTAGTTTCTCCCTAGTATGCTTTATAATTAATACTATCTCCACTTTATTTTTTTATTTTTCTTACACTCCGAAATAGCTGGAAAAGACCTTTTCTATTGATTGTCCACTACTTAATAAGATCTTATAAAAAAGTCTATATTTATAACATATTTTGACTTATACTTCTCTATGTCATGTATTTCTGCTTAACTTTTGGTAAATAAATAAATTAAATCTTATGGTCGTCTGGTGTACAGCAACCACTCTAGTCGATTGGTGCTTCGAATTTTTTTTTTAAATTTTTAAATTTTTAATGTCTTATATTCATACAAGGCGACGTTTGCATCTGCTCGTTAAAATTTTATTTTATTAAATTCTTTAAAACGTATTTACTTTTTTGGGCCTTATAATTAATTATTATTGATTTTTTTCTTATCAAGTGTCCCCCAAAAAAGGCATAAATATCAGGTTAAGGTGTCAAGGATTTTGATAAAATCTGAAATTATTTAAACGGGAAAAGAATGAACCTTCATTCCTTAAAAGCGGATTATCATGAACTCGATGTAATGAATATATTGTCACGCGACAATGAATACTAGAGACGCCGGTTTGGTCGAAATTCGGCCACAAATCTTTATATTTGCCTACCATACTCTTAATTTATTTATTTATGAATTTGACATACATAACAGGAGATAGTTTAGTAAACAACTATTTAAATTTTTTACTATTAATCTAGCCCATAGACATCCTTGAGGATGTCCATGGGCTCTCGCAATTTTACGTAGACGAAGTCCCGGGAAACAGCTAGTACATTATACATGTACAGAATGCGACTTAGGGGCATTCAAGAAGAGCAGACTTATTTCTCAAAGGTGATCAACGCACCTGTGAACCTTCGTGTAGTGAAGCTGTATAGCTGTCGCCGGAGGTCACTTAAAAGTTTAACTGACTGCCCATTTATTTCTTCTCATACAAAAAATATTGCAGCCAATAATAAAAACGTATAATTAAATAAAGAAATAAGGAACTTACTCCAACTCATCTCTGTGACCATGATTTAGAATCAAATATTTATATAATTTTAAAGTAACAGAAATAAAATAAATCTAGAATTCATGAATTCACTAACGACTCAAATGACCTTATACTTAATTCAAAGGACAAATAGAATCGAATATGAATTACATGAGAAAAAATAAATTATATCCCTAAATCCTGGCCTCGAAATAGAACAGGATTTTATTGCTATAAATTTATTCCGAATTGAAATTTGTCATTTATTTATTAAGCAATCAAGTCAAAATACGCAATATGGCAACAGCTAGTTTTTCACGTTTGTAAACTCATTTCAAACATCAGTTAATGGTATCACTTTGTAATGAAATACGCTCGCAATCAGGGAAGGCAAACAAGGAAACACGCAAGCTAAAATGGCATTGATAATTTAAAATTCGATCCGGCGCGAGTCGTTGACCGGATCACAATTTCGGTTACACAAATTTAATTTAATGACAGATATTTTGGCACCGCTCTCGTGACGTTGAAGAGTGCGTCCATTAACGAGGATTGGGGGAATTGATAATGTTATGACTTTATATGTTGATTGAGAATGTCATAATGGCCCCACTTCTTTGTGAAAGTGACTTTTAAAGTTGGCGGGTATTGAATTATGATTTGTTCGGACGATTGGCTTCCACTGCTGTGTGAAAATGTTGAGGGTGAAAAAACCTTCTGCTTTTCAATCAATACATTTTTGCCCACTCCTTATTCGCCTAAGGTTTATGCGAAGAAATCTTAAAATTGTGTTTAAATAAGTATTCCTGGACAATCACGTTAGTAAAAAGTGGAATTCCATTTAATGCAATATTATAAAAAGAATATTTTTTTGGAAATTCCTAAACAACTTAACCGATTTTAATGAAATTTGCACACCGTGTGCGGTTTCATTCAACTTGAAAGATAGGATACCTTACATTCAGACAGGACAACGTTTGTCGGGTTCGCTCGTAGATTATAAAGCTGAAGAGTTTGATTGTTTACTTGAACGAAACAATCTCAACAAGTATTGGTCCGAATTGAAAAAAAATAATCCAGTGTTATATAGCCCATTTATCGAAAAAGGCTATAGGCTATATATCTAGAATTTTTCACATCATTTTAGAAGGTTGAAGTCGCGGGTAACAACTAGTAACTAATGAAGCCATCAAACATTACATCGATGGGACCTACGAAATCGTCTGATAAAATTTTATTCAATTTTCGCTTCAGTACGAAGGGGAAGCGTTATTGATGGCAAAACTATGACGCAGCATGGATATAATACTGCTTACACATCTTATGACTTCAAAATTATAAAAGCATTAAATGTTAAATTAATGTTCAGGCATATATTTTTATTTTTAATAGTCCATATCTAAACATAGGCCGGAATCCTATGTCATAGAAGCGGCAGCGGTTCTTAGTGTAACGGACACTTTGGTGTCTTTTCCGGGAGTTATTGATAGGGATCAATAATAACACCAACTGTTCAATATTCTTCTCGCAGACTGTACCTTCATTTGCTCTCTTCCTCCACAATTTGCCATCTTCATAACCGTGGCGCCAGACGCCGTTGCGCGAAAAATGTTTAACTCCTCCGCTTCATGCTGTATATATACTTCATTACATCATCTACATCATTCGGGAATTCAGCTTTGTTTTTCTGTTGAAATGATAATTTATAATACAAGAGCCACACATAGCTCAAAGTGTTTGTACATTTTTGTCCTTAAAGACTACAAAGTCCTACAAAATTTTGCGGAGCTACACAAAATCCTCGGCCACACTACATGATCATTGAAATTATCATACAAATGAAGCTATTCTGGCTCCGGCATAACAAATGGTTTTTCTCCCAGCTAAGTAGTAATGTTATGATTAATTACTACATTAACGACCAGAACCAATGCCATTTTCTGCTTTGAACCTAAATGTATGCAATGCATCAAATATATACTGGCTGTAAATAAAAATCGACCAAATAAAACAAATTATAAGACATTGTAAAAATTGCATAACTCATATTTAGAGGAGTTTAAAAAATAGAAATTCACAGCGATGTAACCATATCGCCTTCAACTGAAATAACAGGAAGTTACGCAACTTGTTGAAGGTAATAATTCATGCACTTGTGTTAATTTAGTGCCCGAATAAATCATGCCTTAATGAACAACTTTGCGCTCGGTGCAATAATCTACTATTACTCAATATCCGCATCAATTTTCTATCGCTATCAAAATAATTTTCATACCATTTTAAAGGTTATTTTTTAAAGGTTTAGCGCCCAAAAAATGCGAAACAGTCCAAAAAAATTATTCCATCCATTGGCAATCCCTTGAAAAAACACGAAGTTTTGGAAAAAATCCAATGAGAGAGACGAATTTCTTAGCATTCCATGGATTCACCGTACGGGTGCCGGGTCCATCGCGTTGCAGAGGAAGGAACCGCGCGAACGAAATAGTTCAATTTGTAGCTAGAAAACTCAGCCACGAATATCGACGAAAGAATGCAAAGTATGGAAAAGGCTCCACTAACCTGATTGCTGGTATTACGCCGCCGAAGAACTCCTGTCTCGATGTAGGCTGTGACCTTCCGCACCGAATTATACGGTGTCCAGCTTCGTACACTCCGAAAAGAACCTTTTTGTGCCGAAAATTGCACGGGCCCGCTCGGCGTTGCGAAAACGAACGATGACGACGACTTTTTTTACTATTACTTCTTGACTGCTAGTACCGGCGCGGGCGCTCAGCGCCACCTCTCGGTGAACGCGCGAATCAAGTCGTGGGACACAGATTCCAATAAATACATTTCAATGTCGACATTCGAATAGCTGAGTTTAATAACATCGAACATATTTCCGAACACCCTTATTTTTGTTGATTATTATTCCCCAATTTTATTTCCGAAGAGTCCCAATATATGTCAAACATACCCAATACACAAAAACAATCTCCCGTCACGATTTATATTCCCAATAAACAACGAAACTACTGCGTTGATTTTGATCAAATTTAGTTACTATCCGTTATTTAGTTCAAATTAAAATTTAGGACAGTTTTTATCTCGATCTTTTACAATAAGAATATTTTTTGCAAATAAAATACAATAATCACGTATATTCAATAGTAAGCAAGCAAATGTTCGGGCAGGACGACGTCTACCGAGTCCGCTAGGATATAAGCAAAAAAGTGTATAAAATCACGAAAATTGCATCTATATAAAAGGCCAAAAAGCTCACAATTGAAAATAAGAAAAACTTCACTTCAATATAATCGGTATTTTATAAAAAAAGCAATCAAAATAACAAACTGTTCGTACAATTACAAACAAGTGAAGTGCTTCCACGAAAGTGGTTTCAAGTGACGCCGCTTTTATTAATATATTGCCACGTATCCGGTCCCTTTGAATTGTTTGTTTGTTGCTGATAAGCTATGATCGATGATAATTTTATTCCTCTGATTTTGTTTTATATAGAGAAATTTATTTGGAATGTTTTTTTGCTTCCAGTATAACTTTGCCCCTTAAAAAAATGTAATTTAAGTAATTATACAAAAATGTGTGTGAAAATTTTTTGCTGTTAATACGATTTTTTCGCACACATTTTTGATAGATTTAATTTACAGAGACAGACATGCAAAGCTAATTTCATATAGTCCATTAAAATAAAAAGAATTATAAAGTTTTTTTAGTAATAATTAAAAAAGACAATATTTAGCAAAATTGTAAAATGTAACAAGGAAAAAATCAGATGTTTTAATTTGTGTATCAACCTTAGCATTAAAAAAAGGTGTTCTGCAAAACATGTATGTATATAAGAGGGCACCAGGGATACATAGTTTTAGAGATTTGGTTTTTCAATATTTGAAGTGTTAAGCTATAACATTAATTATGAATTTTGCTGTGTATTTAAAAAATTTCCATCGACCTGTGTCAATTTATCGAACGAACCCTCATACATATTCAAATACGGGCAATATCTTGCTTCAGAGTAGAAAGGTTTTAAATCAACGTCATGATGTAATTATAAAAGACGTTTTTAGTTTCGTTAATATTGCTATAGTCCCAGTATTCTCTTCTTCGTCCTAGCTTTATCCCGGTTAAATACCAGGGTCCGCTTAGATTGTAGAGGATGTGGCTGTAGGGCGAGTTAAGGTAAGATAACCGATTGCCATCTGACGTCATCCTCGGAACCCCCTGGATCTCTACCACCTTACGACTAATGTCACAAAGTGGCATTAATCGGGTCCCACTGTTTTACGTGCCTTCCAAAACACGGAGGAGGTCGGATATCAAATATAAACCAGTGCTAGTAAGGCACCTACTGAAAATCAGTAAACTTTACTGAGTAGGTTTCTTTTTAGGTATATTGCACTGCATAACATCTTGAATATTCTGATATTAAATTATAAGTGTGGATGTTTATTCTAAAAGTATACATTATTTTACATGTGTGTGTACAGTGTCTTATATATATGCAGTGCTTTGTTACTTAATACAGTTTTTCTTATTCTTATTCTTATAAAAAGCTGTTTTATATATTACTAGCCGATCCGGCAGGCGTTGTCTTGTCCGAACATTAGCTCGTCTGCTTTTTCTTTTTTTTATGTTACAAGGGGCAAAAGAACAGGCAGCTAAGTTAATTTTTACACCTTATTGTTATATATTTTGGTAATAATATTTTTTGTGGTAAAAATGTATGTTTATGGGTGGCATTTGCTCTATAAGAAAGACGATTTTTTAAGAAAAAAAAACCATTTATTCATTATTTTTAAAAGATTCGTTTTGTCGCCATAAGAACTCTATCGAATGAATATGGAGTCGTGTACTTTTGAAATTTTTCAGTCTATTTATTTTTTCATATTTCCATTCTGCAAGTAACTGAATTCCGCCTAATTAATTTTCGATATCATCTGTTATTAATCAATCAATCTTTACCTATTTATGCAGGCTTATTCATCTGGGATTCACAATAGTCTGTTATCGTCTATTGACACCAACATAATATAAGGCTTTCCCGACTATTCTATACATTATGGAAAAGTTTCTATATTTTTCACTATTCCCAAACAAATTGTTTAGTCTCCTATCATGTGTCGTTTCGCTGTGCTATTTGCTAAATTTGATACTGTGAGTCTCTACTGCTTCCTAGCGTTATCCCGGTTTAATACCAGTGTCCGCTTAGATTGTAGAGGATGTGGCTGTGGGGCGAGTTAAGATGACCGATTGCCATCTGACGTCATCCTTTCAGAAATAGATTCAATTTTAGCGTGATGATATATATAGACTATAGCCTTGCTCGATAAATGGGCTATCTTATACTGAAATAATATTTCGAAACAGACCAGTAGTTCCCGAGATTAGCGAGTTCAAGCAAAGCAAACAAACTATTCAGCTTAAATTAGTAACCAGATTTAACAAGAAGAACCTTGTTAACAATGAGGCTAATAAAAAAAATTTGAACAAAAAAAATTGTTATAAGGTTATGATTTACACCATGCACAGAAATCGTAGCACGCACTCCCCACTATTATATAGTTTGCGACACCTCCCACTTATTAAGCACACGGTAGATCCCAATTGCCCCCCCTTCTAAGGGGGCGTAAGTGGGTAGAGCTATCAATTTTATAGCAGTGTGCAGATCGTTAGATTGTAGATGTCAGTAGTATTTCATAATTGAAATTACTTCGTAATGGCGTATTGGGTTTGTAATTGGTACCAGTAACCTCATGCTGTTTGCCGTGGAGTAATGAACATTGCTAATCTGCGCCGGGTTGTTTAGGATACCCATTTGAGTGGGGCTAAGTTAAGAAATTGTATTTAAATAGATACAATCGAGTGATCGGAGCCTGATAAGGTATCTAATTTTGAAGTACACCTTAGATGCACGCATTAGAGTAATATGTGAAAATCCACAACTCATTTTAATTTTTTAAGAGGATTCTTTATGGTGACAAAACAAATCTTAAAATAAAATTAATGACCATACTTGCTCATTTTTCCCAACAAAGAAAAGTAGCAAGAACTGAAAATAAAAAAACTAATATTTGGTAAAAAAAAAAATATATATTTATAGGTTAAAATATTAATATGATTCTATTTGGTGACAAAACAAATTTTAAAATAAAATTAATGACTATACTTGCACATTTTTCCTAACAAAGAAAGTAGCAAGAATCACTTCTATCCGCCCCCCTCCCCGCCGCCGCCGCCCCACCCCCTGGACCACAAGTAAACAACAGCCCCGAGCCCGATCCCACTGGTACTGCGAGATTGTATGTTATGTCTCGGTATTAAATGCCATTTGTGTACAAAACATCCAAAATGGTCGGAAGCATATCCACATTCCCATTCTAATTACATAAATAATATATGGAAAACATAGATTTCCCTTAAAAGGATTAAAGAATATCCATAATACTTATGTAATTACATAAATAATAGAAAGAAAACAACAGATTCCGCTTTAAGGGTCAAATATATAACATTATAATTATATAAAGGATCGAAATCACTATGGATCTCAATTATTGTTATGTTCCCATATATACCCCAATTCAAGCGGTCTTGTTATATTAAAAAAGATTTCGTCATCGTACAGCAAAAAACAACCATTTAAAATAGGTATATGTGATTAAATCATAATATACTTTTCTGCGTTCGTTTAGAAATTTCGTATTTCCCAGCTCATTGAAAAAGTAAATAAAGATAATAGTATTGAAAAAAAATTGTTAATTTTTTTGTTCAGTTACATTTCAAATATGTGCATATAAGTAAAAAAAAAAACCAATAACGAACTAAAGATGCTTAGTGTTTTATAATAAGGCAAACAGAACATAATTACATGTTTCCACTATAAATAAGTTTCAAATATAAATAGTTTTCTTCAGAATGTCCACACTTTTCAATGATAAAGTTTCCATAAAAATAAATTGTTACTGTCCTCCCACTAGTATAATCGATTATGCGAAAACTAAGTGACTTAGTTACGTAAATGGCATTTGATACCGAGATAAGACAGATGTCGTCATGCATAACAACACAAATTGTTTAAATCGTCAGTTTTTAGTTCCTTAAACGTAAATTAGTTACTAAAGTTCCATAGGATAGATATAAAAGATGTAATTTTAAGTTAATTCCTCATTCGTCGTCAGAATGAAATATTCATTAAACCGTACCAATCTCTAAAGGAATTGGTAAAGGCTAACTTTACAAGATTGAGTCCATAATTATTTAAATAATGTGGCTACTGTATTGATTACAGTCTATTAAACAGCTTTTAATATTTTATATCATATAGTGATATACCATTATATTTATATGATATTCAATATATGCATAACATTTATATATTATATCGTATAATGATATGATATGATTCATTAACACTCTATTAGATCAGTCACTTTTATGAATCTTCCCCAACTCATAAGAATCTTAATTATTCCAGCTAAATAAATATAAAGTACTAAGACTAACCAGAAATATTAATGGAGACCAAAGCAATTTCGTATAATGACAACATTAAAATCGTTAAAGTTTTTGTCACTTTAAAATGAGATAATAAAAAAAACCGAAAGATCCGTTCCTCTGAACAAAAAAATAAAAGATAATACTTTTCATATCATTTTTTTTATATATAGTTATTAAAATAATTCGCGGTCAATTAAAATTAGATTAAAATAATTAAGTACATATTTGTCATAATGTGCTTTGGTGT